>JARBWK010000003.1:188058680-188089338 GCA_030556195.1 Anolis apletophallus
ACGATTTAAGCATCAATAAAGCGAAAAACCAAGGTTATCAGGTTTGCATACAGACCCAAAAGGCACTCCTGGACACTGGATGGGGAAAACATTGAGCAGGTTGATACCTTCACCTATCTAGGAATTACTTTTTTTCGCTAAAGGCTCATGGAAGGGCCAACAATCAAGGAGTGCCACCAAAGCAAAACTAGGCATTAACCAGATTCTCAGACTAACCAAACATCAATATCCGGGTTCCCTCCTACCTACGATCAAAGTTTACGGAGCCAAAATAATCCCTCAATTACTCTATGGGGCTGAGATTTGGGGTTTGGACACCATGCCAATCATCGAACAGGCCCAGATAAACTTTGGCAGACAGCTTCTGGGGCTGAGCAACAGGACTCCAGCGGTGGCTGTTAGGGTGGAACTGGGCCTGCAGCAAATTAATGGTTTGGCAAAAATAAGAGCGTTCAACTATTTATGTAAAATTGCCAACTTAGACAACGATAGACTCCCTAGAATCTGTCTAGAAGAACAGCGCAAGGCAGCTAGGGACGCTTCCTGGGTGCTTCAGCTTGAAACTTTCCTGAGAACCCGAGGTATACAGGTGAATGCACAGGAAGTTACCCACCTCGTACCAGGGAGTTAGTTAAACAGCGCATTGTGGATATACAGGCACAAGAGGATATACACGGGCTAGCGAACATCAAATCCCTAAAATGGTTATCGGTACAACAACATGTATTTAAGAGGGCACAATATCTAACACACCAGCTCCCTAAGTATTTAAGGCTCGCCATGACTAGGGCAAGATTTGAGCAGATGGAGACAATGGAGAGATACGGCAGATTTCACTCAATACCATACTCCGATAGAATTTGTATCTGTGAGGCTCCAGAAGTAGAAAATATTAGTCATATACTCTTAAACTGCCCGATATATGCAATAGACCGGGCTAAACTTCTAGGCCCGATTTTGGGAAACAAGGAACATTGGGCAGAGCAACATAAGATTAACTGGCTCCTATCCCATGCGAATCCCACCATAATAAAAAGAGTGGCCTCCTTTTTGGTGAAGGCCAAAAGGAGGAGGCAGAGATTTATTGCTTCGATTGGCACCAACTGCTGGGGCGACGAAGATCAGTAGTGGAAGTAGGATTAGCACTATAGAACTATGAAGATAGATAGGGCACATCCACTCTAAAGTGACAGTGATTAGCTTTCACACTGTCTCAAACCAATTTTAGTTACCAGATGAGGATGAATTGATCATGTGATTATCTGACTATATTATATTACATTTTATCCTACTATATTTTATTTCATTCTGTTCTATTGGTGTAATATATATTGATATGACTGATGGTCTCTCAATAAAGATATTCATCTGTTATTTATAGAAAATATAATATGTAAAATGGATAAATTAAAGGATCATCTAGAGAAACTTGGGGAAACAACGGGTTTACAAGTTAACTGGAATAAGTCAGAAATGATGCTATTTAATTATACAAAGAAAGAAGAAAAAGATTTTATAGAACAAAGAAAAATGGGAATTAGAATTAAGAATAAATTAAAATACCTTGGAGTAATAATAACAAAAGATTTAAAAGAAATGGAAGAGGTAAATGTAGTAGCATTGAGAAAAGATGTTTTAAAAAATTAATAGAGTATGAAAACATACATTTATCCTGGTTCGGAAAGATAGCACTAGTAAAAATGAAAATACTCCCAAAGATAAATTTTATATTCAGAATGCTGCCACTGCAAATCACAAAAGAACTAAACAGATGGCAACAAATGATAAATAAATATTGTAATGGTAATAAAAGAAATAGACTAAACAAACAGTTATGGTATAAATCGCAAAAAGGAGGAGGTTTAGCACTCCCCAACATTAAAAAATATTATGAAGCGAGTAAATTGAGATTGGTTATAGAAGGAATGATTAAAAAAGATGGGGTAGAAAGGATTCGGGAAAAGTGGAGGAAGAAATATGGAATATATTTTTTAAACAGTTCACGAGAAAAGAAATTAGGGAAATTAGAAACCCAATGTTAAGTAATATATTAGAAGTATGGAATAAATATAGAAGAATGTTAATAATGGATGAATCAGTAATAACCACAATTGCAATGGAAAAGAAATTTCCAAAAAATTTAAAGCAAGTAATGGATAAATAACTAAGGGAATTTTTTTTAGATAAAATAGGGGACTGGATAAAGGTTGGAATGAAGAAGGAAATGATTATGGAAGAATTTAGAGAAATAAAATTGACATGGTTCCATTGTATACAATTAGAACAATGGTTTAAAAACTGGGGGTGATAAAAAGGAAATAAGTTTAACCAATTCGAACAAATAATACAAAATGGGAGGGATGTAGAAGAGCGCGAAAATATGAAAGGAATAACCAGTAAAATATATAACATAATAATGGAAATAAAGGAAGGAAAAACAAAAAATAACACTGTAATGAACGCTGGGAATATCCCTGCAAAGACGATAGCACACAGCAACTCGATCCTACAAGATTTATTTCCAGGTATCATAACCTGTGAAGCCAGATCTGCTTCACCAGAAACAAACACAGCTTATATACAGTCCCCGCCTCCAACATCTGTCCATCATCCCAAAGACCCAACTCCCCTAGCATGCAATGCTTAGCAGAGGTTGCATCATCTCCCCTTGACCCAGTATCCCAATGTCCAGTGAATATTTCTTCATATTCTTCCTGAGTCAGCATGTCACCAGTCATTGCCATTCATGTTGGTGTGGTGTGGCCCAAGGCCCATTCTCTGCACTGCACATGCCTCCAAGGTCACACCTGTTTGGGATTATCCCTGTTGGAAGGGTCTAAGATCAGAGCACTCTTTGCTCTAATTGACAGACCCTTACAAAATACCCTCTTCCCTCCCCCCTGGGAGAAAGAGGATTTGAAAATATCACTTAACTCTACTATCCAAACCCTACTCTAATACTAAACAAGAGTCAAGACTACCTCTATAAGATACAAGGCAAAAGGAACCAACCCCCGCCTTCTCCACTACACACACACTAAGACAAAACCTTGCTATCCACTTCTCATACTAATCCGGAACTCCCCACACATCCGATAACCAAACATCTCTCTTACAAATGCTCAGCTTGTTCAAGGATAAATCCTATCTTTTACTACCAAAACCTAAAACAACCCCATCCCTTCACTGCCATGGCAAAAAGGGACTAACCTACAGAATCACACTTCCCATGCAACATTTATCATACAAATCCCAACAGTCTAGTGCACAGGGACAAATCAACTGCGCATCCGTTACCACACGACCAAGACTCCAAGCCTCATAACTCCCCAAAACCTTCCACTGCCAAATGCAGGAGGCACCAGGAACAGAACTACACCTCTAACCAAGTCACTCCCCGGGGAACCTAAAAACGACCATACAACTTCACTGGCAAACAACCTAAACCATCCTTTCACAAAACCAAAAAACTCTAACAAACTACACCCTTACATGCAACACAGGATCAACTCAACTGTGCCCCACAAATACACACTATCCTTACTACCCTGGCAGAAGGCACTTGGGAAAACTACAACTTTCAACTCTTACATGCAACACAGGACCAATTCAACTGTGCTCAGCCAATACACAACAGAAACCCACTATCCTTACTGCCCTGGCAGAAGGCACTTGGGAAAACTACAACTTTCAACTCTTACATGCAACACAGGACCAATTCAACTGTGCTCAGCCAATACACAACAGAAACCCACTATCCTTACTGCCCTGGCAGAAGGCACTTGGGAAAACTACAACTTTCACCACTGCATAAGCAGGAGGTCTACAATCCATAATCAACAAGCAATACAAGGGCTACTAACTACCCTGTAACTTAACTCCTCTTGGCTCCTAGCCATGAAACCCAAGAAAACCATAAACTACTAACACCCTCAAAAGCCCATGACGCAGGGACAAAACACTTCCAGAAACAACCTTTAACTATTCAGCAAGTACACAGGATTACTCAACTGTGTCAAGTACTCTTATAACCGAAATCCAATACCCTTGCCACCTTAGCAAAAGGCACACATCAATCTTTCATGCGATCAAACACACAATCCTAGCACTTGATTACTCTGAACAAACTATAACAACCCCTCACATGGGGAAAAAGCACCTAGGAAAACTACAATTCCTCACTCTAGCTCATCCTAACTATCGCATGGAAAATTAACCACCCCAACTAAGTGATGCACACACACACCCTTAGACCAACATAATCTTCACCCAGGCACAACCATCTGGGTCCAGTTAACCCCTCCTCTCAAGGAAGGCAACACAAACTTCCACTCTGATTCTAAAATCTATCCTCCCAAAAAAAACTCCAACACTTGAACGCAGGCATGTCCATCTGCGCATAAACAACACAACCCTTCTCCTGGCCAATTCAACAGGAGATAATACTATAACCAAACCTACTCCAAAACCTATCCTCCACCTAAAACAACAACTTTCCTGCTGCAATTAACTTCATTGCAGGTCCCAACAAAGGCTGTATCTATTCTTCCAAACACTGGGAACAGAACCCTAATACATCAGCAGAATACACATTCGAAGTATCATCCCCACCTAGCATTTCTAACAATGGATGCAAGTCTAAACATTCCCCAATAACCTGAATAATACTTTAAACATCATATCACCGTATCTATCCTTCCAGGGTCAATTTTACCATAAAATCATCTGATCACAATGCTTAGAGCAATACATTTAAGTAACACCTCTTCCACATATTAAAACCATCTCAGTCTCAACCCCTTTTTGGACATTTCCCTCACATAACAACCTCTTTAACAACAAGCATAACACAATCCAGTCTTCACCCTTTCCCAAAGTCACAAATATTATACTGGCTACTGGAACACTGGCCCATAGTTCATTTCCAAGGCTCGCCTTGTTCCAAAGTTCGTCTTCCGACGTAGCAAAGATTTGCGCCCACAATTCAGCCACTTTCTCAGGAGGATCTTGCTCAGGCCCAAACCAATTCCCTCCCCGAGGGACCAAGTAATAACCCTAGTGCCGTCTCCGAGGTTTTCTCAAAACAAGATCAGCCGGCACCATCTCCAACCCAACAGCTCTTCTTGAATCCAGGATCTCTCCGCGCTGGAAATCTTTGATCAGGACAGGATCGCCTAACCCCATCTCAACAGGCAAAGACTCCAACAACGGGAACTCCCAGTATCTCCCTCCAGGGGTACATCTGACGACTGCCACCCGGTCGCTCCAGCCACCATGGATCTCGCACTGGACTGCTCGCACTGGACCTCGCCAACTGCTCCACTTAGCAACTCCACAGCTCCATTACTCCCGGCTGCCACCGGCTCCTTCAGAGGAATATCGGCTCGCTGACACTTGACTGGCACCTCCACCGCATTCCATGGCTCTCCTTCCTCAGACAAGGCCAAAACAGCGACACTCTCCTCAGCAATCTTGGATCCCGGTAAGAAAGAGTTGTGGCTCAGTTCTTTCAAAACATCACCGGCCTCTTCTACTGCATGCTGCTCACCTCTCCTGGACCTTCAACTCACAAAGGGCCTCACCACATTCCAGGGGCTCGCTTACTTCCAGGGAGGAAACAACTTGGCTTATTCCCATAGCAATGGGAACAGGCAATTCTCTCCTTCGCAACTTGCTCTCCTTTATCTTTTAAGGGTTGCAAACCTTTTTTCACTTTGCAGTCCTCTGCAGTTTCTCTCTCTCAGGAGGCTTGGCTTCCAGCTCAGCAGGGCACTTTCCAGTATCTTCGGCCGCCCACTCAAACTTCTTTGGTAAAGCAGCTTCTGCAACTGGTTTAAGCCCACACACACTCCATGCCTCTGGCTGGACTTCCACCTCCTCTGGAGCATCATCAAAACACCCTTCTCCTTCGTCTGGGAGACCTGCAAACATTCTTTGGAGCCTATCGACTCTCCTTTGTAAGACTTCCATTTCCTTTTCCAGCACTCCCACATCATGCCGTCCACAATGAAGAGCTTTCCTCAATACTTGCAGCCTCGACCAAACTCGCTGCATTTCCCGGACCACCTCATCTCTGGTCCACACAGACAACTGAGCTCTCTCCTGCCCAGTCTCTTCAGCCTTCATCCCATCCTTCGGTTCAGGCTTTGCGGTCCCTCTGCCGCACTCCACCAGGTCCTTCCAAACTGGCCCATCCTTTGGCTCAGTCACCCTGGCCGGCCCCTTTGGGGCCCCTCGGGATCCCACCTGAACTGAAGCACCTCCACCCGCTTCTCTGGGCGCATCATCTTGGGCATTCCCCACATCACTCTCCTTCCAGGAAGGCTGGGACTTCTTCCTCTCCTTCCCATACAGTCCGCAGAGTTCGTAGGCAGTAATCTCACCCGTCTTCCATCTCCACACGGGGAAAACCACTCCTACCTCCACAGGACCGTCTTCATCCGCGTCGCTGTCCCAGAACTCCTCGGGACTCACCCATTCCACCTCCATCAAGGGTTTTGACATTGCGGATGGCATCCCCAAACGAAACAGGACAAGCCCTCAGCAGATTTCTCCACCATAGGCTTTCAGAGATCTGGCTTTCTGTAATGAACGCTGGGAATATCCCTGCAAAGACGATAGCACACAGCCACTCGATCCTACAAGATTTATTTCCAGGTATCATAACCTGTGAAGCCAGATCTGCTTCACCAGAAACAAACACAGCTTATATACAGTCCCCGCCTCCAACATCTGTCCATCATCCCAAAGACCCAACCCCCCTAGCATGCAATGCTTAGCAGAGGTTGCATCATCTCCCCTTTGACCCAGTATCCCAATGTCCAGTGAATATTTCTTCATATTCTTCCTGAGTCAGCATGTCACCAGTCATTGCCATTCATGTTGGTGTGGTGTGGCCCAAGGCCCATTCTCTGCACTGCACATGCCTCCAAGGTCACACCTGTTTGGGATTATCCCTGTTGGAAGGGTCTAAGATCAGAGCACTCTTTGCTCTAATTGACAGACCCTTACAAACACCCTTAAGGAGGTCTGGGAAGAAGACTTAGGAATAAAAATAAAGGAAACAGAGTGGCAACAATTATGGAGACAAAGACATTTTAAAAATTTATCAATAAGGGTTAAAGAAAATTATTATAACTTAATATGGAAATGGTACCTTACACCAGTAAGAATAGCAAACATAAATAAAAACTACTCGAAGAATTGCTGGAGAGGATGCCAAGAAACAGGAACATATATACATATGTGGTGGCAATGTAAATATGTAAGTAAATTTTGGGCGAAAGTATTTAGAGAAATAGAGGATATACTGAATATTAAAATTGAAAGAACTCCTAGTATAGCCTTATTATTATTATTATATAATAATAAACAATTGGGGGGGAAAGAAAGACGCGATAACAAACCTATTAACAATAGCAAGATTGCTTATAGCAAGGAATTGGAAAAAGAAATAAATATACAAATAGAGGAATGGTACAAGGAAGTGTGGAAATTGGCAATAAACGACAAGTTAACATGTATATTAGAAGTAAAAAAGAGGTATATGGAAACAAAGTGATTTCTATGAGGTATGGAGAAAATTCATCGAAAAAGGACTAAAAAATAAAGAAGGCAAGTTACCTCCAAAAGAAGAAATGACATTTTGGACAAATGATATGTAAAAAGCTATGGCTTAGGAAGGGGGAAGGGGAGCACAGTGGTGAGGGATACAAAAATATATAAGAAAAATAATGGCAGATGCCAAAGATTTAAGTATTGTATTGTAGTTAGTAATGAATAACATGAATCTGCTGTAAAATAGACATTGTATAATAATCGTGATGACAATGATAAAACAAAAAAAAATAATTTTTTTTAAGGAAAAGAAAGGGAGCCATTCTAGCCTCCCTGGGAAAGGTAAGAAAACAAAAGATACTACCTAAAGCCAAGGTAAGTAGGTAATAATATGAATGGTGGAGGGAATACTGAAATGTAGTGTGATGCTCAGAAAAGAGACCTTTTCTGTTGTTAGCTCCAGTCTGAGATTAATGGTGAGGTGAAAGTTGCTTGAGAAAGAAATTCTGGTGCAACTCTTGAGTGAGTCTGATCAGTTTGGTTATAGTGTCTCACCACTGGTGATTTATTGGATATATTATTCTAAATGGGTTAGAAATACAAAAAACATTGCCTTATTTAGTTTAATATCCCACCTGGGAGTGGATTGCTCTTACAAGCCATCCAAGAATATTCATTCATAGTGAGCACCAATCTTCCATTCTCTAGATCACTGCTTCTTAAACTATGGGTTCCAATCCCAAATGGGATCCCCTTAGCTCAATGTTGGAATCCCAAAAATTTGGCAACGATAAAGTGTTTCTGAACACCACCTAGTAGCTATTTCAGCCAGTTATACCAATCTTTTGTGTAGCGTTTAAAGCGAACTCTGTAGAAATGCTTCAGCTATGCTTCACAAAAAGGAATAAAAGCATGTTTAGCAGAATAATAATAATAAAAAATGAAAGTGCAGTGAAAACCCATAAAAGTTTATGTACAGTGTATGGGAGTTGCCCAGTTGATAGGAGCACTGTTGGGCGGTGGGCAAAACATGTGTGGAAGTGCAGAAACCAAGTTCCATGTCTAGATACTGTATGTGCTGGACATCCTGCCACAGTCAATCCTTCAGACATGTTGAACTGTATTGGTGGATTGTTTCTGAGTCTTTTTACCATAAAGAAAAGTGAAAAGAAGGCAAAAATCTAACAAACAATATGTATGTATGTTTTATCATTATATTTTAGTGCTTACCTTGCTGTAATGGCAATGGTCTATAAGATGTACTAATCAAGTAATATAAGTTCTGACTGTTCAGAAAAGCTCTCCATTGCTGAGAATTTGATGAGAGGGAATCACATAATAGGTTGAATGCTGGCATGTGAGTACTCATGTACTGACATTCTTTCCACGTCATTTCAGTAATCCAATGGGGTGGAGGAGATATGGTAAATGTGTATGAACCTAGCCAAATAATAATATTATGGATTTAATGGCACATATTTAGTTTTTAAGACTTTTACCCAGAGAACAGATATAGCCATATTATATTTAGTCTGATCACTACTTAGGGATTCCCTCCACTGAGCCACCCCCACCCCAATAATTTCAGCTAATATAGTACATGACCATGCTGTATCCATTTCCATCTTGAATTAATTCAGTTTAAACTAAACAGATACCTAGAACACCATTTACTCCACTCTTATCATTATACAAATCCTGTGTAATTCTTGGTAATTTAATGACTCAAAGGCTGAAGTCCTAATCAAATTTACTAGGGGATAAAGTCCTCACAGATACAGCAGCATTACTTCTAAGTGAAGATCCATCATGCACTGTTAAAACACCTCACAGTTAGAAAATCTTGGGCATATCTACACTGACTATTTAAGGCAGTTTCAAACGAATATTGAAGAAAGTGCTTTCGCTGTGCAGATGATTTTACAGGAAACCCTGTATAAACTAGTTTAAGGTCTGGATGGTGGTGACACAAATCACAGAGCATCATGCACTTTTATAGCTGTTTGTTGTTTGGCTGCTGCAGTTTGAAGTTAGCTTTGAAGTGCTTTAAATTTTAGTGTAGATAAGCACTGTATCACCCCCTAAGAAACTGCCAGAGCACTAGGCTATTCAGGAGAAGCCTTTCTCAAGATCTGCTACAATCACAGACATGAGAGAGAGAGAGAGAGAGAGAGAGAGAGAGAGAGAGAGAGAGAGAGAGAGAGAGAGAGAGACTCCTCAGGGGTTTCTCCCAACTTTTGGAATGCCCTTCCATGGGAGACTAGGCTTCCCCTTGTTGTCCTTTCACTGGCATACAAAGAAATTTTGGTCCAAGCAGGATTTTGACACGTGGGAACTTTTTATGGGAATATTTTCTTTATCTTTTAAAACTTGTGTTAGTTTTAAAAAGTGTTTTACAGACATTGTATTAGTAATTGTTTTAATGAAATTAATAATTAGTCATTTAAATGAAATTATCTGTAACTTTAAAATATATAAAATGTCTATTATTTGTGGTAGTCTTCCAATGCAAAATAAAACAATTTTAGCACAAAATATTAGGAAAAAAGGAAATATTTTTAGAGTTTAGGGGTTGTTTTTTTTACCAATATTCCCTGTGTCTGGTGTGTCCATAATATTTGCCATCATGCTAGAGTGCAGGAAAAAGTTCCACTCATTTTCTTGTATAAATCCAAGATTGTTATCAAACTGATTTTCTTCACTATTATTTTTCATGATTGCTGTGCACAGTAGAAAAGCAAAGCACAATTGATTTTCACTGAACAGAGCTGATGACACTGTCTGCAGGATAAGGAATAAAAATTCAGTATACTTTAGAAATACACTATAAAGTTGCATTGTCCATAATAAATAATTTGTCTAACAGATTCACTGACCTTATAAACATTACTTGTTAACTTCTCAGTTATATCATTAACATGTGTTTTGAAACAGTCAGTCTCACTTTCTTCATAGTATTTGGCGAAAAGTCTGCTCTGCCTTTTTAAGGTTAGACTTCTAGAACTTGCTGAAGAACTCAGAGAAGACTCACTTTTTTGTTTGGCTACATCATCTATGGAATCTGAAAAGATCTTACAAAACCACTCCAGTGAAAACTGATACATATAGTTGATATGCAAAAGGTCCAGTACTACAAAGTAGAGCACCGCACCACGACTTGCAATAGGAAGATAGCCTTTACGCAGTGTTTCTATTGTGGCTTCTGTTGCTGCTGATGCTTCAACACGTTCAAAAATCTCTGTTGAGGTAATTTTTGTTCTCTGTAAATTGTCAATGAGGTCTTGATCATCTAGAAGGTGCCCTAAAATATAAGGTTAATCTATATTTGTAACAGAGAATATCTGAAACACACTATAGTCTACATATCTGTTCTGCAGATATTAAAAATTACTTGCTAAAGGAGATTCTGCTTCTGTGTGTGTGTGTGTCTTGAAGTCACCTATCAATTTATGGTGACTCCTAATGTCATAGAGTTTTATTAGGCAAGGAATACTCAGAGATGGTTTTACTAGTTCTTGGTATTTCTATATTATTAGAAATACCAGTCTAGAAGGTCTTAATGATGACCCCTTAAGTAGTAACTCATTCAGGAAGCTTGCTGACAATCAGTTCAATTTGCACAGACCTGCCATTATGTTTCTAAACTTAAAGTCATTGAACAACTTTCTTGCCAGCAACACATGCCAACTTCCCAATGCACAGAACCTCTTTCTTTCTCATATTTAACTTCAGTAGCCAACTAGCCATACAATATTAAGACACTAAGAAATGTCTGCTTGACTTCCTTTAGACTATTGGTTGGAAAAGAGAGGTAGAGGTGACATACTTCAAATATTTAACTATTCACAGGGGCTTCAGTTGCATGTACTATCCAAGCATGTTCATATGGGAGATTTTAATTGCTATGGGAATTATCTATCCTCAGATTAATGTTTTAGTCCTGTGACAGAGATTAGACTTAAAGCTTCATACTTTATCAAGGATTTGGATCTGTTTCTACCATTAAAATGTACAGCTCTGTACATTATGTGCTGTACAGAAAATGCCATAATGTATAAAATAAACATTATACATGTGAGTTCATGAAAAGAATCATTTCCTTAGAAGCCATTTAATGTCCATCTTATATTTTATTGACGGTTAAGTATTTGTATAAAATTTACCATCTGTTTTTTGCAGAAGTCTAAGTGATTTTTGTTCAAGTTCACGAAGTGTCACTAGATCCGTGGATATACTTTCTAGTAATTCACAACGTTCTTGTTCCAGTTCAGTTTTTTCCTTAATTACGACAGCAGACAAAAGCTGATCTTGCAAACCTTGGAATGTTACGGTGAAATTTATCATGGTGACAGCATTACATATTGCTGGTAAAAAATGGGGGTTGGCTTTTCGTGTTGTCATGCATAAGCTGAAGGAACAAAAAGGAGAATATTGATACAGCATATCAATATGCATTATCCATGTGGAAATTTATTTCTTATTATAGTTCACAATGTTTGGATAAAAATTTGATACACTGATGGATAAAAGAAAAAGGTTAATACCATTTCATATAAGTGCTCTACATGAAAATGTGATTTTTCAAATATAAATGTTACCCAATTCTACAAGATTTCAATATCTCCAATCCAATAAATAAGCATGTTAAATTATTATGTACGAGAACTAAACAAGGTATGTTGGTGTTGCTGTTCAATTGCTTTACACCTTACTCATTCCCATATAAGTGCAGATAGTCAAACATATAGATAAAGACACAAATTATAAATACTCAAACCAGTATATTACACATTTCCTTAGTTTGCAAGACTTGACCAATGGACATTTTCAGTTGATACCTGAAAAACAAGAGTGTAGGAGACAATGAGATCTGTAACAGAAAGGGCTTACAAAATTAGGTTACCAATACAGACCTTTTAGCTTTTAGGAACTTGGGAAATCACAAGAAATAAATATCACGGGTAAAAGCACTTACCTAAAGTTTTTGTTTAACTCAATTTCGGAATCGCCTATTCTTATGAAATCTTGTCCTCCTTTATTAAATATCTCCTTTTTTAAGATGGATTTTATACTTGAATCCAATGTTTCAGTAAGATCCTAATAAATATAAAACCATGGTCAGCACTGTAAATACACTGGGCATTATCCCACCCAAAGAGAGGTAGCTCCAGTGGTGTTTGTTTGACTGCAGTTTCTAAGGAAAAGTACTTTCTGCTTCTGTATATGTTCTTCTTCACTCTATTGCTAATAGGAAATCTGATAATGATGAATGGTCTTGTCAATGTTCTCATTAAACTAAAAAAAAAAAACCCCAAAGAGAAAGGAAACTTAACTGTCCCTCTGAATAAATGTACAATTAAAATAAACACAATTTATGCATTTCTAGCACACAAATGGTCAAATTGCAATTGTGACAAAATCATACAAGGGCCAAATAAATTATTTTCAACCACAATTTTTGGAAGCCTCAAGTAAATATAATTTGCCGTAAAGTCCTGGAACCCTTGATTTTCCTAGAATAACGACAATGCTTAAAAATATAAACAATGCATATGGGAAATACAGTCACATGGAAAAATAAAATGCAGTAGAAAGGAAAAGAAAAACCCCAGAAGAAACGAGGAGCAGGGATAAAAAAAGAAAAGTCAAGCTCAGCTCAATTTATTCCCGAGACAGAAATCACACCAAACTCCTCATATAGCACGATCTCATGAAAAGACGTGGTGGTCTGATGCTTGCACACCCAACTGCGGTAGACTCAACAAAAGCCTATTAGCTTGAAGATACGCTGAACATGATATATTACCCAAATGCAAAGCTCATATGTGGTATACAGACACTATGAAGAAGATTATTAGTTGTGTGACAATACTCAGTGGAAGCTGAACTACCTGTAGCAGGACTGATTCACCGATACGCATAGAATTCTCAAGTTTTCTTAAGTAAGTGGCATCTGTAGCAGAAATCTCTTGCAGCTTGCCACCTGCCATTTGATAGATCCATTTGTAAGCTTGTCTTTCTGGATCAATTAGCAGAGGCCACCGTTGTCCATACTTAACAAGTATAGCATTTTCTGTGGAGTACGGATCAAGTGGCAAACCAGCATTTTGCCACTTACGGACCTACAAAACATTATTTTTAATTAATTAGATAACATTGTCAGAATGTGTACAACATGAACATATAAAGTATAACTATCCCCCAAAATTCATGCAATACAAATGAATTTGCTAATGCATCATCTGTGAATTTTGTATCTAAAAAGAAATGTCAACTTTCTGAAAGTTCTGAAATTTAATTTTTATTGAAATCACATTGTTCATTTTTACTCTATGCACACTACCTCATTTTTTTCTGTCATGCAGTTGATTAGTGAGTAATATGGAGAAACTGGAATACTGTTTTCATGACAGATTCTGAGACACTCAACCACTATCTGTTGACGATATCCTGCTGATAAGACACCACTGTAAACAATACAAGCGGCTGAAACAAGGGCATCACCCATGATTCCCTCAAGTCTTTGATCAAAGTTATTAACAGATTCCTTCCAGCGTTCCTAAAAAATCAACACAACAAAAAGGAGGAATGGTTACAGCCACACATTAAGCCTTAAAAACTTAAGAACAAGCTAGGAGACCAAGATGCTCCTGTCTCCAAGTCCTGAAGGGATGGATTCAGAACAACTGTTAGGACTGGCCCTCCACTTCTTTATTAGGATTGCTTAATACATGTGTTTCTTCATAGTAGGAAGAACTCAAGGTCAGGAAGCTCAGTGAAAACTTCACAGAAGGAAAATTCTACCAGCCTGAAATAATTACTGATTAATATTATTGACTAGCTTTACTTCATGCCTTCATAGAAAAGCACCATATACATGCAAATTTAAATAAAAAATAAATAAATGATCTAAGAGTCCAATTGCATGAATTGCAGTTCCAGCAGTGAGGTTGGGGAACTATATTTAAATAAAGCTATTATACCAGTACTACCAAAATGTAAGTCCTAATCAACAGAATTTGTAAAGCAAAAACATGCAGTTGAGGACTGACCACATACTGATAGTTGATGTGATCAACTATCCTTTCCTTTCCTTGTAGTCCGAGGATGATGGTCCTGCAAGGTCGGTGCACTGGCGGTGGATCCGTAGGTGACTGTGGAGCCCTATTCTTTATCTGCATCTTCTCCCGCAGTGAGGGCATCAGTTTCCAGGTGGAAGGCGGTACCGGTCGGGGTTGGCTTTATGCGCCTTCCTCTTGGCATGTTTCTCCCTTTCACCCTCCATTCGTGCCTCTTCAAATTTTACAGCACTGCTGGTCAGCTGACCTCCAACTGGAGCGCTCAAGGGGCTGGGCTTCCCAGTTCTCAGTGTCTATGCCAGAGTTTTCAATCAATCAAAACTTTATTACGGTCACAGACCAGCACAAAGCGGGCACAAGCGCCCTAAGAGGAGAAGGACAACTCCCCAGTAAACAGTTATTTAAAATCAGACTAGAAATCAGTATAAAAATATATTTTAAAAGACAGGATATTGTTGCCTTACGATGTCAATCATCACCAGTCTGATATTAAGGGCAGCAGCACAGAACTTAGCAACACTGTAAGTCATTGCAGTGTTAGAGTCTGAAAGCAGCAGGGTGGAATAACATCTTTCACTGCGCCCCGGGTACTTTAAAAGCCATGGTCCAATGAGATTGGATCTAAGATCTCTGTAGAACATGCATTGAAGAAGCACATGCGCAGTTGATTCCACATGACCAGACCCATAGGGACATAGTCTCTGCTTATGCCAGAGTTTTTAAGATTGGCTTGGAGCCCATATTTAAATCTTTTTTCCTGTCCTTCAACATTCCGCTTTCTATTCTTGAGTTTGGAATAGAGCAACTACTTTGGGAGACGGTGGTCAGGCATCCGGACAACATAGTCAGTCCAGCGGAGTTTATCAACTATCAGTGTGTGGTCAGTCCTCAACTGCATGTTTTTGCTTTACACAAACCAGATGAGGCCCCTTGGGCACTTTTTCCAGGCCCTCCTCTCTTTCACTGTCCTATCAGCATGAAGACACAGTGGCCCTCAGGCTGAGAGAGGGGTCATGGCAGTCACACGTGGCCTCAGAACCATCTCTGGGTGAAGCCTCTTCCTGGATTGTGCCTTGGCCTTCATCGTGATGAGCCTCAGCTGCTCCTTGCTGGCACACACCCCTGGCAACAAGGATGGTGGCTGCTCCTTCCTTCTTGACCATCTTCCTCAAAAACAAAGTCCCCCTTGGAAAGCCTCTCCGGGAAGGTGAACCGGCCTCAAGGAGCACACCTTCAGGAGGCTGGCTGCTACTCGAAGAAGAGCAGGAGCAGGAGCGAAAGGGAAGGAGAAACCTGGGAACCCACATGCCAGGAGGAGGATTTGAGATGCTGTGCAGGCTCCTCTCCCCTCCCCTCCCCTCCCCTCCTGCTCTCCTTAAGTAAGTAATATTATTAGTAATATTACAAGTAATATGAAATATAAAATTATTATATTGTATTAGTATTATATGTATTACATTATAATATGATCAATATTTTACCCTCAGTCCACTCATTGTTTCATCTTTCTTCTCATCTTATCTCTTTATACAGTGGTATAATACAATATAGTAATATATAATACTAATGTTGTGCTATGCTAATAATATAAAGACTGTAGTTAAATTTCTCAGTTTCTCTGCGGTTACTTTTCTTTAGATAAAATGCTCTTTCGGGTCTTTGAGGCATGAGCAAAAAAATTTGCTATCTCCTCTGTAACTTTTTTATTTGAGTCCCCCAAAAGATACTTTAAATACCATTGTAAAGATCTTCCTGGCCAATGACAGATAAGAGGCATTATTACCTTCCTTCTTTCATCCCTATAAAAGGAACATTCAAACATAACATGTAGTAGAGACTCTACTACGCCCGCCCCACACGGGCAAAGCTGATCATTGTAGCCTTCATATACATGCAAATATAAATCTTTGTAATTTTTATGTTGAAAATTCCTTCTAGGATAGCTGAGGGAATAACGTTGAATCGGGCTTTGCTTTATGCGATTATAACTGTAGTACACTAAATAGTAGAAAACTACACAGCCCTAGATAGGTATTATTAGCTTCTAAGAGATATAAATTTTAAGGCCGGCGATTTTAATATGTGTACATTTGATAACCTGTATTGTGTTTTATATGTGACTTTTATCTGTATTATATTTTTCTGTATCTGCCTAAGGTTTGTTAATTGATATAAAGGCAATTGATTGAATAATATAATATATTGTTTGTACATATAACTTGTAAGCCACTCTGAGTTCCCTTCAAGGTAAGAAGGGTGGCACATAAGGGTCGCAAATAAATAAATAAATAAAACAAAAGTTCGGAGACGTGGAGAAAGAGGAGGAAATAATTATTAGTTGCTTACCTGTAACTGTAGTTCTCTGAATGATCCTCTGTGAATTCATACTCATGCAATATCCCAAGCTCGCAGAGCAGATCGGAACCTTCTAGAAGATAAAATTGACACATTAACGTAGCCCCGCCCCTCCATATATAAGCTCACCACACAGAGCTACCCACTCAGTTTTCTAGCCGCAAGCAGCTAACCGAGGGGCATGACCCAGGGGAGGAAGGGCGGGTCGTATGAATTCACAGAGGATCATTCAGAGAACTACAGTTACAGGTAAGCAACTAATAATTCTCTGTCATGGATCCTCTGTGAATACATACTCATGCAACAGTTTACAAAGCAACTCACCTCGGGTGGTGGGCGTCATGCCACCGAGGAAAATAGGACCGCTCTACCAAACTGCGCTTGCTTCCTGGAGATGGCATCCACCTTATAATGTGACACGAAGGTCGAAGGCGTCTTCCAGGTCGCAGCACGGCAGATCGCATCCAAAGGAACTCCCTTCATGAAGGCCGTTGAGGTAGCCATCGCTCTCGTAGAATGGCCCCTCAAGCCTTGGGGAACTTCTTTCTTGGCCAACTGGTACGCCAGGCGGATGGTGGCCGCAATCCAAGAGGACATCCTTTGGGGTGACACTGGCAGGCCCTTTGTGTCCTCCCTGTACTTAAGGAACAGCCTAGTAGACCGCCTAAACCCCTTTGTTCTATCTAAATAAAAGGCTAAGGCTCTTCTAACATCTAAACAGTGTAAAAAACGCTCCAAATCGGAGTTGGGTTGCTGAAAAAGGGCAGGCAAAACTAAATCTTGTGACATGTGGAAGGAAGATACTATTTTAGGTAGGAATGCAATGTCCGTGCGCAACACAACCTTATCCCTGTGAAAAATAGTGTAAGGTGCATCTGCACGGAGTGCACATAGCTCGCTAGCCCTTCTAGCCGAAGTGATGGCCACCAAAAATGCGACCTTCCAGGATAAGTGGGAGACGTCGATGGACGCCATAGGTTCAAATGGGGGCCTAGTCAACGCTGAAAGGACTAGGTCCAATTCCCAACCCGGAGCCAACGGGGCTACTTTAGGTCTAGAGTATGAGAAACCTCTAAGGAATAATTTGACCATTGGGTCAGTAAAACAGGACGGAAGGCCAGCCTTCCTCCTGAACCATGAGATGGACGCTAGGTAACATTTAATAGAGGATAGCGCCAGACCTTGTTCAGCCAGTCCCGCCAAAAAATCTAGAACCAGGGAGAGTGGGGCGGACAAGGGTTCCGCACCTTTCTGCGCCACAAAATCGCTAAACCTTTTCCATTTATAAGTGTAAGATTTTTTTGTGGATTCTCTGTGGGCGGCTTCAATATAGCGCTGCACCGGTAGGGAGAGGTCAGATACTAACACAGGCTGACTGGCTGGAGGCGCCACGCCGTAAGGCGTAACTTGGCCACCTCTGGATACATAACCCTGTTCCCCTGTGACAGGAGTAAATCGGGAACCCCCCTGAGCCTGATGAAGGTTTCCTGGGATCGATGCAGGAGCGGGGCAAACCATGGCTGGCGCGGCCACCACGGCGTCACCAGGATGCAGTTGGCGTTGTCCCTCCGGATCTTGGACAGCACCTTGAGGAGCAGAGGGAAAGGTGGGAAGGCATAAAGCAATCCATTGTCCCAAGAATTAAGGAACGCATCCCCTAGGCAACCCCGGGATAGGTCCTGCCTCCTGCGGGCACAAAACCAGTAGCATTTGGTGTTCTCATACGAGGCAAAGAGGTCAATAGATGGGTGACCCCATGCCGAAAATACACGATTGGTCTCTTCATCCAAAAGAGCCCACTCGTGATGACTGAGCGGGGACCTGCTAAGGGCGTCTGCCACCGTATTTTCCTCTCCGGGAAGGTGCACCGAGGAGAGAGAGATGCCTCTAGATATGCACCAGTCTAAAATCCGTAGGGTTAACTTCAGCAGGGACCTGGAATGCGTACCCCCTTCCTTATTAATGTAGTACATGACCGTAGTGTTATCGGTCAGAACAAGTACCGACTTTCCTGTAAGAACTAACTCGAATGCCTCTAGTGACCTGTGTACCGCCAGTAATTCAAGGTAGTTGATATGGCGGGAGGATTCAGACGGAGACCATTGGCCCTGAGCCAGCAAGTCCCCCGAATGAGCGCCCCAACCCGTCAAGGAGGAATCTGTGGTCACCGTGTGTGTAGGGCTCGGGGGCAGGAATGGGAGTCCACAGCATACCTTGCTTGGATCTAACCACCAGCGGAGTGAGTTACGGACCTCAGGTGGCATCTGCAAACTAGTAGACGGGTCGTCCGACAAGGGATGGAATACCGAAAGTAGCCAGGATTGCAAGGGTCTGAGGCGCAGCCTCGCATGGGGCGTGACCGAAGTGGTGGACGCCATATGCCCTAGCAACGCCTGAATGTGGTGAGCCGTTACCGTATGAGATTCTAGGGCCCGGGTCACCGCCTCGCACAGTGCGGCAAACCTTTCTCTAGGCAGAAACGCCCGCTCCGCTACCGAGTCAATAATTGTCCCAATAAAAGGGACAGCCTGCGAGGGTTCCAAATTAGATTTTTCCAAATTTAGTTCAAGGCCCAAGGAATGTAAAAGTGACAGTGTAAAGGAGATGTCTGAGAGGAGTCTATCCCTGGACGGGGCCACCAGTAGCCAGTCATCGAGGTACGGGTAAACCGTCACCCTGTTGGTCCTGAGGTGTGCGGCCACGGCCGCCATACATTTGGTAAAAACCCTCGGAGCAGAACACAACCCGAAGGGCAGGACGTTAAAACAATACGCCTGATCTCCCACCTTGAACGAGAGAAGCCTCCTATGGTGAGGCGCTATGCTGATATGAAAATAAGCGTCCTTGAGATCAATTGTGGCGAACCAGTCAAATTTATTCAGGAGTGGCAGGATGGAGCATAGGGTTACCATTTTAAACTTACGAGGTTTTACAAAACGGTTGACCTCACGCAGGTCCAAAATAGCCCTAACCCCACCATCCTTTTTATCGATTAAGAAATAACGAGAAAAGAAGCAACCAGAATATTCAGAAGGGGCCAACAGGGAAATGGCACCTTTAACCAAAAGTGTGTGTATCTCCTCTAGGAGGGGTTGAGACGAAATCGTAGAGATAACGTTACCTAACTGGGGAAACTCTAATAACTCTAAACTGTACCCTTGTCTAATAATCTGGAGTATCCAGCCATCAGTAGTGATGGCCTCCCATGCTGGGTAAAATTGGGACAACTTGTCCAAGAAAAAAATTGGACCTGGGTTGGACGACTGGGCAGGGAGGACAGGGCCAGATGGAGCAGTATCAGGGAGCGCACACGCAGCATCTGTGGAAACAGAAGAATGCACGTCTTAACTCAAAACCTCTTCCTGGGCGGCCCCTGGAATCTAGGCTTGCCTTGGTAAGGCTTGAATCTATTACGCGGTGCGTAACCTTGGCGTTTACCTGCCTGCTGGAACCTATTAGGCCCTCTATTGCCGTATCTGAAACCACCTCCCGATTGATTGCCATAGTTTCTCCTGTAGAAGGTAGACGGCTGCTGACCCCTGCGCCTATAGGGTTGTGGTTGACTGGGGGAACCGTAGTCCTGCGCAGCCACGCGGACATCTTGCTTCGACTTGAGGTCGGAGTCTGTCTCGGGGTTGAACAGGCCTTTTCCCAGCATGGGTAGATCTTCCGCCAAACCCTTCGCTTCCTCCGAGAGGGAGGCGGTACGGAGCCAGGCGTGTCGGCGGAGGGAGGTTGCCTCAGCAAACAGCCGGCCCGTCGTCTCTGCTAGGTGCTTCCCAAGGTCTTTTTGAAGTCGGGAAACCGCTAGGGCCTCGACCTGTAGGGCCTTAGGGAGGTGACGACGCTCAGGCGGAAGCAGATTAATGTATGGGAGGATTCTATTCCAGATATAGGTCTGGTATCCGCTAAAATAAGTTGCGAAATGGGCCATACGAGCTATAAGTCCAGCTGTAGTGTGCATCTTTTTACCTATACCGTCTAGTTTTCTACCCTCCTTGTCAGCAGGGGTGGACAATGCCCCTCTGGAGCGTTTGGACTTGGTTAGCTCCGTAACCACAGTATTGGGCTGTGTTGGCCTAGCTATCCACTGGTAAGCCGAGAGGTCCACCCGATACAGTGAATCAAGGCGTCTCGGGACCGCCGCCACTAAGGCAGGAGAGGTGTCGGGGAGCGTAGTTAACTTCGCTAAGTAAGGGAGAGGAGGGACGGCCTGAGCAGCTGGAATCCTTTGCTCATCCGAAGGAAACATAGGGTCGTCGACAGCATCGTTAACCTTAGGCACAGGTAAATCTAAAGCTCTAATCAACCTTGACATCATAACCACAAAGTTATTAAAGTCAGGAATGTCACCCATGTCCTCCTCAGGCACTACGCCTTCCAACGTCGGGTCGGGCTCATCACCCGAGGCCTCAGAGTCCATTGCCTGTTGAACTTCCGCAGTGCTGGCCTGATGGTCTGGCTGGCCGGCGGATCCCCATTGGTGAGGAGCAAGCACAGGGGCAACCGCTGTCTGTCCCCCAGGGGCCCTAGGCTGGGCTGGCTGCACCAGCTGCTGCGCAACCGCAGGATTGGGGCAGGTCGGAGTAGGCATCAGAGGCTGCTGGGTGCTTGCAGGGACAGCCACAGCGTTGGAGGATGCTGGAGCCAGAGGACCCTGTGGCTGGTTAGGTGGAGGGGGCCCAATGTAGACATAGCCCTGCGCAGTCCACCTCCAGAAGGAGGGGGCAGGAGCCTCCAACCTTCGTTCTCTGCTCCTCTGCCGACGTCGATGCTTGTGCGCCCTCTTGTGGCGCCTTTGGCGCCTCCTCGATGAGCTGGAAGAGGACGAGGTGGAAGAAGAGGAGGAGGTCGACGTCGAGGAGGAGGAGGATGAACGGCGACGGCGGCGCCTGCTTCCCCTGGAAGACCTTCTCGATGGCGCTCGACCTCGCGGCGGGGCCGCTCCCGGCCTTGGAGAAGCGACGGAGAAGGGCCCCGACGGGATCGGGGGAGCCGGCGTCGCCTGGGCCTCCTCTCGCGATGGAGGAGAGGAGAAGACCGGCGTGGGCGCTCGCGGGGCGGCCTGGTCCCACGCTAATGGGGATCGGGACGGGCCCGCCATCGGCTCCGGGATCGGGGCCTGCTGGGCCGGCGGCGGAGCTGGCGCCCATCCATTCGGTTGCCCCACAGCCGGGCCCGGCGCTTCCAGGGCGCCCTCTCTCCTTTGCTCACCCAGGGCCGGCTCAGCCATCAGCTGTGAGGGAGGCTGCTGCGCTATCGGCCCTTCGCCACCAGAAGGCTGCTCCAACACCGGAGGAGGAGGTAAAAAGAGGGCCTTGGTGAGAGTGCTGTCTTCACCACCTCTTCGCGCGCTTTTCACGGCCGATTTAGCCGGCGCAGTGGCTTGGCGGCCATTTTTGGAGACCAAATGCTTGGTCTTTTTCAGGGCCTTCCCCGCCGGGGGAGCCTTTGGCTGGGCCGGGGGAGCGTCCGCTGCCCCCTCCGGGCGAGGGGGGGTCAGTGCTGGCGTGTCCAGCGACGGGAGAAGCTCCAAATCCAGCGATGGGGTTAAGGAGGGCAGTAGGGCCTTTTCATATAAGGCCGCTTTGAGGCGAGCTTCCCTGTTCTTGCGGGTCTGCGTCGTGAAAGCTTTGCAGATCTTACACGATTGGGCCAGGTGACCCTCGCCCAAGCAGACCAAGCAAAGGTCATGTCCATCTGTGTCCGGTAGGACATTAGGGCAGCTAGAACAGGTCTTAAAGGAGGAAGTCGCCATAATAAGCTTATTTGGTAGAATTGTCAGGCAGTCCAATGTCCAAATCAATTAGCTATAACAACAATGTCCAAAACGTCAGGCTGAAGGATGGTCAATAAAAGTGTCAAAAGTACAATACCAGTAGAGCAGTCCGATAGTCAGAAGGTTCTCTCAATGCTTGCGCGGAAAAGAGAAAACTGAGTGGGTAGCTCTGTGTGGTGAGCTTATATATGGAGGGGCGGGGCTACGTTAATGTGTCAATTTTATCTTCTAGAAGGTTCCGATCTGCTCTGCGAGCTTGGGATATTGCATGAGTATGTATTCACAGAGGATCCATGACAGAGAAAAAATATAATTTCATAAAAATAGCACTTAATCATGGTGGACCGACTAAAGGCAAATACAGGTTTTACTTGCCAAGCAGTATATTGTCATGATGTGCAAGTAGCTACACAGTAAAATGCTCTTTTATAATCTACCCATCTAGTGAGTAGAACAAGAAAATGTGTTGAAGTAGGGATTTTCACAACCTGGCAAAAATCAGCATTAGATTACTACTTGTACATCACAGCAACTTATCACTTAATAAACTGCATTGTATTTACCCAGAATGAATGTTATGATGGTTACAGAAATTGAATAAACCATAAGTGAAGAACCATACATATTTAACCTTTGTACGCTGCTTTGAATCCCTGCCATGGGAGAAAAATAGGATAAAAATAAATAAATAAATAAAATTACAAATCAGTTTTAACACATGAAAGGAAGACAGGTTATACACAGAAAATACCCTTAGCAGAAAAGGCAATCCAACAAGCTTAAAAAATGAAGTTTAACTCTAATGAGACAGAAGTGATACAGAACGAAATAGGCAATACCATCTCATCTTTCAAAGCTGTACTTAGCACAGAAGCACTGTACAAACGGCGAGTTGTTTGATCTTTTCGAGCTGCTAAGCTTTCTTGTTCAGCAATACCTTCTGCATACTTTGCTTCTAAATTTTGCTGATGTTGTTCAATCTGAAAAGTTTGAACATTTCAAACTTTAAATTAAAAGGTAAATTGTAGCATTATCAAGTTTTAATTCATTTAGTCTTTCAAAACTTAAGAATAGCTTATATGCGGCTTCTATCGAAGCACAAGTACTTCTTTCACGCTATGTGCATTCTCTAAGTCCATACAAAGAATGGCTACTTAATGCAACTGTTGTTCTTTAAGCATTGTTCTGTAGTGTTAAACAGATCAATATTCAGAACTTCCAAGACCTATGTGAAAAGAATTGGGTGGGAAGTTTGCCTCAAAAGATATATACGGAAAAATTAGAGTGAAAGAAGATCAAAACTGATTTCTGCAATAGACAGGTGATGAGATAATTCCAATTCTACTATTCATTTCTATAAACATGTGTACAGCCATATGAAAGACTAATTAATTTGGAGCAACACATTGGTCTCAATTGAAACTTAACCACATTGAGATAAAAATATTGTTTAGACAGATGAGAGGTTTTTTAAAATCAGAAAGAAGCATTGAGACTTTTTGAATCACAAGTAATAAGCACTGAGGAAAAATTATGATACAATAATTTGAAAACTTTAAACTAAAACATTTACAAAAGTTAAAAAAATAAACAATATGGCCAAGCTGACAAATTAAACAACATGGCCAAGCAGAGGAGGTGATGGAAAGCGACTCCGCTGATGATGGAGATGTGATTCTCCATCGACAGTTGGGAGTCACTCTTGACTGCCAAACTTTTCACAGATGGAGATGGGCGAAGTGTCGCCCCGTCCAGGGTTGGGAGCCGGATCCCTCCCGTACCCGGACGACCCAGCCACAGGATCTCCGTCTTAGCCGGAGTGAAATAAGACATATATTCCCCCGAGATCACTGCGCTCGGAAGAGCAGAATTTGCGGGTTATTCCATCACCCCGCTCCTGCCATTTATCCAGTACAAGACAGCGAGCCTTTTCAGCTGTGGCCCCCACGACCTGGAATTCACTTCCTAGCCACGTCCGGGCGATTCAAGAACTCGGCCCTTTTCGAAGGGCCTGTAAGACTGCCCTCTTCAGGCTAGCATTTGGCTAACCACGAATGTAGCTGGCATATCATCACCTGAGTTAAGAACTATAAGCTGCTGGCACTCTGGTTGTGTATTGGGTTTTATCGAATTTTTACTGTATGTTTTATTATGTGTTTTATAGTTGTTGTAATCCGCCCCGAGCCTGCAGGGAGGAGCGGAATATAAAACCGAATAATAAATAATAAATAAATAAATATATGGGTACTTGCTGATAAGCTGTGTGGTCCTTTTTTGAGGGGCTTTGGAGGTCATGGGGGTCAGGTTCAGGGTGTGGGTAGAGAGGGATAAGAAATGTTGAGGTATAATTAACTTTACACAATCAATAATGTAAGGAGACAGTTCAATGCAAAGTAATATATTCAGACATGCACATAAAATGCAAACATCAGCATTAGAACAAAAAATAAATTGTGATATATATCTCACATAAAAGACTCTGCATAAGACATGTATAATGAGCCACCGTTATATCCACAAGTCCCCACAATATAACCAACGTAAATACCGTCTTTACTCAATGGGAGAGCGCTAAGAGTACCAATGTGCGCCGTGTGGCAAGTCCAGAGCACCAAAACATTCCCTATATACTGTAAAGAAATACAAAAGAAGCCCCCCGAGTGACTTCGCCAGTGTGGCGTGTGCACTTGGATCTTCAGCTCAAAACAAACAATAACAAATGCTGAACGCGGGGTCAGTAGAAGCCCCGTCCGGTGTCCAAGCTCGGGAGTTTGGAGACTGAATACTCCAGGTGGCTGTGGGGCTTGGCGCTTGCAACGGTGGGAATCCCGAATGGACTGCAGAGTCATCCCAGTAATCAAATGTAATTCCTCAGCAGCAGAATGTTCAATCAATGGGTGAACGTGTATGGATCCTGCCCGTTTCGGGTTCTTCTTCAGGACGGCAACAGAAGGGAAGGTTTCGCTGTATCAATTAAATAAATAGGGGGCGTGGACATGGGGTCACCGGCCCCGCCTACGATCGCGAATTTGTTTGTGAAATCATTAGAAGCCCTACATATATATGATCAATCAACATCGGAGAGATTCTCCACCAAAATTCTACACTGGTGGAGATTTATAGATGACATCCTATTTTTGATCAAACCGGACACTAGTCATGCAGAATGTGACCAATGGTTGGCATCCTGGCACCGTAATATCAAATTTACCACGTCATACAGCAAGAAAGAGATCAATTTTTTGGATGTCACCATTTTCAGAAAAGATGATACCCTGGCAGTTAAACCATATACTAAACCCACTTCCAAAAATTCACTTCTGCACTACAAGAGTTTCCATCCTATACCACTCAAGAACAACTTACCATACTCGCAGTTAATCCGGATCAAAAGAAATTCCACCACGAATAGAGATTATGAGACACAGGCCTCCACATTAATGGAACAGTTCTACAGTAGAGGTTATCCTCGGGAATTGGTTCAACGAGCGAAGATCAAAGCAGATGCCACACAGAGAACGGACCTTCTTCGCAGAAGGGATAAAATTGTACCGAATAGACTGATTTGGCCTTTGAGGTATACACCTCAGAGCAAACAGATCTTGAAGATTGTACGTCGCCATTGGCCCATGATTTCAGACATAGCTGGGCTTGATAAACCTCCTATGCCAGCGTTCAAACGCACTACCAATTTTGGTGACTGGCTCACACATTCAGATCTTGTCCCCAGGAAGACATACACTAGTAGCTTCCAAGCGGGCACATTCAAGTGTGGCCATTGCATCTGCTGCGATCTCATTATCCCACTCAAGAGCATTAATGTGCCCAACACCTCTTCCATCATCAAATTTCAACATTTCTGCACCTGTGCAACGGAGCGGTGTGTATATTTACTCTATTGTTCGTGCCCCCTCCTTTATGTGGAGGTCACTAAATGACAATTGAGAGCGAGAATGAGGGAACACAGACTTAAGATCCTGTCTGGCAATGAGGACATCCACCTATATAGACATTTCAAAGAGAGACACAATTCCAAACCGGAGTTCAAATTTGCTGGTCTTGAGAAGATCATCATCCAACCCCATGTGGATCTCCAGGCAACACTGTTAAGAACTGAATTAAAATGGATAATCCGATGTGCCAGTGAGCAGCCGAATGGGTTAAATGTCAGTTTAAGCAACATCTTGGGTTAATCAGATTCACTCCTACACTTAGTTTGCAGCTGCAGCCCTGCCGCTTCCATCATGATTGATGACATTAGTATTTCCTAATCACCACAGTATTTAAACCTCCCCTCCACAAGGGCTTGTACCGGATCTTCGGTCGCTGCCATCAGGCTTTAAATATACACCGCATTGAGCGGCTTCACCCATTTGGGCGAATCAATTCAACTACATTTGGTAAGTTTGGAATCATTCCTACCCTGTGAATCATCCCCACTAGTTCTATGGAGCCTCCAATTATTGTTTATTTAATCGATACAGCGAAACCTTCCCTTCTGTTGCCGAAGAAGAACCCGAAACGGGCAGGATTCATACACGTTCACCCGTTGACGGAACATTTTCCTGCTGAGGAGTTACATTTGATTACTGGGATGACTCTGCAGTCCATTCGGGATTCCCACCGTTGCAAGCGCCAAGCCCCACAGCCACCTGGAGTATTCAGTCTCCAAACTCCCGAGCCTGGACACCGGGTGGGGCTTCTACTGACCCCCGTGTTCAGCATTTGTTCGGGTGTGTTTTGAGCTGAAGATCCAAGTGCGCACGCCACACTGGCGAAGTCACTCGGGGGGCTTCTTTTGTATTTCTTTACAGTATATAGGGAATGTTTTGGTGCTCTGGATTTGCCACACGGCGCACATTGGTACTCTTAGCGCTCTCCCATTGAGTAAAGACGGTATTTACGTTGGTTATATTGTGGGGACTTGTGGATATAACGGTGGCTCATTATACATGTCTTATGCAGAGTCTTTTATGTGAGATATATATCACAATTTATTTTTTGTTCTAATGCTGATGTTTGCATTTTATGTGCATGTCTGAATATATTACTTTGCATTGAACTGTCTCCTTACATTATTGATTGTGCTTAGATAGGGGGAGTGACTATATCAGATTGCTATTTTTGACATAATTAACTTTACAGCCAAATCTGATTTTTCATATGTTTAACGAGCACTGACTGTACATCATTTTGTAAACCTTTTGTATATATTTCCCCCTTTTCTTCAATTTGGAACTGGGTGATACAAGCTGGAACACCGGATTAGCTATGGCAGTGGCTACTTCATGGCCACAATATCCAGTAATTTTGCCATTCAGAAGAAGAGGAAGAATAATGACAATTTGGGATAGAAAATATGTCATTGAGATGCGGAGGTTTGGCATGAAGTTTCATAACGATTACATGTTGCTTTGGCACACAGGAGCTTGGACACTAGAGACAGTGACATCTGCTGTCCTCATGAGGCAGGATTTGATCTTCAGTAATGGAAGGTGATTGCAAGATATACCTAATAAGAAACTTGTTACACTTTGTTGCCTCTTCCTTCTCTTCAATACTGCTGAATTACAATTCAAGGACAAGTTGGGAGAGAAAATTGCCTCACATCATGAGGAAAATATTGCGAGGGAAGAACATTTTACACTAGTTTCTCTTCTTATCTCAAATGTAGATAAATACAATAAATAACACAAAAACAATGTCATACACGAAATATAATTATTTTACCAAGGCTAAACTTCTTTGTTTTTCAGCCAGTTTTTCATATGCACATTTTAGTAGTTCCTCTGCTTCTGCTACCTTTGCTTGTTTTGGACCTACAAACTAGATAAGAATGCATGCAAGTTAACATGAAGAAGGGGGAAAATGCAATATACAGCTCCTTGGAAAAAGACAGGTTTGTATGTCATAAAGAAACAGCCACATACATATGTAGAGGGTACATATACACAAACTCCCTAACAAACATGGTATCAGTATTGTAAATTAACTATTTATTAATACTATTTTAATTGTACTGTGCAACCAAAGAAATTGAAAGTTCATTCCTGCATGTTTAAAGCTAAAAAGATACAATTTCAAGGAGAAAAAGGATGAAAAGGAAAGATGGAGAAAGCAAATAGTCCTCAAATAATCAATTTTCTGTTGCATAACATCTATTAAATTAAGTCTGCTATTTGATCATGTAGAAAATTGGTTAGATTGTGTTCCCCATAACGAAAATTAAATGTCATGAATAATACAGAATACTTCTTTTTAAATCTCTTCAATGGGTTTATCTAAAATACAGTTACAAAACTGAGCACATATTCAGGGCTTCCGGTCGGGCAAAGATGGCGGCAGGTCAGGCATTCTGAGGCTCCTCAGAGTGCCAACCGTTTTTTCCCGGTCAGAGGGCGACTTTCGCCTCCTCCGTTGGTGAACTCGGACCGAGAGGGAGACGCGAAGCCGAAGCAACAGTGCCGCTGACCCCAAGGTTGCCCCTTCCTCAAGAGGGGGTGGACACGAGGGCCCGGGACCCAGACGCACCGGCAAGCGGACCGGGAAATGGGAAGCGGGCGACGGCCAGCAGTTACTGCCTGCCCAGCCCACCAATAGAACATCGAGAACGGGAAAAAAAAAGAAAAAGAAAAAACTACAACCAGCAGTAAGTAGGAGACCGCAAAAGCCCAGTTTGGGGAAGAAGGACAGGCCCAAAGACTTCAGGAGACCCAACTCCCCCAATTGCGGAGTAAGCCCCTGTAACTTTTCATGGCCGATCTCACTAAAACGCAAAGATAACCGCCCAGAGAAAGAACACCCCCGAGAAACTGGCCGAGACAAACCCCAGCAACAACTTCCCCAGAAGCCCCAAAGTTCTAGCAGCTTAAGAAGGGAAACCCAAGATGGCGGACTGAATAAGAACAGAAAAGGACGGCGTCACTATACCTGAAATAGGCGGGAACGCCATCTTGCTTGCCAGGGGTGGAGAAAAGAGTGCGAAGCCGGGCGGAAGAGGGGGAAGCCAGAACAGGAAGTCAAGCCCACAAAACGCTCGGAAGCCATAAGGCGGCGAACCGCAGAGGGGAGGAGGGACTTGCGAGAGCCGGAAGAGCATCGGCGCCCTTTTACAACCGAACACAGAATCCGGAAGGAGGAAATCAGGAATAGAACTCTCGCCAGAAGCGGCAATTTTAAAATTAGGAACCCCAAGCATCTGTCAAGCAACGCACGCAGAGAGAAGACTCGCGGCGAGGGAAGGAAGCAAGGAGAGGGCTCAAAGAGAGGAGAGAGGCGGAGGCGGGCCCAGCAGCAAAGAAGAGCGAGGTAGGAAGGGAACAAAGAGGAGATTGCATCCAGTTAAAACCACTACTAACTGGGACCCCAAGGCAAGCCAGCCAGGATAGACTGGCACCCATCCCCCTTCTGTCCAAACAGGAGCAGGAGCATCTAACCTAACTAGCCACAAATCCACAAGACCCCTCTGACACCTGATTCCAACACAGGACCTAATCCACAACTGAGGGCTCTCTAAGCCAAGCATCTAAAGCACCCAAGCCCTTCTCAAGGACATAAGACACCGAGCCCAAGACGCGGTCCATGCAGGGAGGGGACAACAAGGGTAGAAAATATTAGTTGCTTACCGGTAACTGTAGTTCCCTGAGTGATCTTCTGCGAATTCGTACTCATGCAATCTCTGTGGCACACAGAGCCGATCGGAACCTTCTAGAAAGACAAATGACACGTTAGTGGTAGCCCCGCCTCGCTATATAAGCTCCTCAGAGGATCACCCCTCAGTTCTCTTCCACCGCAAAGTAGACAGAACGAGGAGGCATGACCCAGGGAGGAAGGGGCGGGTCGTCGACCTCGCAGAAGATCACTCAGGGAACTACAGTTACCGGTAAGC
>JARBWK010000003.1:188089438-188327780 GCA_030556195.1 Anolis apletophallus
GCCTCAGCAAACAAACGGCCAGAAGTCTCTGCTAGGTGTTTGCCCAGATCCTTCTGGAAACGGGTGAGTGCCAATGCCTCAACTTGAAGGGCCTTCGGGAGGTGACGGCGCTCGGGAGGCAGGAGTTCGAGATAAGGAAGGACTCTATTCCAAATAAACTTTTGGTACGTACTTAAGTAAGTTGCGTAATGCGCAATGCGGGACACAAGGCCTGCCGTGGTATGGACCTTCTTCCCAATCGCATCCAATTTTCTCCCTTCCCTATCTGCCGGAGTGGACATAGCTCCCCTGGGGCGCTTCGATTTAGTCAGCTCCGTGACCACCGTGTTTGGTTTAGTGGGTCTAGCTAGCCACTCATAATTCGAAAAATCAACCCTGTAAAGGGCATCTAGGCGTCTAGGCACCGCGGCTACCAGGGCTGGAGATGTATCAGGTAATGTGGCCAGCTTTACTAAATAGGGGAGGGGAGGCACTGCCTGGGAGGAGGGAGCTCTTTGCTCATCTGAGGGAAACATAGGATCCTCCACGGAATCATTATTCTTAGGGGCAGGAAGATCAAGAGCCCTAGTCAGACGAGACATCATGACAACAAAATTGCTAAAGTCAATCATGGATAATTGATCCCCATCCCCCTCAGGACCACCAGGAATAGGATCTTGTTCCTCCCCTGACACATCAGAGTCAATGTCCCCTGCAGCATGGTCCAGATGAGGCTGAACTTGCAAAGAGGAGCCCCATTGATTCACCCCTGAAGTTGGGACTGGCACAGAAGGAACAGGCAATGGCGCAGTTGCAACGGACACTGGCTGTGGATTGGCTGCAGTCTGTTGAATAGGGACCGGAGTAGGCTGAGGCAACTGAGGTGCCTGAGGGGGAGGAGGACCGACATAAACATAGCCCTGCTCCGTCAATCTCCAACAAGATGAAGCTTCAGGAGGAGCTGATGAAGGAATCACTGGTACAACCTCTCCTGAATGATTCTCTCCTCGACGCCGGTGCCCATGCGCCCTCTTGTGGCGCCTATGGCGCCTCCTCGACATCGCCTCTGAGGAGGAGGTGGAGGAGGATGAAGAGGATGAAGACCGAGATGACAAAGAGGAGGAAGAAGAGTATCTCCGACGTCGCCGCTTAGGCAGCCTAGTGGATCGACGTGAAGAAGCACGACCCCGTGTGCGCGCCGCATCAGCCTGCGGCGATGTCGATCTGAGCGGCATTGGCAGCAGCGGGGGGCCCGACGTCGAAGCTACGTCCTCTCCAACAGCTGACGCGGCTAGATTTTGAGCCGGAGAAAGGGCTTCCGCCGCTCTCGCCGGCATCGCAGTAGAAATGACAGCCAGCTGAGCTTCTGTGGGAGGAGCCCGCAAAAACAGCTGATCTGGAGCAGATTGAAGCTCCCCACCCGGCGTCGGGGTGTGTGCGCATGCGTCCTGCACTCCTCCTCCCTCAGCCGATGTCGAAGCAGGCTGAGGGGAAAATAACTGCAAGGGCGGAGCTGGGCCCACAGGGGGCGGCTCAAATAACGCCAGAGGAGGAGGAGAGAAGAGAGCTTTGGTGAGGGAATTTACCTCACAGCTCTTTCGCGCGCCTTTTCCGTTTGCCTTAGAAGGCAAATAAGGCTGGCGACTATCTTTTGCCTTAGAAGTAGCCACTGCTTTAGCTCTTTTAGGAGGCTTCCCTGGCGGAGGGCCCTCCTGCTGAGGGGAAGAAGCCAGTATAGCGCTCCCAGGGTGAGGGGGAGTCAGGGCTGGATTCTCCAGTGAAGGCAGCAGTTCTTGATCCAGCAAGGGAGGCTGAGAGGGCAATAGCGCCTTTTCATACAAGGCTACCTTGAGGCGTGCCTCCCTGTTCTTACGAGTCTGAGTGGTAAACGACCGGCAAATCTGACAAGATTGAGTCAGATGCCCCTCACCCAAACACACCAAGCAGAGCTGATGTCCATCAGTGTCTGGCAAAATGTTAGGACACTGGGTACATTTTTTAAATGATGAAGTCGCCATAGCCATAAGGATTCAAGAAATAAGAATGGTCAGACAGTCCAGGTTCAAGCCAATATAGTATAGTAAAAAGATGGTCAGTCAAAATAGGTCAAACACAATACCACAAGTAGAGCAGTCCAGCACAACGAAGGTTCTCCAAAGGCTTGTGCGGAATGAAGAGAACTGAGGGGGTGATCCTCTGAGGGAACTTATATAGCGAGGGGCGGGGCTACCACTAATGTGTCATTTGTCTTTCTAGAAGGTTCCGATCGGCTCTGTGTGCCACAGAGATTGCATGAGTACGTATTCGCAGATGATCACGACAGGGAAATGACTACACCTAAAATCTTTAAGGACACGAAGGGCGCACAAAGGAAACAATCTGCGGCTGAAGAGAATACATTAAGAGACATCTTAAAGGAGCTGCAGAACCTGTCAGACAAGCAAGATCAGACACAAAGAAAGGTAGATACAGTGGCAGCCAGGCAAGAAGCGCAACTCAAGCTAGTTCAAGATCAATTACAAAATATGAAAGCAGAACTGTCAAAGGAGATGCTAGCCTTTCATGATGAAATCAAAGAAATAAGGCAAGACAAAGAAAAGATTGTGGCATTTCAAGAGAAAATGCAATCTAGAATTGAAAGGTTGGAAGTAAAAAATACGAGACTAGAACAGATACAAGAAAGACTCGAGCAAAACGATTTGGACTCCTGCCTGCGTTTCAGAAACTTACTGGAAGAACCTAGAGAAGACCTGAAAAAGATAATTGGTACACTGACGTCCACCATCCTCCAGAAGAGTGACGGTGACGTCTCTCAGGAGATCGACAAGGCCTACCGTGTTTCCACCTCATACGCGAGGAAACACAACGTGGCCCGGGATGTGGTGGTACGATTTAGCAGGCGGAGCTTGAGAGAGGAGATACTTAAGAAGAAGAATGACACAGAGGTGTCTTACAAAGGGAAAAGAGTGACTATTCTTAAGGAATTCACCGCCGCATCCATCAACAAAAGAAGAAAATATCTCTTCCTAACGGAGGAGTTAAAGAACAGACGCATCAAATTCAGATGGGAGCGATCAGAGGGCATAATGGTCACGTACAAGGACCAAAAACATTGGATAACAACAGAGGACAAGGCAAAAGCCTTCTTCTCAACATTAAAGAAAGACCATGAACACAAGACCACCTCCCCAGAGGGACAAAATGCAAACTACAAGAAGAGACACATCTACTCCCCCGAGCTCGAGACTACCCAGCTCAACCGCAGACCCCAAGGCAGAGAACGTGACTCAGACACACTCCTGATGGATAAAGGCACAGACGAACTGGCTCCCTCCGAAATCGCTCAAGATGTGTGAACTCCAATTGCAAATCTCATGCTATTCAAACAATATCAACGGGCTGAATGCAGCATCCAAAAGGGAAAAAATCTACAACTCACTGAGGAGGAAACATTACGACATAGTGGCCCTCCAAGAGGTGCACATCAAACAGCCCCATGCCAACCTGCTAGAAAACAAAGCCATCGGAAACCCATTCTACTCCCTCGCAGAGGGGAAAAAATGTGGAGTGGTAATATATGTCAACAAAAAACTCCCAGCAGAATTGGCGTTCAAAGACCAAGAGGGTAGAATAGTAGGAGTGAAAATACAGATCGGCCTACAGAAGCTCTTGGTATGCAGTATCTCCGCGCCCAATGGTCCCAAATCTAAATTTATAAAAAACCTCCAGTCCCTCATTGACAGCCAGGAGCATGATGATTTGCTATTACTGGGAGACTACAACGGGGTGATGGACTCTCGAATTGACAAATCCCACAAAACCAAAAGAAGAAAGGGGGCGGGAATGGATTCAATCAGCACCCTCCCAAAGGCTTTCTTACGCCTTAAGGAGACCTCAAATCTGCAGGACGCTTGGCGCTGGCACAACTACGGGGAGAGAGACTTCACATACTACTCGCACAGGCATCAAAGCTGGTCGAGAATAGATATGGTGTGGTCATCCAACTCACTGACAACCAAAATTTCACGGATAAAAATACTGCCAAGGGACCTTTCAGATCACTGCCCACTAGAGATAATGTTCAACCATAAACACCCGGCAAGAAGATGGCGCCTACATGATAACCTCCTGAAAAAAAGAAGAAGACATCTCAAGATATAAATCAATAACCAAAGATTACTTCCAAATCAATGACAACCCGGAAACGAGCCCGGAAGTGATTTGGGACGCTTGCAAAGCTGTACTCCGGGGCCACTTCATTCAACACAACGCAATCAGGAACAAACGACAGAAAAAGATGCAAGAGCTCCAGGACAACATAGGACAAGCAGAGAAAACCCTGAAAGAACAACCAAAAAACCGGGATCTAATCAAAACTCTGGAAGCATTGAAAAAGCAGAAACACCACCTGGAGTTGGAGCAAATATCCAAAGATCTGAAGTTTTTAAAGCAGAGATACTTCCAAAATGGCAACAAACCAGGCAGGTGGCTGGCAAGAAAGATAAAAAAGAAAAAACAAGCGGGATTCATCACCAAAATCCGAATTGGAGATACTGTGTCAGCAGCTAAAGATAAGATAAAGGAGGAATTTCAACGGTTCTTCACCACACTTTATGCGAATGAAGAGACCAAAGAGGAAGAAGTCAGGCAATATCTTGAAGAACAACACCTAGGCAAAATTCCAACCAGATATAAAGCGATCTTAAATGGTGAGATCACCGAGGAAGAAATAGTAAGAGCAATCAGGGGTCTAGATATGAGCAAAGCTCCAGGCCCGGATGGTCTAACTGCTAGATTTTACAAGACTCTTACAAGTGAGCTTATCACATTTTTAAAGAAAATCTACAATAGAGTACTAACGGAGGGTGTGACGGCAAACTCCTGGAAAGAGGCTAATATAATCCTAATCCACAAAGTTGACACGGATGAGACAAATGTGGCGAACTACAGGCCCATCTCGCTGCTCAATAATGACTATAAAATTCTGGCCAACATCTTAGCCGAGAGGCTAAAAACTTGGCTGAATGTATGGATAAATCCGGATCAGAATGGCTTCCTTCCAAACAGGCAAACTAAAGAAAATGTTAGAACGGTCATCGATTTAATCGAATACTACCAATTAAACCCCCACAAGAAAGTGGCCTTCTTGGCCTTGGACGCGGAAAAGGCCTTCGATAATCTGAATTGGAGCTTTTTCCAACTGTTAATGAAAGAGATGGACTTGGGGCACAATTTTCAAAATGCCATAGGAGCGATTTATAAAGATCAAAATGCAAAGGTGTGGATAAATGGCCAACCAACAGGAAAAATTCAGATCCAGAAAGGAACGAGACAGGGGTGTCCCCTCTCCCCCTTAATATTCATAATGTCAATTTAAATTCTACTCAGAAGGCTCAGGGCAAACAAACTACTCAAGAGCCCGAGAATAGGAAAATTCTCCTTCAAGGTCAAAGCCTTTGCAGATGACCTGATCTGCTTCATTGAAGGGCCGATTGACAACATACAGGCTTGGATCTCAGAATTTGATAAATTCGGTAAGCTGGCCGGCTTTAAGATAAACAAAAGAAAAACAAAGATGCTAACAAAAAATATGTCTAAAAGTCTCCAAGAAAAACTAGAAGATCAGTCAGGTTTTCAAATCGTCCAAACAGTTAAATATCTCGGCATCACCTTATCAGCCCAAAACTCTCAGTTACTAAAAAATAAGGTGTTATGGAAAAAAATCCAGAAGGAATTGGCCAATTGGAAAAAGGCAAACCTCTCCCTTATGGGCAGACTGGCGGCCATAAAAATGAATATGCTACCAAGGATGATGTATTTGTTCCAAAACATCCCGATCATTAGCTCCAACAAGATCTTTGAAAATTGGAAAAAGGACATCTTGAGCTTCATATGGGAAGATAAAAAGGCAAGAATCAAATATCCAATCTTAACTGATCGGAAGGAAAGAGGTGGGCTAGGCCTCCCGGACCTAAAGTTATACTATGAGGCCTGTGGGTTGGTCGCCTTGAAAGATTGGGTTGACCTAAAGAACGAAGACCTATTAGCCCTGGAAGGATTTGATTTGAAAAATGGTTGGCACAGCCATCTGTGGTACGAAAAGGCCAAGCCAGAAAAAAACCCTCAAAGACCACCCAGTGAGAGCAGCATTACTGAAAATATGGGAGAAATACAAAAACTCCTTCTACTCCAAAACACCTTTATGGGTTTCACCCATAGAAGCCCACCAAAGGACCATTTTGGGCTGGAACCAATGGCCTACCTACGCAGACTTGACTATTATAAGGGAGGGGAAAAGACAATTGAAGTCGAGGGAACAACTAAAAGCACACTACAAAGACCTCACCTGGCTCCAATACATACACATCAAAACCTGTTTTTAAAAAGACAGCCAGCTGGGATTCGCAGAAAAGGAAGGGTTCTGGAAAGTTTTTCTGAAGAACAAAAGGAAGCAAATTACAAGAGCATATCAGAAATTGCTAGAATGGGCCACGGAAACAGAATTGGCGAAGAACCGTATGATTAGATGGGCCCAGAATATTGGCCGACCAATTCTGCTACTTGAATGGGAAAAAGTTTGGAGGAAAAAACTAAAGTTCACGTACGCAATGGACCTAAGGGAAAACTGGTACAAAATGTTTTTCCGATGGCACATGACCCCGCAAAAATTAAGTCTAATGTACAAAGGTACACAGAATAAATGTTGGAAATGCGGTTCCCAAATCAGAACGTTCTTCCACATGTGGTGGTCATGCCCGGAGACAACGATGTACTAGAAAGCCATACATCACAAGGCTCAGAAGATCCTCCAGACACCCTTCGAAATGAAACCAGAATACTACTTGTTAGGACTGTCCTGCGAAGATGTGTTTCCAGATGAGAGCATGGAGAGACTATTTATATACTTAACTACGGCGGCGAGAATGGTCTTCGCAAGAAGCTGGAAGAATGCAGCGACACCAAGCACTGAAGAGTGGGAGAACAAGGTCGGGGACATCAGAGACATGGACAAACTCACCTTTTATTTAGATGAGGCAGAAGGCATCAGGCCAAAAAGAATAACCTGGTCCCTATTCACGGACTACTTGGAGGCTCGAGGTGACCCCCTCTCAACAAATAAGACTCGGACTGCCCATAGTAAGAATACCAATCCTAAGGCCAGCTAGAGTACATGACTCTGAAAGAAGAACCCCCACTCAACACCCACAGAGTTCTCAAGAGTAGAAACCAAAAGTCGAACGACACTGGAAGCCCCATCTTCCCTCCCTCTTTGCCCTCTCTACCCTCCCCCCCAGCATCCACCTCCCCCAAGTTTTGCCCAGATCCCTCCTCTGCCCTACCCACACCACCCCGCCACGCCCCCGCATCCCCTGACCACACCCTCCCCTTCAGCCCCCCCTCACTCCCACCACCGCTCCACGTATCCCCCCCAGTTCCATTGGTGCCCCCCTTTAAAACTTTCCTACTGTCCTATACCTCAAATTGTTCCACCTCTTTTACTGTTATTTGAAAAACTCCAATAAACACCTTTATAACAAAAAAACTGAGCACATATTCTATAATAATTTAGAACAAGCACAAATCTTTGCTTTTTAAAGCTTCCATTTTGAGAGCAATGTTTTCTAAAAAAATTAAATCATGTGTAAACCTACCTTTTTAACATTATGATAGTGATCTAAAGCTATAATCCATTGGCAGATGGAGCAACAGGCAACAGACACAAGTCCCACTTTTACTGGGCTGAAGTCTGGTTACTTCAAAAATTGTTTCAACTGCACAAATATCTAAAAAGATCAGAAATTTATTATTTAAAAGAAATAACATAAACTATATATGTTGGTGAATGAAAAATAAACATTATTTGTAGTGTTCTGAATACCACTTTATACTGGTGTTCTGAGGCAACATTAAAAATATGCTGGAATTCATCCGATTTGCTTGTAGGGCAATCTTAAGCATATCTACATAGATATGAGTGATTCCAAGTGAAACAGAATTTATTTTCTAGAAAGCATAGTGAGTGTGGTCTTGAGTCTTTTGGAGGTGTAGATTTAATTCCTTCTAAGAATAATAGGATTTACTCTTCAGTAAGTCAAGTGTGGATGATCAGCCCTTTTGGGGGAGGGGGGATACTAGGAACCCTGCATAAGAACATTATATAAATGCAATACATATACTTTTTTTAAAAAATGCATTGAACAATGAGATAAAATTAAGGTATCAAGTTTTTATGACAATGCATGCAATTTTGTATTTAACTAGTATCAATGCCTATTACTATAAAGAACACAGTGTCACTTTAAGCTGACATAAGAGCATTTGGAACATTTTAGGAAAAAATTTAGAACAATTTTTACCAGATTGGAAGAGACTATTAAATGCTGATTGGTTATAAATTGTTAATAAAAATGTGATTTTAAGTTTGCAAGAAGCAGGAAGAAACTCTGAGTGTGTATGGAGACAAATAAAAGCTGAGTGAGAGAGAGAACTCATTCCATATGTGGTGTATTTGTTTATTTGTTTGTTTGTTTGTTTGTTTCAACTTGTCTGTCACCACTCCCATGCGGCTCGGGGCAACTCGCAACACTAGAATACAAATAAATGCAGAAGAATTAGAAGAATTGGAATCAGTGATTTTAAAAACCCTCAAAACTGAATTGTTTAATTGAGAAATATTCTGGACCACAGTTTAGTCCTAAACAATTCTCTAAACAGTTACATTACATTACAACAATACTATTAGCATATTGTTTAACACATTATAAACAACAAAGTAAAAACATCAGTACTACCATCAACAAGAAATTAATGAATAAAAATAATACATTGAATTGCACTGAAGACTACACATAGTACAACTGATTGATTAATGGTTACATACCTGTGACCATCTTTCTTCGAGTGGTGCTCTGTGAACTCACACATGTGGAGTGACTGCGCCTGCACAGGCCCCAATGGAAACTTGTAACAATCAGTACATAGAACAGTGAGATACATTCATATAGTATACAGTCAATGCAATATTGTGTATAGCAAGTGTGAAGTTAACATATACACTAGAAAGTAAGGCTTCAAGAATCTAAATGATACAATCAATCCGCAATATAGCAGGATGCAGAACCCCAGCTGTAGTTACAGGGTAAGTATTACAGTCATATAGTATATATATACATGAAGTAACATTCAGTAAAACCAGATCCCAGTGGTAGTTACCCTTGTCCCAGGTGGGAAGTGACCAACGGTGAAGATGAAGAATTGAGCAACAATAGGTCTGATGGGGCATGCGTCCCTCCGTGGGTAGTACCACAATACAACAGGTCAGGCTCGTTATGCCTAGTCAGCGCTTGTGTGAAGGAAACAACGCTACAAGGTAACTAGGTGTATGGGGCGCTGTGGCCAAAAAATGAAAAACCAAGGGGGAGAAGCCCCAAATAAATCAAAGTTGCGTATGTCAGTCTATAATGTTGCAGCCCAAGTTTACACTTTTCAAGTTTTGGCGGTAACTCCGCCCAGTCCCACAGGGCATAAAAGGCACCCCGTGCGCACACTCCGCAATTCCTACGCTGCAAGGCAGCGAGAAAGGAGGAGGTTTGTAAGAGGGGAGGCTGAGAGGGTTTGTGTGAATTCACAGAGCACCACTCAAAGAAAGATGGTCACAGATATGTAACCATTTTTCTTTGTGATCTCTGTGAATGCACACATGTGGAGACTAGCAAGCTAAGGTCCCGGAGGTAGGAAGAACAAACCAACCATTATTTAAGGACCAAAAATCTGATTTATTGCAAACAGCAACAATAAAGAACAGGACATACCGCCCAAGTGTTAATGGGGCGAAGCACCCCTAAGCCCAAAAGGGCAATCAGTTCAACATGAACAAAAGCATACCCACACACCATTGAGGTAGCAAACTTGTGTAGACATCACTTCTGAAACACAGCAGTGCCTGTGGTTCAGGCACGGTACCGACAAGCATACACATTCAGAAGGCATGGAATCACAATGTTATTTACGAACAAACATTGCGGCAGTTGCAACAGGAAACTTTACAAAACAATAGAAGGAAACTCTCTGGTATGGGGCATCCATCCTATGCCCTCTTATGAAAAAAGGGAGGGTCACAGAGAAACCCACAACAGGAGTAAAATGACCTCATTAATAAGGATAATTAGAGAGAGTACAGCAGATGTGATGATGATCTGGGTACATCCGGAATGCTAAAGAAAGACATTCCCCACAGGGAACCATGTTCACGGAGGGCAAGAGGAAAGAACCGAACAGCCAAAAGCCGTGTCTTTCCTGTTCTTGGTGTCCAATCTATAATGTGAAACAAAAGTCAAAGGACTGAACGAAATAGCTGCCTTGCAGATAGAGTCCAAGGGGATGTCTTTAAAAAAGGCAGTTGAGGCTGCCATGGCTCTTGTCGACCGGGCCCGCACTACCGGCGAAGGCAGGTGGTGGGCCAGTTGGTAACATAATTTAATGGTCGAGGCAATCCAATTGGACAATTGCTGGGATGAAACTGGTAGACCCAGCTTGTCCTGAGCGTAAGCCACGAACAGTCTTGGAGTCCTATGGGATCGAGAGGTTCTGTCCCAATAAAACAACAGGGCCCTACAGACGTCGAGGAGATGCAGTCTCCTTTCCATCAGAGTGGGCGGGGTCTGGAAAAACGATGGAAGAACAATGTCCTCATTAACATAAAAGGGAGAGACCACCTTCGGCAGAAAACAAAAGTCAATGCGGAGAACCGCTCTGTCCAAATGGAAAAGCAAATATGGCTCATCAACCCGCAATGATGTGAGCTCAGAAGGCTGGCGGGCAGAGGTGATTGCCACCAAAAAGGCCACCTTCCATGAGAGAAGGCGAGAAGGACGGTGCCACCAGCCGGGAAAGGACCAGGTCGAGCCTCCAGCCAGGAGTTGGAGGGTGGACTGGAGGGTGCAGATTGGTGTATCCCTTCAGGAACATCTTAACCATAGTACTGTGGAACAAGGACGTCACTCCGCACTGCTGGACGTGTCATGAAGTGGCCGCCAAGTAGGACTTTAGCAATGACAGGGTCAGGTTGTGCTCAGACAGGGAAAGCAGGAAATTGAGGATTGTCGGTATCAAGGATGGAAATGTTTTGTTGCCTCAATCCCGAAAAAAATTCTGAAACCACGCAAAGCATGAAGCATAAGCCTTGACCGTCGCTGGTTTGTGAGCAGCTGACATGATGGAGTGCACCGCTGGCTACAGCGATGTCAGTATTGGATTCTCCAAGCTGTCAGATGAAGGGAGGGGAGGTCGGGGTGGAGGAGGAGACTTTGTTCCCTCGTGAGATTGTGGCGCAGAGGAAACGCACAGTACTGACTGTTGGAAATCTGTAGGAGGACAGGATACCATGTTTGCCTCGGCCATGCCGGGGCCACCAGGATGCAATTGGCCCAGAACAACTGGATCCTCTCGACCACCCTGAGGATGAGAGGAAATGGAGGGAAGAGGTAGAGGAATCCCTCAGACCAGTCCAAGAGTAGGGCATCTCCAAGGCAACCAGTCCAGGGGCAGGTGAACTCCGTACCAAGAGAGCTGGGCATTAATCAGCGAGGCGAAAAGTCAACATCCGGTCGACCCCAGTCGTCAAACAGCTTTGAGGGTTCATCTGGATGGATCATCCACTCGTGGGAGGATGATCGGGTTCGGCTGAGGAAGTCGGCCTCGACGTTCAGTGAGCCCAGGAGGTGCAGTACGGAGATCGAAGTTGCATGAGCCACGCACCAATCCCAAAGAGCCAGAGAGAGCGCCAGCAACTTTCTGGAACCTGGGCCTCCCTGCTTGTTTATGTAATACATGGGCACCATATTGTCCGTGAGGATCTGCACAGTCTTGTTGGTGACCGAGGGAGCGAACACCCTCAGAGATTTGAAGATGGCCAGCAACTCCAGGTGGTCGATATGATGAGACCTCTTCTGTGGTGACCACTGGTCCTGGATGGAGAGTTCGCCTGTATGGCATCCCCAGGCGAACATTAATGCATCTGTCGTCAGGGTGATCGACGAGCACGTGGGGTAAAAAGGGATCCCCATGTAGACAAGGTGTTGAGACATCCACCAATGAAGAGACTTCCATACCGACCTCGGTACTGACAGGACTTTGGAGTTGTGGTCTCGAGCTGGATTGAAGTGGTCGAGAAACCATCATTGAAGGGGACGAAATCGAAGCCTTGCTAGTGGGGTCACCATGACCGTAGACATCATGTGGCCAAGGAGCACCTGAATGCACTTGGCTGTAGATGTCCGGGCCACTCTGCACCGTCAAACTTCATGCTGAAGAGCTCGAAACCTGACCTCAGGAAGGAAGGCAGTCTGAGTCCGCTAATTGAACATGGCGCCAATAAACTTTATGGTGGTTGATGGAGTCAGGTGTGATTTTTCGGCATTTAATTGCAGGCTGAGGCCTTTGAGGACAGCCAACATGGTTCAGATCTGCAACCTCAGGACTGTGGGAGACTGGGATGCCAGCAACCAGTCGTCCAGGTACGGAAAAAGACGGATTTTCTGCTTCCGGAGGTAGGCTGCAACCATCACCATGCATTTTGTAAAAGTCCTTGGCGTGGTTACCAGACTGAAAGGAAGAACATTGAACTGGTAGGTCTGGCTGCTGATTCGAAAGGAGAGGAAGCATCTGTGACCTCGACGGATTGACAGGTGAAAGTACGCGTCTCAGAGATCGACTGACACAAAGTAGTCCCCTGCATGAAGAAGCAAAAGTATGGATGACACCATCACTATTCTGAACTTTTGGGCTTTTATGAAGGAGTTGAGGTTTCTCAGGTTTGAGAATCGGGCGGAGAGAGCCATTGTGCTTTGGAACAGTGAAGTACTGTGAAAAGAATGCCTGCCTGTCGAAGCATGCTGGAGAGGGAGAAATCGCTCCTTTCTGAAGCAAGGTGTCGACCTCTTTCAGGATTGGCAAAGAAAGCTCGATATCAACGATGAGACTCATGGGGGGGGGGATCTCTTCGAACTCTAACGACAACCTTGAGCACCCACGCATCTGAGGTGATGAGTCACCAAGCATCGATGAAGTGCGCCAGACGGTCCCTGAACAGTAGGAGGGGAGGTCGGGGGATGAAAGGTAGGGTGGGGAGAGGCTGTATGACAGTGGCATCTGTACCTAAGGAGACGGTACCACTCTGTGAGGCGTCAAACGCGACAGTTTGCCACCAACAGTTTGAAGTCTTGGTTGGCCTTTAATTTGTTGCCGGTGCTGGCATTGAAGAGGCCCAGGGCATCAAACAGGAGATACTCGATAACCTGTCTGGATGAGCTTGAGAGTCCCGATGATTGCAACCAAGCATGTCGCCTGATGGCAACGGCATGGGCGATCATTTTGCCAGCAGTGTCACCAATGTATTTCGCCATTTGGATCTGGTGATGCGCTAGGGAGTTAGCCTCCTGAGCCAGAGTAGTCAGAACAGTCAGGTCTTCCTGACATCCATTGAAAGAAGGGAAGGGCTTTCTCCCACAAAATTTGTTGGTATGCTCCCATGCATGTGCCAGAATTGGCCATCCTAGTGAGCAAGAGGGCCCCGGAGTATAACTTCCGTCCCACCATGTCAAATCTCTTTCCCTCACGATCGGACGGCTTCAAAGACTGTCGACCGGAGGACTGTGCTGCCTCCATGACCACAAAGTTTGGGTTGGGGTGGTGCTTCAGCCATTCCAAGCCTTCATCATCGGTACGATACCAAGCCTCGATCTTTTTTGAGGTGGGCGGTATCGACGATGAGGTTTTCCAGGAGGCTTGGATAACATCAAGGAGATATGGCAGGAATGGCAGGAACGGGGCCAGTGGGGCCTCTGACTGGACCGGTCTAAAGATCGGATCGGTCACGGCTTTGGAAGTCTGCTTGTTTTCCAGGCCCAGTGTGCCCGTCATGCAAGCCATTTGGTTGGCAAACACTTGCAGGTTGTTGGTCGGCGACGGAGGGTCCGCCTCATAAGCACCATGGGTCAATACAGAAATGGCATTTAAAATCATTAATATAAAATTATAAAAGGAGGAAATGCAGGAGAAAATCTAGGAAGCAATAATAATACAATACATATAAGAAACAATAACAAAATTGATTGGAAAACACTGAGAATTTGGAAAAGAATTAGTGTTTCTGTGAAAGAAATGTTGCCATAAGATGAAGGAAACTGCCTGCTCTTCATTAAATTTTTCTCAAGCAGAGCAGAGCAAAACAAAACACACATACTGAAATTCAGTTAAGGAAATAACAATACACACACAGACACACATTTTATAACTGAATTATAAATTAGTTTTCTGTTCTAAACTAGGCAGATAGAATTAGAATACTATAATTCTGTAATTTTAGAATACTAGAATACTGTAAAAATTAAAGTATTCTAGTATTCTAATTCTAAAATTAGAATTACAATACTAGAATACTTTAATTTTAACTGTTAATTTATATGGTTTTTATGTGACTGTTTTTATTTTATTATGATGTATTGTGTGTGGGCACTTGCTGCCGCTTGTTCACCGCCTCAAGTCGCCTTCGGGCTGAGAGAGGCGGTATAGAAGCATAGCAAATAAAATAAATAATCAATAAATACTCTTACTCTACTGGAACGGCACTTTTAGATTACCTTTTCTGGTAGATTATCTTTGTCGAGAGTAACCAACCTCTTAAGGAATCCAGGGTCTGCGAGTAATAATTTTGCTGATGCCCAGCTAGGTTTCTTTTGAAGAAGAATACAAACTGCATTCATAACCGTTAATACAAGCGGGGGAGGACGAGTGTACACTCTGTACAAAATAAAAGGGTATAACATTTGCCAAACAAACCCATATGATTTTATCAGAATCCAATTATGGAAACGTGTCCTCCCAGATAACCGTATATACTCGAGTATAAGTCAACCTGAATATAAGCTGAGGCACCTAATTTTACCACAAAAAAAGGAAAACATATTGACTCAAGTATAAGCCGAGAGTGGGAAATGGAGCAGCTACTTGTAAATTTCAAAATAAAAACAGGATCCAATAAAATTACATTAATTGAGGCATCGGCAGATTAAATGTTTTTGAATATTTACATAAAACTATAATTTAAGAGAAGCCTGTCCAACTCTGATTAAACCATTGTTCTAACCTTTTCAATGTAAATCTGCTTATATATCCTTCCAATAATAATAAAGAGTAAAATAATAAATGTAATAATAATAGAGTAAAATAATGGAAATGTAATAATAACAGTAATAATAGAGTAAAATAATAAATATAATAGAATAAAATAATAAATGTAATAATAATAGAGTAAAATAATACATGTAATAATGGCAACAACAACAACAGAGTGAAATAATAAATAACTTTGACTTGAGTATAAGTCGAGGGGGGCTCTTTCAGCCTTAAAAAAGGGGCTGAAATACTTGGCTTATACTTCAGTATATATGGTATATGGAAGTAATGGCAATTCAGAGTACATGGTTGAATTGCATTAGTATTAGTGAAAGACATTATATCAATTAGGTTGTCCTACACTGGCAAGAGAAGTATAACCCAGTGAATTAGAAGGAAATTAGAATTTAGTGAAAACAGGTGAAGTATATACAACTTAACTATAAATGACCTTATGTCCAGATGTTATATGTTTGGACAACAATCCTAAGGAAATCTTTTATTTGAACTGTCTCTCAAAACTTGGGAAAGGGTTACAAGTAGTCTCACTTACTACACAATCATCATAGAACTAGCAAAGTCTAAATATGAGTCATGAATGTTGTGTGCCACAAATTAATATAGCTTTCTACAAGAAAAATCCCTTGTCTGAAAGTTCCCAAATAACTGAAAGTGTTATTTGCGTATCCTAAAAAACAGATTTTTAAGAAAAATAAACCTAATATGTTGCCTCTGTCATGATCAGCAGTTTGGTTGGCTTGGCTCAGCTGCTGCTGAGTGCTTGGAGGGGGTTAATCTGATCCTTGAGGTCAAACTGACCTTCCCTTCCTGAGTAATGTTTAATTTACAGGCTTCAGAATTATCAGTGAGGGCCTGCTGAAATGAGCAGCAGCTGAGAATCTCTGCAGAGAAAGAAGTCTGGAATAAATTATTTTGGCTAGCAGTAACACAGAACCATGGGACCTGTCTCTTGGCTGTTATCCCTAGGTTGAATCTCAATATCAAGACCTTGTTGCTGTGATCCTGTCTTGAACACTGCTAAATCCTGAAATCCTGCTTTATATCTGGTTATCCCTGGAAACTTGAACCTGAACTTTGGACTGACTTATTGGATTTGAATTCTGGTTTGTGCCTTTGGACTATGTTAACCTTGCTTCTCTGTCTTGTTTTTTGGAATTCTGACTACAGTTTATACCTTTGGAACATATGACTTCGTTGGAATTACTTCAACTATGTGCTATATTTCTGTTCTGTTAGTCAGTCCTTGGAATTACTTTATGTTTTAGTTCTTTGCCTAAGAAAAATAGGTTTTGGCATATCCTGGGTTTGGTTAAACTCTACCCTCGTTATTGGGAGAGCGCCCTGGAACATGACAGCCTCTTTTTCTCTCTAGATTTTCAGTTGTATGGAGGCTGCCAAATACAGACTGGCCTATTTCTCAAACTCTGTTGGGTAATGCTTATATACTCCCCGTGAGTATTGGAGTATATAAGCTACTGGCATCTGTGTCAACCAGCCTGCCATGGCCCATTCCTGCAAAGGAGAGTTCCTAATAAGTCATATGAAACTCATCTACACTGACTGCATAATCTAGCTTCAAATAGGGCATGCTGTGAAAACATTATGCAGTGCATTTTAACCCCATTAAAATGACTTAAGCAAAGTCAGAGGAAAAACCAAGTTGAGCATCAGTGTGTTCCAATGTAAACATATCACAGAGCAAAATAAGATGCTCAGAATGGAATCCCTGCGCAGACACCCAGTATGCACAACTGTGCATACTGGGTGTGTGTGGCTGTCAAGCCATGCATATTAAAGATCCTGAAACTAATCTAAGGCCAGTTTCTGCAGGGTATGCAGTCACCATCTGAACCTTGAACCAATTCCATAGAATCATCCATCTAATAATCTGTACAAACCAGTTTCTGCTACTCCAATTTGGAACATACTGAAGTGGCTAGTGTAGATGTGTCTATAGTCCTGCTTACAGAATCCAAACATTTTACGTTTTGGTGAAAACATCCTTGACTTCTTTTTCCTCCTAAATTATTTAAAATAATTGTCTAAAATATCATTCACACTTATTACACTACTATGCTAAATCATAATAAAAATAATAGAGTGACGAGGTGGATTTGAATTAAAGTTCAAGTAGAAGCAATATTCTTACCTAATTTCTGCAATGTGGCCTTTGTCAAGCGAATCAAGAGCATTAAGGGCTTTCTCCAGGGAAGGCCATACAACATTGAGCTCTTCTGTTGCTTGCTATATGAATTAAAAATACAAAAGACAAGCTAGTTTTGGAATATTATCTCTATAAAAGTCCTCTTTCTTCCCACTGCTTTGTATATGCTAGGAAAGGATATGATTGGTTTTTATTTTCTTTATTTTCCATTACCTGTAATCAAATAACACATCCTCTTCTTCATGGAAGCTGCATTCCATTTATGATGGGATCAGAAATGGTATTGGCTCCCACATTCTGTATCAGTTATTTTATATAAAATACTCATCTTCTACCCAATAGGACTGACACAGATGTCAATCAGCTTGCGATATTTGTCAAGAAGCAGCAAATATTCATTATCCTGCAAATAAAATGGGGAAAGAATGGAAACATGCTGTACCTGGGCATATTCTTCAACAATATGTGTTTCGGCAGCCATGTTTTCCTCATCCTGTTTTACAATAGTTCGAACTTGTTCTACCATTCCTGAATCTTTGTGAAGCTTTTCCACAAGTTCCTGTATTTCCTGGGGAAATATTCACACATATATTACTGCCAAACCCTTTAAATGCTTATGTAATGCTGCTTCATCTATATCAATAGTAAACTTGCCTCCAGTGTATTATTAATATCAACAGATCTGTTATAGCCTACCTTTGCGGAAGAATCCTATAATATTCCATTGTTGTAACACAATTATACCATACTAATTGCAGCAGCAGCAGCATCCTATGGAATCTTAGGATTTGCAGGTTAGGGGGGGGCCATAACAATTCTAAAGTTCATTTCACAGTTTAGGGGTGGCCAGTGAAAAGTCCACTGGGGGATGGTTGCCAGCTGGGTTGAAGTAAACGGCTCTAAGTTTCCTAAGGGGCAGATTATATGGATGAAGGCAATCCAGCAGGTAATATTGAACCAAACTATAAAGGCTTTTAAAGGTAATACTTTGCCTGGGAACTAATTAGCAACCAGTGGAATGATTTTAGTATAGGTGTAATATGCTCACTCATAGATATACATATTACCACTCTGGCTGCCATTTTTTGAAGTAACTAAAGATATTATTCTTTATCTTATTGTTATCTTTATTTACATCCCATGTTTCTCCCCATGGGGACTCAAGGTGGCTAACATCTATCTACAATAATGGTAGGTTACATACCTGTGACCATCTTTCTTCAAGTGGTGCTCTGTGAATCGACACTTCTGAAGCTTGCGCACCAGTGCAGGTTCCAAAGGAAAACTTTCGCAACTTTCAAATTTTGGCTCCCAGCGCGCCCACCCCATTCCTACGCCACATATGCAACGAGGAAGGGGAGGTTTGAAAAGAGGGGATGGCAGGGAGGGTTAGTGTGGATTCACAGAGCACCACTCGAAGAAAGATGGTCACAGGTATGTAACCTACCATTTTTCTTCGTGGGCTCTGTGAATGCACACTTATGAAGATTTAGCAAGCTAAGGTCCAGAAGGTGGGAACAAACCGACCAAAGTTGAAGGACCAAACAAGTTTATTGCAACAAGCAATGGTAATCAATAAATAACTGGTAATAAATAAGTAATGGAAGGAAGGCCCCCATCACTTGTAAACATAGTGCAACAAGTACCATTCATGCCAGGCACGCAGGCCTCACATTTCAATAAAGTGCACCAAGGAACATAGTGCAAAAAACCTCAAGGAATCCCCTTGGGGGATGAAGCGCGCTTAAATAACATGTATAAAAACAGTACCCCTGGGTAACTAGGGCATGACACAACACTTTGAACAACATGGTAAGCTCAGCCTCCATGGGAGGAGAGCGTGTAAACAACCCTGAGGGGAGAGAAGTGCTCGGTATCGGGCACAAGGAAAATAAATGGTTGACCGAGGGAATGCCCTACCCGTTTCGACCGATAACCCCTTAGGGAGCCTGAGGTGTCAGGACGGAGCGTATCAACCCGGTAGTGGGTGATGAAGGTCGAGGGGTTGGCCCAGATGTCCGCCCTGCAAATAGCGTCCAGGGGAACCCCTCTGAGGAAGGCAGTGGAAGCCGCCACAGCCCTGGTCGAGCGACCCTTCACCCGCGGTGGGGGTGGTTGTCGGGCTAGCTGGTAGCACAGCTCGACAAGGGAAGCGACCCAGTTGGACAGTCGTTGTGATGACACCGGCAAGCCAGCTTGTCGGTGGCGTAAGATACGAAGAGTCTGTTTGATCTTCGAAAAACAGCAGTTCTGTCCCTGTAGGCCAATAGTGCCCTCTTGGCATCAAGGGCCTGGAGAGTCCTTTCCTCGGCCGAAGTCGGCGTCGGGAACAGGTCCGGTAAAACAATGTCCACATTCATATGAAAGGGGGACACCACCTTCGGAAGGAAGGTGATGTCGGTCTGCAGGAGAGCCCTGTCCGCCAGGAACAGGAGGTAAGGCTCGTCGACCCGCAAGGCAGCCAGCTCCGACGGTAAACGGGCCAAAGCAATGGCCACAAGTAAAGCCACCTTCCAGGAAAGAAGGCGTAGGTCAACCGCTGCGATCGGTTCAAAGGGTGCCGACGTCAAACACGTCAGCACGAGGTCGAGGTTCCAGCCCGGTGTCGGTGGATGCACTGGGGGATAGAGGTTGTTTACCCCCTTCAGGAACGTCCTAACCATTTGGAACTGGAAGAAGAACGGGCCGGCTCTCTGTTGACTGTGCCAGGACAGCACCGCGAGATGAGTCTTCAGCGACGACATGGAGAGGTTCCTCTGAACCAGGGACGCCAGGAAGTTGAGGACCGTGGGCACCGCCGGTGGAAACGTGCTGTCTCCTTTCTGGGCCTGGAACTCGGTGAAGCGGGAGAAGCAAGCCGAGTAGGCCTTGGATGTCAACGACTTGTGTGCGGCAGCCAGGATGGAGGCTACCGTCATAGTCACGGCGACCAAGGCTGGATTTTCCACGCTGTCAGGTGAAGAGAGGGAAGGTCCAGGTGCACTCCCACAATGCCTGCATTTAAGTCCCTGAGATGAGGATGGGTCGCAGGGTACCATTGGTCTTCGGTACTGTGAAGTACCTTGAGAAGAATGCCTGCCCGTCTTGGCTTGCTGGAGACGGCGAGATTGCTCCCTTTCGAAGCAGAGTGTCGACCTCCCTCAGGATCGTCTTGGACGGCTCGGTCTCGACGATGAACCCCGTAGGTGGAAGCTCGTTGAATCCCAAGGCATAGCCGTATTTGACAACCTGGAGCAGGTGATGAGTCTCCAGGCATCGATGAAGTAAGCCAGGTGATCTCCGAATGGCGGGTCTGATGTTGGTAGAGGTCGAACAGGGACAGGAGGCATGGAGGTGGCAACGGTACCGAGTGAGGAAGCAGTGTCGTCCAGAATCACGTCAAACACGGCGTCGAGACTGGCCGTTCCCAGAGGCCTGGCATGGCCTTGACTGCTGGTTCTGGTGGGAGCGCCCCTGCTGCTGCTGTCGGGGCTGTTGCTGATGCTGTTGCGGGCTGGTGTACGGCCATGGCGACTGACGGTACTGGAACCTCCGCGTACCGAGGTCGTGTCTGCTGTTGAGCCCTCTGTTGTGGGGGTGGACGGTCGAGCTTGGCCGTAAGGAGCTTGAAGTCGTGGTTCGTCTTCAGCTTCTCGTCAGTGCCCACAAAGAAAAGTCCCTGGGCATCGAAAGGCAGGTCCTCGATGACCTGATGAGAAGTCGTGGACAAATCAGAGGACTTGAGCGACGCTGTGTGCCAGCAGCTTTCCCGCTGTATCGCCAGTGTGCCTAGCCATCAGAATCTGGTGGTGGGCTAGGGCACACGCTTCCTGGCTGATGGGGGCCAGGGCCGACTTCTGCTCTGCCGAGAGATCCTGGAAGAGAGGTTGGGCCTTCTCCCACAGGATCTGGTGATAAGCCCCCATGCATGCCCCGTAGTTGGCCAATTTAGTCAAGAGGAGGCCGCCGGCGTAGATTCTTCGGCCCACGGCATCGAATATCTTGCCTTCCTTGTCGGTCGGGGCGGCAGATTCTCGACCAGAAGTTTGTGCCGACGTCACAATCAAGGAGTTGGAGGCTGGATGTTGATGTAGCCACTCCTTCTCCCTCTCGTCCATCTTGTACCACGCCTCGATTCTTTTGGAGGTCAGTGGTATGGACGACGGTGTCTTCCACGACGATTTCACGACCTCCTCCAAGGGCTCCAGCAATGGGAGATGTGGTTGGGAGGAGTCCTGTATCCGGCTAAAGACGGGGCAAGACTTGGCTCTTGTCGGCACGTACACTTGAATGCCGAGGGTGTCCGCCATCCGTGTCACCTGGTCACCGAAAGCTCGGGCATTGTCGGTGGGCGAGGAGGCTTGTTCGGGGTCACAGATGTCGGTCGAGGGGATTCGGTCCAGAACTATCGAGATTACGGATCCAGAGGGCACCGATCTCGGGGCTTCTCCTTCCTCCATCTCGTCATCTGATGCAGCGGCCATGGTTGTGACTTCCAGACCACCCGGAAGTGGAGCGGCCTGCACAGGAATAGCGGTGGACACCGACGCAGCGGGCAGCACGGGGGCTGAGGCTGTAGACGCCACAGTTCTCGCCGACGTCGGGGGTCTCTTGGACGCCGACGTCAAGGCCAACCTCATGGTCTGATGTCCTTTCTCCGGCGTCGGGGCAATGAAAAGCTGCCTCACCGAAGACTGGCCTGGAGGGATCTGGACCACGGTCTGCACAGAGTCCTCCGGTGAGTCCTGCACAGGCCCTACCCCTCTCTCCACAGCGAGAGAAGAAGTAGGGGATGTGGACTTCGAAGAAGAGGCTGAGGCCAGCGTCCTGGACGAGGTCGAGGCCAAAGAGGGTGTCAGCCTTCGTCTCTTTGGAGATGGTGGTCTTGAGGCAGCGGCCTCCAAAGACTTCCCTGGAGTCACGGGCACTGACTGTGTGGTCTCGGCTCTCCGGGCCTCCTTGCTCGATCTTTGGAAGGCGATCTGCATGGCCTTAGTGGAGGGAGTTCTCGAGATGGCCGACCTCTGGGAGAGGCCTGACGCTACAGAGCTCACCAACGTCCGTCGGGAGGGAGGGAGCCGGCCGCACGGTTTCGGTGGTCACCATGCGCGTGGCCTTTTTCGGCACCAAAGCCTTCGTCTTGGATGAAGTAGACTTCGCCTTTTCCTTCGGTGGATGCTTCTTCCCAGCGGGGTGAGCGCTCGACACCAAGGGGCCGGAGCAGCCGCCCCGACCCCAGAAGAAGTAGATGGGACAGCCGCTGCCATCTGAGCAGGAGCAAGGGCTTGCTCGAGCAGGTAGGCCCGAAGCCTTCGTACTCTGTTCTTCCTCGACTGCGCGGAGAAGGCCTGGCAGTGTGAACAGGTCGAGACAACGTGTCCCTCCCCGAGGCACCAAAGGCACTTCAAATGACCGTCGCAATTAGGGATCTTGCTACCGCAGATAGTACACTTCTTGAAACTGGTTGTGGACATATTATCCCACACAACCACAGCGAGAAATTCCGATGTTGCCAGGCGGAAAACAAAGGAATGGGGTGGGCGCGCTGGGAGCGGCTTATATGCCCTCTGGGCTGGCGGGGCGGAGCTATTGCCAAAATTTGAAAGTTGCGAAAGTTTTCCGTTGGAGCCTGCACAGGCACGCAAGCTTCATAAGAGTGCATTCACAGAGCCCACAAAGAAAAAAGAGTTTTTAAACATCAATACAAAAGTTAAAAAAACAATTAAATAATAACAATGTGGTAAAAATAGAATTAAAATACAGCAAATACATTAAAATGGCCTTTAAAACTCATACCCCCCCCCCCCAATCCCACTCACCTTCCCCAGAGCTTCCCTTTCCCCAAAAGTCTGTACAGAGGAAGGTCTTGACCTGCTTGTGGAATGGCAGCATGGATGGGGCCATTCTGGTTTCTCTTGGAAGGGAGTTTCATAGCATGGGAGCAACCACCGAAAAGGCCCTCTCCCATGTTCCCACAAAGTGTGCTTGAATGGGTGGTGGGACTGAGAGAAGAAACGTGTTGGCAGCCAATGGAGATATTGTAACCAGCCCCTATTACCAGTCTGGCTGCGGCTCTTTGGACCAACTGAAGTTTCTGAGCAATTTTCAAAGGCAGCCCATGCAGAGCCCATTATAATAGTCCAAATGGGATAAAACCAAAGCAATGGCTAATGCAACATCTAAAATTTGGAGGACCTAAATAGGATGAAGTTTTACCCTGACGTCGATAATTTGAATCTGATTGTGGTTGGATGTCTAATTTGGTTTGTGTAGTATGGTTTTAAGTATTATTCATTGTTTGTTTATCATTTATTTTATATTAACTTGAGGTGTTTTATGTTAAATGATACATGTATGTTTCATTTTTTATTTTCCTTGATGTATTATTTTTATTGATTTAGCCTAATTTCCATTGTATATTTTATGTGTTTGTTTTGCATTGTTGCTACCTTGTAAGCCGCCCAGAGTGACTGTGGGGAGATGGGGTGAGATATAATTTATTTATTATGTACCACTGTGGCCAGATCTGACTTCTCCCAGAATGGGTGCAATTGGCACACTAGCTTTAACTGTGAAAAAGTACTCCTAGTCACTGCTAATACCTGGTCCTCCAGGTTCAGAGCCAAATCCAGGAGTACTCCCAAACTGTGAACATGTGTTTTCAGGGGGAGTGTAACCCCATCTAACACAGACTGACTCCCTATTCCTAGATCTGTTGTACAACTTTCTGGATTAAGCTCAATTTGTTTGCCCTGATCCAGTCCATTACAGCTGCCAGGCACACCGGTTTAGCACAGGAACTGCTTCCTTGGAATTAGGTGAAAAGGAGTGATAGAGTTGGGTGTCATCTGCGTACAGCCCTCTAAAACTCTGGATGATCTCTCTCAGCAGTTTCATGTATATGTTGAACAGCATGGGGGACAGCATGGAGCCTTGAGGGACGCCTCAGGCCAATAGCCAAGGAGCCAAAAATAATTCTCCCACCACCACCTTCTGAGAATGTCTCTCCAGGAAGGAATTGAGTCACTGAAGAACAGTATCTCCAAGCCCTATCCCAGAAAGGTGGCCTAGAACAGTGTTTCCCAACTTTTTTTGAGCCGCGGCACACTTTTAACATTAAAAAAATCCGGGGGCACACCACCAACCAAAATGACACAAAATGACAAAGTAACACAGTAAAGAACGGCTGGGGGATGGTGAGCTGCTGGGAGCAGCTGCTAGGAGTGCCGAAGCCAGGGGAGGAGCCAGGCCACACCATGCCCCGCCCCCTCCCCCTGGCTTCAGTTCTCTCACAGCTTCGCCAGCCTTGAGGGGGCAGTGCCAAGCCAGCATTGTGCTGGCTCTGCCACCGCTGGCTTGGCACTGCCCCCTCAAGGCTGGTGAAGCTGTGGGAGTGCTGAAGCAGGGGGGAGGGGGCAGAGCCAGGCTGCATCATGCCCCCCTCCCCACGGCTTCAGCTCTCTCACAGAGGAGGAGCATGAGCGGTGGACGGGCCTCAGTAGGCGGGGCTCCTCCTCCGTGCGGCTTCAACAAGCAAGGGGCGAGAGTCATGGCAGATTGGAGGCTGGTTGGGGAAACGGCCGAAGGAGGTGGTGCCCCAGTCCCTTCTTCTTTTTCTTTGCGGCCGCCCGTCCCTTCCTCCTCCTCTCCCAAGCAGCAGGAGTTCGGCAGGAGGAGGGGGAAGGAAGGGGGTCAGATAGCTTTTCTCGCGGCACACCTGATGATCGCTCACAGCACACTAGTGTGCCACGGCACACTGGTTGAGAAACACTGGCCTAGAAGGAGACCATGGTCAATGGTATCAGAAGCCACTGAAAGGTCCAGGAGAACCAACAGGGTCACACTTCGCCTATCTAGTTCTCTGTATAGGTTATCCACCAAGGTGACCAAAGCTGTCTCTGTCCCATAACCAGGCCTCAAATCAGACTAAAATGGATCTAGATAATCTGCTTCATCCAGGAATCCTTGGAGTTGCGAAGCTACCACACGCTCCAGAACTTTGCCTAAAAATGGGAGATTGGAGACTGGTCTGTGGTTGTTCAGTACAGAGGGGTCTAAGGAAGGTTTTTTAAAGATGTGGTCTCACTACAGCCTCCTTGAGGCCTGAGGGGACCCTCCCCTGATGTAGGGAAGTATTAATCACTTCCTTGACCTACTCCATCAGTCCCCTTTGGTCTGGGAAGGGCAAGAGTCTAGAGCACATGTGGTGGCTCTCTCCAAGAATCCTGTCCACATCCTCCGGCTGCACAAATTGACAGGTGTCCATAAACACAGGGCAAGCAGGTGCTAAGGTTACATCCACTGGAGCTGTATCAACTGTGGCTTCTTAAGTCAGAGCAAAGTTCACAAACTTGGTAAAGAGTTAGCCTAATGCACAGCTCATTGCAGTAATCTAACCTTGAAGTTACCAGCATGTGTACCACCATCTTTTCTGTGCAATAAACTTCTTTTCTGCACATAAATATGCTTTTTTAAAATGTATCATTTTGTACAAACCCCCCTGTTTTTGGTAAATTATTTACAATATACCTGTGATTTTTTCTCTATTTGAGGACCAAGAGTAAATAACTCCTCTTGCATGTCTTTAATATGTGAGGTTGCTTCCAGAATTTTGGTCAGACCAGAATAATAGCAGGTTCTTTTAAAAAAATGAGAAAAGTAGTTATAGTACAGACCAAAAAGTTAGAACTGACAAGAAATATTTACTGTATAACTTGAATTTCAACCTTTTAAGTAAAATGCCTTCCTCTGTTTTTGTTGCAACCGACCAAGATGTCTGTTCTTTTTAGAAATATGTGACAACCACACAATTATATCAGATAGGTGAACAGTTAATACTGGGCTCAAAAGTAGTTACATAAATTTGCTATTCACAGAGTTACAGACAAGTTATCCCTTGGTAACCTTGCACTGATAAACATTGATAAAAAAAACCTCCAAGGATTTGAAACAAGAGTCAAATTTCCACATGTGATAAAACAAAAATATTGATGTGAGAGAATATATTTATCCATCTCTGTTTCTTCTCTTGTAAAATTGGACAAAAGTTCTACTAAGGTAATGATTTCAAACAGTAGAGAACAATGAATCTTACAAATGAAAAAAAATATGAAATTAACGTTGGAAATGCCCTATACCAGATAATAATATACTTAACAATGCCAAGGATTTCTATTTAACAGCGTTACACATGATTAACACAAGGATAAAACTCTTTAACCCTAAGGAAGCTAGTGCCCGGATTACCACAAGACACTTCAAAGTGTGAGACCATTAGGAAAGCATACAACTCCTATTAGGAGTAGCTAGCAGGATAGGATATTCTATTCACCTGTATTTTTTTTAAACCAGCTTGAGCCCCCAACTCTGCTCTTAACGGTATCCTGACTAAGTGGCCTGAAGTCCGTTAATCAATGTTACTAATTTACAAAGGCATCAGGTGGTGGTAATATATCACTACCAATATGAGGAAAAGTAAAATTCATTATTTAATATTAATATTAAATATTAATATTTAATATTTTATCAATATTATATTTAGTAATAATAAGAGGTGGTAACAAATCACCACCAATATGAAGAGTATCAAAAGGTAATAATTAATTATCAAAGTAATAATTAATTAATAATAGTATCAAAAGGTAATTAGTAATTAATCAAAAGTAATAATAATAATAATTAGTAAATGGTAGTGGCTAATCTCCACCAAGATGAATAATTAATATAATTAAAATTAATAATTGGTGGTGGCAAAACACCACCAATATGAAGAATATTAGAAATTTACAATTTGTAGTCCTTATACGCTAGTCAAAGAGATATGAGTTAGATTCCTAGCTGTTGCAGCAGCGGCGGAGTAAAGGATCTGAGATGAGAGCCCCTCCCACTGGCTATATATGCTAAAGGGGAGTGTGGGCGGGGCTACAATTTAAAGTGATAATAACTTTTTAAAAGATTCCGAACTGTCTGCGCCGGCGCAGGAAATACCATATGTGCAATTCACAGCTGACCACGATGGGAAAACTAGCTTGTTTTTTGTTTTCAAAACTTGAGTTGCGTTGTATAAGTGTTGACTACTTTGATTAGCAGTACCTATTTATTTATTTATTTACTTTATTTCTATTCTGCCCTTCTTACCCCGCAGGGGACTCAGGGCGGATTACAATGCACACATTACATTTAGACACACAAATACACAAGGCAGACAGAGGCAATTTAACATCTGGCCACCAGGGGGAAGCTGTCGCACTCCTTCATTCCTCAGCGTGTTTCCTGGAGATCTTTTTATGGCCTCGTAAATCAGTTAAATTAAGCCTATCCAAACAACAGTTAATGGTGGTTGGATGAACATAAGAACATAAGAAGAGCCATGCTGAATTGGACCTCAGCCCATCTAGTCCAGCATTCTGTATCACACAGTGGCCCACCAGTTGTACACGGGGATCTTGAGCAGAAGGGAGGGCAAAACCCTGACCTGCTCCCGACCCCCCACAACCAGTACCCAGGGAAATCCTGCCTACCTCAACCAACTCCGAGGTGGCACTTGAATGTCCTTTTCAGTAACTACCGATACACTTGGTATCCATGAATCTGTCTAATCCTGCCTTGCACACTACTTTGAGACAAGAGGTCAGGTAGCTTCATGAATTGTTTATCTTTGTTAATATGGCACAGAAGAAAGCAATGGTAAAACACTCTTGAAGCTTTCGAACTTGAAACTCCTAGGTTGAGACAATCCGACATGAAACGAGAGAAGATGCCATAAAAAGATACTCCAATTAATATTAATATTGGCATTAATTTTGAGGAGAGATGTGGCAAAAGCTGTCAAGGTCTATACTGCAATGTGTAAGTGAATAATCTCTCGGCATTACTTCGCGAACGAAGATTCAGGAAGGACTCATCCCACGCTTTTTACAAGCGCGTTGATGACTAAAAAGGCCAATCTGAGATAGGCAAGTTCGGTTGCAGAAAGCGCAACAGAAAGTCTCCTTGGGTGATGTTATTTCCAAGTTGCGGTTCTTTCTGCGTTGTCGTTTCTCTTCGAGACCCATTCGGCGTGTCTTCTCGAAAGAGGCCGCAGCATTGTGGATAGTGCTTCTCCATGCCTCCCGATGTGAGGCCAGGGTGGACCATTGTTGGTGATCAATCTGGCCAAGCCTGAGATGTTGTTTCAGGAGTCCTTATATCTCTTTGGGGGGCGCCTCTCTTGCGCTGACCCGTGGCGAGTTCACCGTAGAGTAGTATCTTTGGGAGGCGGTGGTCCTCCATCCTAGAGACGTGCCCTGCCCAGCGCAGCTGTGTTCTCAATAGCATGGCCTCAATGCTGGTGATCCCTGCTTGCTCAAGGACAGCAACATTCGTCACATAGTCGGTCCAGTGTATATTTAGGATTGTGCGAAGACAGCGCTGATGAAAGCGCTCGAGGAGTCGTAGGTGTTGGCGATAGGTGACCCATGTTTCAGACCCATAGAGGAGAATGGACAGTATGATAGCTCTGTACACACTGATTTTGGTGCTTTGTCTCAGGTGCTTGTTGCTCCAGACTCTTTTGTGAAGCCTTCCGAATGCACTATATGCCTTTGATAATCTGTGATCTATCTCTTTGTCAATCTTGGCGTCTGAAGAGATGATGCTTCCCAGGTAGGTGAACTGCTGAACGGACTTAAGCACAGATGTGCCTATGCTGACGTGAGGATGGTGGTGTTCTTCCTGTGGTGCGGGCTGGTAGAGGACTTCTGTTTTCTTCAGGCTGACTTCCAGCCCAAACAGCTCTGCAGCTGTTGCAAAGCAGGATGTGAGAGCGCTGCAGGGCTGCTTCTGAATGGGCGACAAGGGCAGCATCGTCAGCAAAAAGTAGCTCACGGACTAGATAGTTTAGAGTCTTAGTGCGAGCCCTCAGACGGCTTAAGTTGAACAAGCTACCATCAGTACGATAGCGTATATATATGCCGTCTTCTTCTTGTAGGTCTGCCATAGCCCTTTGGAGCATCATGCTGAAGAAGATTGTAAATAGGGTTGGTGCAAGAACACAACCTTGTTTCACTCCATTAGTTATGAGAAAGGGCTCCGAGAGAGCATCGCCATATCTGACTTGACCGTGCTGGCCCTCATGTAACAGGACAATCATTTTGAGGAACTTGGGGGACATCCTAGACGTTCCAGGATCTGCCACAGACCTTTCCTGCTCACAGTGTCGAAGGCTTTGGTGAGGTCGACAAATGTTACATAGAGTCCTTTGTTCTGCTCTCTACATTTCTCTTGCAGTTGTCTAAGGGCAAAAACCATATCTGTGGTGCTCCTATTTGCTCTGAAGCCGCATTGGCTTTCAGGAGAAGTTCTTCTGCAATAGCCGGAACTAATCTGTTCAGGAGTATCCTTGCAAGGATTTTTCCAGCAATGGAGAGCAGTGTTATACCTCGATAGTTTGAGCAATCGGATTTTGTTCCCTTTTTCTTATACAGGGTGATGATAACTGCATCTCGGAGATCTGATGGCAGTTCACCTTTTCCCAGCAACTCACAAGGAGCTCGTGGAATTTAGCATGCAGTACATGACCTCCCTGTTTCCAAGCTTCAGGTGGGATTCCATCGATCCCGGCTGCCTTGCCATTTTTCAACTGCTGTATGGCCTCAATGGTCTCTTCCAGAGTGGGAGCTGTGTCCAGTTCATTTTTCATTGGTTGTTGTATCATGTGTTGGATAGCTGAACCTTGGACTACTCGGCTGGCATTAAAGAGACCCTGAAAATGTTCAGCCCATCGGTTCAGGATGGAGGTTTTATCAGTAATTAGTGTTTGACCATCTGTACTGTATAAGGGGCTTTGGACCTGATAAGTAGGTCCAAACACTGCTTTGAGAGCTTCATAAAAACCTCTGTGATCACCGAGATCTGCACAGCGTTGTGTCTTTTCTGATAAATCAATCCACCACTTGTTCTGATGTCTCTGAGTTTTTGTTGGAGTTTACTACATGCGAGACGAAAGGCTGCTTTTCTTACATGGCAAGATGGCTGGGCGAGGAATGCCTGGTGAGTGGTTCTCTTCTTTGCCAACAGCTCCTGGATCTCTTGGTTGTTTTCATCAAACCAGTCTTGGTTTTTCTTAAGGGAGAATTCTAGGATTCTTCAGCAGACTGCAGGATACTGTTTTTGATGTGTTGCCAGAGCGCTGTAGGAGAAGAATCTGTAGGGTGGACTTCAAGTTTTGCTTGCAGATTTACCTGGAAGTTGTCTCTCACAACAGCCTGTTGAAGACTGTTGACTTGGAGTCTCCTCTTTAAGATGCCACCCTCTTAGGTTTGAGCTAAGGTGTAGATTTAGTTTACATCTTACAAGGCGATGGTCTGTTTGACATTCTGCACTGGGCATCACTCGAGTATGACGGACATCACGAATGTTTCTCTGGCGCACTAAAACATAGTCAATGAGGTGCCACTGCTTGGATCGGGGATGCATCCAGGTGGTCTTCAAGCTATCTTTCTGCTGAAAGATGGTGTTTGTAATAGTCAGCTGCTGTTCTGCACAAAACTCTAGCAGAAGGCGCCCATTATCATTACAGTTTCCAACACCGTGCTTGCCTAATACACCTTTCCAGGCTTCAAAGTTTTTTCCTACTCTGGCATTGAAATCACCAAGGATAATGATTTTATCTTCTGCAGGGACCTTTTGTATGAGGTGGCGTAGGTCTGAGTAGAATTTGTCTTTCTCCACAGGGTCAGCTTGCATAGTTGGGGCATATATACTGAAGAGAACAGCATGTGGGAGGCGTAAGGAGATAATGCGATCAGAGTGACCTGTCGGCAACGTCTCGAGTTTAGAGGCGATGGAATTTTTAATCATAAGGCCTACTCTGAAAGATGTTTCTCAGTTTTGGGTTTGCCAGACCAGTAGAGTGTGTAGCCGGCACCGTGTTCTTTAAGGCTGCCTTCCTCATGGAGACGAACTTCACTAAGAGCAGCGATGTCAATGTTAAGCCGTGATAGTTCATGGGCTATTAGAGCAGAACGACGCTCAGGACGTCCACTATCTGCAGAATCTTGCATGGTTCTGATGTTCCAGCATGCAAGTGTCAGTCTATTTGCACCTTTGCAGGCAGGTGTTGGCCTTTGTTTCTTTGTCTTTGTTCGACCGCATCGGAAGATGCCCGTTGGCCGCGGCTAGCCAACCAGGTAGACGGGGATGAGCTTTCGTTAGGCCACCTTTTCTAGGCCCCTCTCCATACGGAGCAAGCAGTGCTCTCCTTAAAAGGCTGCTTGGTCGTTCAGGATGCTGCCGAACAAGACTGTCATCTCCGGGTCAGTCTCGGCGACCAAAGTCCTGAACCGCCTGCATGCAGGGTTGGGTCTGCGGCTTCCAGTGCATCTTTTACACCTACCGTTTCGTCCCTCACCTATCGCTACAGGGCTCTTGCGGAAGTTGGATGTGTCCTTCGAGCCTGTGCAATGGATTTTTCTGGTGGAGCGCAGCGTGCACAGAACTGGCCTCACCCTTTAAACCAAAGGTTCATCTGCCAGAGCCTAGCAAGCTTGGACGGTGGCAGCGAGGTCCTCAGGTCGTAGGTTTGGTTCGAGTTTCCTTCTCTTAGATGGTTGACCTTACAGGGTTAGACGAGCACCATCTGCCCGGGTTTGAAATCAGAGTTTTCCTTCTCTTAGGATGGATGCCAAAAGGCTAGAGAGCCCATCCTGCCCTTTGACGCTCTTTGTCAGACCCTTCGGTTGTGACCTGTCTGGTATGGGAGGCCCTACCGCCGGCTATTATGCCACCGCCAGCATAGCTCACAACTTCACTAGGGTACGCAAGCCTCTCCCCCACTGCAAGGGGGCGCCAATGGAGAGGTAGTGAATAATAGCAGTAAGGAAAAATACATCAATATAACAACAATCAAGTTTATGGTCAACTATGAGGGCAGAAGAGGAATAAATTGAAAAAAACTCCGCCCTTCCTGCATGATTGTCACTGTAATATAGCTTTTCACCACTATATGAAGCATAATTATTGAGAATATTATCATTAAAGCTTTCTCTCAGTGTGTCCAAAGTATTCTGTAGGCATCAGTAGAAATCAGAAGATACTGATTGCTGACTGCATAATTCAACAGTTTTGAGTGAGTAGCAACAATGATACAGCCAAGTTGTGATCCAACATAGTTAGGTGGCACTCGACCTGAGCTATGGTGGCTTTTATCACTGATATGCCTTTTCTGGACATAGGTAAATAGGCAGCAAGGGATCAACCTATGTATTTTGTCCAACACTATAACCTAAATGTCACAACATATGTAAATGCAGTACTTTCTTCTATTTGCAATGTTTTCCTACAACCACCAGAATACTAGCGGCCCTTCCACACAGCCCAATATCCCAGAATATCTGCTTTGAACTGGGTTATCTGAATCTACACTCTGATAATGTGGGATTTTCAGCCTTGATATCCTGGGATATAGGACTGTGTGGACGGGCCATAGGAGAGGCGTATGTGTGAGCGACAGGGATCACAAAATAATAGGTTTCTTATCTAAATGTTTTTTTAATTTTATTTATTTTTATTTATTTATTTCTTGGGCTTCTATGCCGCCACTCCCGGGTGGCTCGGGGCAGCTCACAAGCGCCGGGTAAAACACAGTAAAATACAGCAAACAATTTAAAAACATGGCAATTAAAATAACACATAGCACAATAACAGTTTAAAATCAAGTGTGTGGAATACAACACTAGAATAACAAAGCGGGCTGTGTACGAGCAAGACCTACAGGCCAAAAGCCAGCTGAAAGAGGTAGGTCTTGCACGCCCGCCTAAAGGGAAGCAAGTCCTGAATGGCGCGCGTTTCTGTGGGGAGGGCGTTCCACAAGGTGGGCGCAATAACGGAGAACGCCCTCCTGCGGGTTGCCGTCAACCTAGCGAACTTCACAGAAGGGACATCCAAGAGGTTGGTATCCTCCGACCGCAGTGATCTCGTGGGACAATATGGGGAGAGACGGTCCCTCAGATACGCTGGCCACAGGCCGTGTAAGGCCTTGAAGGTAAGAACCAACACTTTGAAGGTGATCCGGTGCTCGATTGGCAGCCAGTGCAGATCCCGCAGGGTAGGTGTTATATGACTACCAGTTGGTGTCCCAGACAGGAGTCGGGCACCAGAATTCTGCACTAGCCTGAGCTTCCGGGTCACCGACAGAGGAAGGCCAACGTAGAGTGCATTGCATTAGTCTAGTCTCGAGATGACCGTGGCTTGGATCACCGTGGCCAGGTCGTTCCGGGATAGATAGGGGGCCAGCCGCCTCACCTGTCTAAGGTGGAAAAAAGCAGACTTGCTGACCATGGAGACCTGGGCCTCCATGGTCAGCTGGGAGTCCAAATGGACTCCCAGGCTCTTTACTAAAAGCGATGGGCATAACGCCACACCGTCCAGAGTTGGAAGCTGGACATCCCCACCACCCGGACGAACCAGCCACAAGATCTCCGTCTTCGCTGGATTCACCCTCAACCTACTGGCTCGCAGCCATCCAGTAACGGCTTCGAGGCAGCGTTGGAAATTATCGGGGACAGATCCCGGCCTGCCCTCCATCCTCAGAATGAGCTGAGTGTCATCAGCGTACTGGTGACACTCAAGCCCAAAACTCCGCACCAGTCATTGTCATCTGTGAATTCATAAACATCTCTGTGTAATGGCTATCTTTGTTCCATCTATTTTGCTACAAACTTCGGCACACTGTGAAAAATGGAAACTGAGAAAAAAGAGAGGGAACACCTATGCATGTGCATCAGAGAAAAGTTGGGGTTACCATCAAAAATTGCTTTGCTAAGCTATGGAATTTTTCAATAGGTTTGATGCAAGACATAGCAACCCATATGTGTGAGCCATGGAGATAGCAAAGAACTATCTTTGTGTACAATTACACATGAAATGTAAGTATTTTTCTGAAGTAATGGAATATTTATTTATTTATTTATTTATTTACAGTATTTTTACCCTGCCCTTCTCAACTTCCGAGGGGGGACTCAGAGCGGCTAACAAGGCAGCAATTAGATGCCGGAAAGCAACAAACAATATAAAACCATTAGTACAAGCAAAGTTAAAAACAGCAACAATTAAACAAACTATCAACAATCAATCAAATTAAAATATTCCGTCTGTATCCACCAATCCACCAACTGTATCCCCCAACTTTTCAATTAAAATAATTGAAAAGTAATAAATATCATTCTTACCTGTCCTTCACAATTTTTTCTTTTGTTGACTGCAATATAGTTGAAAAGGTTTTTATGAATTGCAGGTAGCTATTGGGAGTGACGTAGTAGTGTCTTTTAGTTTCTTTCAAATACTTCTCAATGATCACAGATACATTTTTATGAATGTGAACAGATACATCAACAAACACGTTTCTGAAATTCTGGGAAGAAATGCAATAATGAAAGGTTTGCATTATTAGTGTATTTTGCATTTCTGTTTAAGGGCATTTAGTTTCTGGTATTTGAAGTAGTTCTTTGAATATAAGGAAACTACCTAGCTGTAACTGTTGCTACACTTATCTGCAACTGTTATTCTAGAAGTTACTATCTATAGGTAGTTAACAATCAAAGCCCAGAGTGAACATAAAAATAAAAAGAGAGCAGGCATGATGCAAACTTGGTCGGGAATTCCACTAACTAGAACCCCCATTCTTTACGAAATGGAACCTTGACTAAATCTATATGAGCTTTAACACACAACTAGCAATTTGAGTGATGCAGGTATCCAGTGAAGCTCTTCAATAGAGGAGCTATATATTCCTTGTAATTAGTTCTTGTTAACAATCTCACTTCAGTGTTTTGGACATTCAGTGGTTTCTGAACAGTTTTCAAAGGCAGTCCATATAGAGTAATCCAAATGGGATTCCATCAAAGCATGTGTTACAGTGAGCAGAACTCTAAGAATAGACGCAACTGGCACACTCCTGGCAATTACTAAAACCTGGGTATCTATGAGCGGAGTATCCCCAAACTATAAACTTGAGATTTCAGGAGGAGTTAAGTTCCATCCAACACAAACTGAATCCTGATCAGGCCAAATGAAGCTTCGGTTATTTGCCCTCCTTCAATATACACTGATTTAACACCAAATGAACTTCCTTGGAATTAGATGGTAAGGAGGGATAAAGCCAGGTGTCATCAGCATGTATGTAGTCTTCAAGTAGCCTATAGATCTATGGAGACCTATGGAGACCTTATGAATTTCATAAGGTTTTCTTAGGCAAGGATTATGCAGAGGAGGTATTTACATTTCCTTCCCCTGAAATATAGCAAAAGCGCCTGATATTTGTTGGCAGTCTCCTATCAAAGTACTAAACAGGGCTGACCCTATTTAGCTTCCATGATCAGATGGGATCTGATGCCAGCTTATCTGATCCAAAAAAATGGGTAACCTCTCCCAGAAATTTTATGTAGCTGTTAAATAGCATTGGAGACACAACAGAGCCTTAAGAGGCCAAAAGCCAGAGGACCACTCCCTTATGTGAGGCTGGAATAATTGTAAAGCCCCAAGCTCCATCCCAAAGAAATGGCCCGGAAGGATGTTGTGGTTGGCCACTCTTCCTCTGCAGTTCCTAGTGTAAGCAATCCACAAAGGAACTATTTATCTCACACAATCAAGCCTGGAGCCAGACTGAGTTGTAGATTATCTCTTTCATCCAAGAATCCTGTGAAGCCACTGTAAACTGCATAATCTTGTTAAAAATTGAGATATTTTGAATGTATAAAATCAATTATAATCATGCATGCAAAATCTGAATTTATCCACAAAACCTCTTGTGAAAAACAATAAAATATTGTAGTTTTACATCAGAAATAATGTACCAAATACCATACCTCGTTCCTGAATGCATCATTATAACGAAAATAACTTTTTGCAACATGGCAAAGGGCTTCTTCAGGCCAATCTTTATACCAGTCAACTGTACAACAGTTAACAATAGCAGGATACGTCCGGCAACGTTGACGAAATACCATTCCTGCAGGACTTATTGTCAAAACCACATGAAGATTGCTACGTACCCTCTGAAATAAAGACACAATCCTGAATTAAAACGGAAAATATTATGTGTTTATATTTACAGTGTTGTGTCTTGGACTTGTTCCTAATTGGAAGTTAACGCCATCAAAATCAGCAGGACCTTCTTCTGATTAAACATGCTTACATGCTTAATGTACAGGGGCTGCTTCTGAAGAGTACTTGGAAACTTCAACTAGTCCAAAGAGATGCACCCAGTTGCTAACTGGGGCGGGCTACAGGGAGTGGACAACCCCCCCCCCCCTTGTTACAGCAGCTTCACTGGCTGCCACAGTCTGTTTCTAGGCACAATTTGAAGTGCTGGTTATACCTTTAAAGCCCTAGATGGTTCGGGCTATTTGGCCCATCCCCTTGTATGAACCTGCCCGGGCCCTGAGGTCTACAGGGGAGGCCCTTCTCTTGGTTCCACCTCCATCTCAAGCTCAGTTGGTGGGAAAAAGAGAATGGGCCTTCTTAGTGGCTTTCCTTCGAACCTGGAACTCCCTGTCCAGGGAAGCCAGAATGGCCCCCTCCCTGCTGTCCTTCTGGAAGCAGGCTAAAAACTTCTTATTCAGACAGGCTTTTAAAGAAGAAGGTTTTAAAGATGAAGTCAGGGGGTTCTGGGTTTTTTTTAAAAACTTTGAATATGTTTTAATAGTTTCAAACTAGGATTTTTAAAATACTGATTATATTTAATCCTGTTTTAATGTTTGCAGGTTTGTATATTTTAAATTGTTATGCCGATGCTTTTATGTTAAGCCACTTCGAGTCTTCTTTGAAGACTCAAAGTATTGAACCAGGGAGAAATGGTCCATCCCATAAATTAATCTGACAATGTCCCCTTTTAGATTCACACTGCATTGTACTAACAATTCATTGTCCCTGGTTGTTTTTTACTAGCAGGCAAAATGGGTGGAATATCATTAGCAGATGAGTTAGCTAGTTCGATGTCATGTCCTACCTCTGCTCTGACCAATAAAGCTGTGTCATTTTGACCTGAAACTATAAGTTGCCCTTGCCCATTTTTTCTCATTTTCTTTGCAATCATATGTCCATATACAAGACTGCTAGGAGCACAATTGGTGGCGGCTAGTGCTGAAAATGAGCTCTGATGAGATCTATTTGCATTAAAAACTGCTAATTTAATAGTAGAAAGCAGTTCTTCAAGCACATGGCTTCAATTCTGAGATAGACACTTTTATTTTCACAGTAACATTACAAACATTTGAATCTGAAATCCTGTAGACATCCTTAAAATACACTTGCAATTTCTCTAAATTTACATCAATAGTGCTCTTGCCTCCAATTTATTTTATATGTACAATAAGCCTGTCCCATATTTCCAAATTTAAACTGCAGCAATTGCATGTAAATTGGGGATAAGGAATGTGTGTCCCTTGCAGATATCGTTGGACTGCAATTCCCATACACTCTCACCACTGGTTATGCTGACTAAGAATGATGTATATATGAAACACTATGAGAAATAGTATAAAATGATGAGAAGCAAGGCCAAAAAATAAGCAGCACTTCCTCATCAGTAAAGTTCAAAGCCACCATAAAGATGCCTAAGAAGGTTGATAGTGTCTAAGACTGTTGACAAATCTATCAAAACCAACAGAGCTGCCCTTTTTTCTGCCCAATTCTTAATGAACATATTTCACTAAAACTGTTTGTAAAAGTTTAGAGAAGGATCCAAGCAATCAGAATACATCCAAGAACCTCTGGAGTTCGACTTGCTCCTTGGAAACCTTCAATTGCCACCACTCATCTAGCCAAGACTCATTTGACTTTAAAAGACAGGGTCAATTGAGATATGGATGGGCTCAAATATCCAAGTAATCTATTCAAAAACTCAAGTCAGCGTAAGATAGAAATTACTCACAAAACAGGAGAAGTAAATGCCATAGGTATAGCCTGGAACCCAATTCTAAACCTATAGCACAGCTTGAAATGGATGAAAGCCAATACACTTAAAAACAACATCAAAAGTTAACTACCCAATATTCTGAACTCACATACATCTCTCATACATTGTTCACACACAAACACACACACACACCACCCAAGTATGTGTATGTCCATAACTACTACTAGGAAGAAGTCTTGCATGCCTTCCTAGCATTACTGACTTATGGTGACCCTAAGAAAAACCTGAACATATTTGTTCAAAGGGGGGTTGCAGTTGTAAGAATGTGACTTACCGAAGGTCAGTCAGTGTCCATGACTAAAGTGTCCTGCCTCCAGCACCAACTGACACTCTGAAGCCAGAGTGAAGAGGGGGAGCTAGGAAGACAGATTTCCACCATGTCTCCTGGGTCATCGGTGGAGAGCCCCTCCCCCCAGCACCAACTGACACTCTGAAGCCAGAGTGAAGAGGGGGAGCCAGGAAGACGGATTTCCACCATGTCTCCTGGGTCATCGGTCGGGAGCCCCTCCCCCCAGCAACAATACTACATCTGCCTGCGTCCTCAGGAGGAGAAGGAAGGAATCCTGCTGTTTCTCCCCCTCCCCTGCCCCCAAGCCAGCTGAGAGGAGAAAGGGGGAGTGAGGAAGAGACTTTAAAAACACCCGTCTCCTGGTTGTTGCTTATTGTTTCTGTTGTGATTTTATATTGTATTTAATGTTTTTATGTGCATTACTTGCTGCATGTAAACCGTCTTGAGTCGCCAAAAGGCTGAGAAAGGTGGTATACAAATACAGTAAATAAATAAATAAATGGGAATTAAAATCCTGGTCTTCAGCAATTGCTCTAGTACATATAATTCAGCCATGAAAACAGATATTTTTTTTAAAAACAAACCAGAAAAAAACAAACACACAAGAGACATTCTACCTGTAAGAAGAATGCATATATATCTTCTATTGTGTTGGATTGTTTATTCTTTTCAGCAAAAGATGTAAGTGAGGTAATGATGTTATCCAACTCATCCTTTTCAAATAAGTCAGACACTTGTCCTGATTTCAAAATACAACTCAGATCTTCCAGAAATGCCTCCTAAGAAAAATTATAGTAATTAATAATGTTCTCATGGCTGGTTAATTTTTTAAAAAAACTTAGATCATACAGTCACTCTGACACAAAATTAATCATGGCTATATCTACTAAAACTCATGGGCTTTATTTTGATTCACTTTTGGTTGTGTTTCAGTGACAGCATTTTTTAAAACCTATGTAATCTGAGTGAACAGGACAATTATTTTCCCCAGTTGCAACCATCTTTTGCTTGAAAATATTATCAGTTTTGAACTGGATAACAGGAGAGGTTAGGAGTTGTAATTAGTGTTAAAAGACAGTTTTGTGGCTGGATGGATGCTGATGCTTCTGATGAGGGTGAAAAACCTCCTGTTGTGAGCAGGCTTTCTCCTCACATTTATCAGCCAGAGAAATTATCTTTTTCCACTGCCTATTTATTCCTTTGCTTCTGTCAAGTCTATTTTGGAAAGTGCATCTACATTGCACAATTAATGCAGTTTGACAGCCCTATACCTCTCATGGCTGGTTGCTATGGAACCATAGTTTAAGTTTTACAAAGTCTTTCTCCCAACCTGGACATTATTCACAGATAGATATACTCCACTTGCCTCATTTCCAACAGACCTCTGAACAAACCTCTGAGGATGCTTGCCACAGATGCAGGAGAAATGTCAGGAGAGGATGCTACTGGAACATGGCCATACAGCCCCAAAACCTCACAGCAACCCAATGTCTTTTCTCTTTAAAGATATGTGAAAGGTCCAGTGTGGGAAAAAGAACTGTTTTCAACTTGAGCCAGATGTGAATGTTGCAATTGCCCACCTTGATTCCCTTTGAAAAGCCTTGCAACATAAAAGCCTGGCTTCTTCCTGCCTGTGTTCCCTAGCCCAGATTGTTTCATGTCTGGAATTCCTCTGTTTTCTGAGAACCACAGCAACACTTGGCCAGGGTACAGCTAGAGTAATATACATCTGCAGAAGGATGACTATTATATCATTAGAGCTGAGTGACATAGCTATTCCCACATACTTTGGATCCATAGGTACCAACAACTGGGATACATTTTGCATGCTGCAAAAAGTATTGTGAATTAATGTGGTCAGGCTGGAAAGAATATGTTTTCCCTATAGCCCAATGACCCAAATTGCCTCACTGCTTGCAATTCCTTTATATACCAAGAGGAATCCTGAGATCTTAATAACAAGTTATTGTATTAATTCCTCACAATTTAGCACTTATTTTCTCTGTTATACCAGTTAATAAGAGTTTTGACAGAACTGCTATTAAAATCATGTAAACATTCACTCATGCCAATGCAATCTAAAAACTATCTGGATTTATTAGGTAGATGGATGAAAATCACAACTAATGCTTAATTAATACGATATGTATATATGTTTTCCACAGTAGAAAGACTTGCCTGAATTATTTCAGAATCTGTGATGAGAAAAACTACCCTCTTGCCTTCCAAACCTGCTTGTTTATAAACTGTCTTGAGGTCTTCTCTAAAATTTACAAAGCTGTAATTGCAGGTAATAGATAACCTGTAGAGGGTGCAGTTAGCTAAGCAACAGGCTAAGGATGCACAGGTTACTTTCCCATTTCCATCCAGACCAATCTGCAGAAAAACATGGATCATTATTGAGACCAAAATTACAATAAGATTATAACAAATGAAATCAATATAAATTACAGGACTTGAAAAACCTTTCAGAACAGAGCCGAGCAAAGTGTCATCTGTAGGGTGCATACTCAGAAAAAAATGGGGGTGGGAAGGACTTCGTTTTTCACTAATTGAAGTCTCCAAGAATGGGCATTTTGCTGTAAACTCCCACAAAAACAAATTACAAGTCCATAAAGTCATCTTACGTTGTGATTTAAAAAATAGTGATGGTTATGAAACCACAGTGGGTCCTAACAGCAGTAGAGAGCTAGCCCCTGGGCATCCAGAAACCGCCTGCCTATTTTAAGCCAGAATGAAACAAATGTGAACATGATGAGTATTCACAAGCATAAGCAGATATAAAGATTCCATCCAGAAGCTAATGTCTTGCTCATGATTGGAGAGTTGCATGTAAACTCTTTAAAAAAGTTTATTAAGCATTTCCAAATAAAAATAGAGAAAAGAAAAAAAATCACAATGAAGAAATGGGAGATGAGGAAAAAAGAAGAAAAAAATACAATGTGTGGAATAAGGGAATATTAGAGTTGTTATTGATTGGTCAACCCTTTACAAATACCTAAAATGTGCAAAGTGAGAACAAAGAAAAGAGAGAAAGTGGGGTCTGCTGGAATGGAAAGAGGATTCTTATCCAAAATTATCATTGTTATAATTTAATCTTCACCTCTATTCCCTTAACACACATTACAAAAGATATTGGAGATGCCATATATCCTCCATAAGAAATCTAATTTTAAATCTAATAGTAGTATCTTCTTGTTCCCTCTTGTCTCATATTCTTATTTCTCTTCCAGCTTTCCTGAGAGTTGAGCTTGCTTGTTCTTGATAGATTGATTTTCAAAACTCTTTTTTCTAATTATTATTATCTAAAAAGAAAATTCTATGGATTTCCTTTAAACTGTTAGTTGATTAGTATTATTTAAACAAAAATAAATCACTATAAATCATTATATCTTTATCATGCTTTTGCTCTTATTGCATTACATCAAACTTATGTAATTCCATATAACTAATTTATTAATTATTATTTATTTAGGACATATTTATACCGCCCTTCTCAGCCCGAAGGCGACTCAGGACGGTTTACAATTGGCAATAATTCAATGCCACAGCACAATAACAATTAAAAATAACTAAAAAAGCATTAAGCCATTTTATACAGTATAAAATTAAAATTTAAAATATTACAAAACATTAAAAACTGTACAGCCTAAAAACGTTATTGTGAGTGTTAACCATGTCATGTTACCATTCAATTCACCATCGGGTCATTCCATAAGTTCATAGAGCTATGCTGTGCTCGGAAAAGTCTGTTCGAAAAGCCAGGTTTTCACCTGCCTTCGGAAAGACAACAGGGAGGGGGCCGATCTTATCTCCCTAGGTAGGGCATTCCACAGCCAAGGGGCCACCACCGAGAAGACCACCAAACACATCTGCGACGAAGGCGGGAGCGAGAGCAGGACATCCCCGGAGGATCTTAATGTAATTATGCAATCTATTCCAATCTTAATAAGTGATACTGACTTATCAGTTATTCAAAATGCCTTAAATATTTGGATAGGTACACAATACATAATACATTATGTATATAAAGTAGAGATAACATTTTCAACAATAATTCTTAAGTTCCCACTCTTCTTAACACTTTTATATATTTAATTCATTTAAATGATTTAAATGGTTTGAAGCCAAATTTGATTTATTTGATTTGGCTATTTCCATGTTATACATCCTCTCTCCTTGCACTACGGAAATCTTGTATAGTTCTATATGACCAATCCAAATTTTGGTATAATCCATCCCATCAATTATTCAAGATCCCTTAGATGTGAGGTAGGTATCTAATGCAAAATACACATATACATTTAGAATAGTGATAAAACCTTTTTCATCGACAGGTATTGGGTGACCACACTTTTTGACACTTTTATGTACTTATTTGAATTAAAGCCAAATTTAATTTGTCATTTTAGCAATTTCATAAACACTAATGGTCTTATCCAAAATTACTTATAGTTATAGTTCTCTTATAATCAGTTTTTGCAAACTCTCCCAATTGGCTTCTGAAAACAAAGTCTCCTGAACGTCTCTTGCCTAAAGATATAACCTCTTCTCTCCATGTTTTATTTCCTCTAGCATTTTCAAAATTTGCCTCCAGCATCTGATTCATTTGCCTCTTCTCCAAGTTTTGGACTTTTTCATAAGCACCTCCCTATCTGAGTAGGAGCCTCTGTAAATAAACTGTTGATCTGTCTGTATATTCCCTTGCAGGTCTTTTAACTGGGGATACTCTGATTGTTCCCATTCTTGCATGTTATCAGTATCATCTAATTTTGTTTTCACTTTGTTCCATTCCTTCTCCTTCTCTCATTGTATCTTTTGATGATCAACTCTCTGTATCAAAATTTCAATTTTGTAATCCACAGTTTCAATCGCATTCAATATTTTTTTGTAATCCGTCCGTCCAGTTTATTATTAGCTGCACCAAGATCTTTATTCAAGATTTCAAGTTGTAGGCCCAGTGTAACGACTCTCCAACACTCGGTAAGGATCACGCGTAGATTGAAAGCACGGTCCAACACGATTTTATTGCAGGTACGACACATGTGAAGCAAAAGCACCTGCCTGCCACCAAAACACAACTTATATACCCCAACCCCCCCTCCCATCGCCCATGCAATGTCCAGGCAGGGTTGCACCATATCCGGTGATTCAGCATATCCCATAGTCCGAAGGGATGTGACCTCATGGCCCCATGAGTCAGCATTAGGAGTCCAATTGTCCAATGTCCAGGCTCAGAGGAGTTACATCACTTCCCTCTGCAGCCTTGCACACATGTGGAAGTTACCTCACTTCCACATGACTCAGCACAGTCTTATATAACTGGAGCCCAAGGTCACCCAAGAACTAGGGCAAAGGTCGATGCAATCTCATGCCAGGCTGGGAGCTTGAACTTCACCCAAGCTCAAGTCTCCCAATCCTGACACCCAGTTCCTGCCTACAATTTTGGTTTAGAACATAAGAACATAAGAAGAGCCATGCTGAATCGGACCTCAGCCCATCTAGTCCAGCATTCTGTATCACACAGTGGCCCACCAGTTGTGCACGGGGATCTCGAGCAGAAGGGAGGGCAAAACCCTGACCTGCTCCCGACCCCCCACAACCAGTACCCAGGGAAATCCTGCCTACCTCAACCAACTCCGAGGTGGCACTTGAATGTCCTTTTCAGTAACTACCGATACACTTGGTATCCATGAATCTGTCTAATCCTGCCTTGAAGCTGTCCAGGCTGACAGCTGTCACAACCTCCTCTGGAAGTGAGTTCCATAACCCAATGACCCTCTGGGTGAAGAAATATTTCCCTTTATTAGTCCTAATTTTCCTACCTTGGAGCTTCAGGGAGTGCCCTCTAGTCCTAGTGTTTTGTGACAAAGAAAATAATTTTTCTTTATTCACCTTTTCTATCCCATGCATGATTTTATACACTTCGATCAAGTCACCTCTTAAACGCCGTCTTTCAAGGCTGAAAAGAACAAGGCGTTGCAACCTGGTTTCATAAGGGAGCCGCTCCATCCCTTGGATCATTCTTGTTGCCCTTTTCGGTACCTTTTCCAGTTTCCTCAAAGAATTCTAACAAGTTAGTAAGACATGATTTGCCTTTGCAGAAACCATGTTGATTTTCTTTCAGCAATGCCTGTTCTTCTATGTGCCTAGTAATTTTTTCTTTAATAATGGTTTCCATCACTTTGCCTGGAACTGAGGTTAAACTGACTGGTCTATAATTTCCTGGATCACCTCTGGATCCTTTCTTGAAGATCGGTGTTACATTTGCCTCCCTCCAGTCCTCGGGTACAGTGCCTGATCTTAGAGAAAGGTTATATATCTTAGCTAGAAATTCAGCAATTTCACACTTGAGTTCCTTAAGAACTCTGGGGTGGATGCCGTCTGGACCTGGTGATTTGTTGACATTTAGTTTAGTAAGGCATGTGAGAACATCCTCCTTGTTTATCTCTATCTGTTTTAATTCTTTTAATTCCCTCCCTGAAAAAACTGACTCAACTGCAGGCATATGTTGTCTGTCCTCCTGTGTGAAAACGGAGGCAAAGAAGTCATTTAGCCGCTCAACAATCTTGTCTTCGCTGATTTTCCCTTTCTGACCATTGTCGTCGAGTGGCCCAACTGCTTTTCTAGTTGGGTTCCTGCTTCTGATGTACTTAAAGAAGTTTTTGTTGTTTTTTTAAATATTCTTTGCTATGTGTGCCTCAAAATCTCTTTTGGCTTTCCTGACTGTTGCTTTGCATTTAGTTTGCCAGAGCTTGTGTTCCTTTCTGTTCTCCTCGGTAGGAAGAGCCTTCCATTTCTTAAATGAGTTTTTCTTCTTTCCAATCACATCTTTTACTTCATTTGTAAGCCATACTGGTGTCCTTTTGGACTTTCCATGCCTCTTTCTTTTTATTGGAATGCATTTTAGTTCGGCCTGTTTTAAGGTATTTTTAAACAGTTTCAAGCATTTTGGAGGATTTGATTTTTTTACTGCTCCTTTTAGTTTGTTCTTTACAATTTTTCTCATTTTGGTGAAATTCCCTTTGTGAAAGTTTAATGTCTCCGTGTTAGTTTTCACTGACAGTTTGCTATCCAAACTTACGTTGAAGGTTATTGTGTTATGGTCACTGGTACCTATGGGCTCAGTTACAAGGACATCTTGAACGAGATCTTGTTCATTAGTTAGCACCAAGTCCAGGATCCCCTTTCCCCTGGTTGGTTCCATGACCATCTGCTCAAGGGAATAATCAGCTAGCATGTCAAGGAACCTTGTCTCTTTCATGCGTAGAACAAGAATTTGGCCAATCTATTTGGGGATAGTTGAAGTCCCCCATTATGACTAATGTATTTCTTTTGAGGCCTGTTTAACTTCGTTTTCCAGATAGCAGTCTGCCTCTGGAGTTTGGTTGGGAGGCGATAGCAGATCCCTAGTGCTAGATTAGTTTTTTGTCCTGGGACTTTTATCCACAATGTTTCTGTAGGTGAGTTTGAAATTTCTTGAAGTTCTTATTCATGAGATTCTAGCTCTTCATTTATGTACAGGGCCACACCGCCACAATTTTTCCCTCTCCTGTCTTTCCTGTACAGTTTATAACCTGGAATCTTTGTGTCCCATTTGTTTTCCTCCGTCCACCAGGTTTCTGTTATGCCAATAATATCAATATTTTTTTCTTTTGCCAAATATTCCAACTCCCTATTTTTGTTCGAAGGCTTCTAGCGTTTGCGTACAGACATTTATATTTATTTCTCTAGTGCACTTTCAACTTTGGCTGTTTGTGAGAATTTGTAGAAGGCCTACCATGTCCTACCTCTTGACTACTATCTATCTTTTTTGTTGACTCAGCCATTTGTGTATGGATTTCGTCCTCCATACTTGGCATTTCACCCTCTCGAACCAGAAGCTGCCCAGCTCCTGTCGACTTTCCCCTAGGAATCAGTTTAAAAGCTGCTCTGAAATCTTTTTAATATTAGTCGCCAGCAGTCTGGTTCCATTTTCGTTCAAGTGTAACCTGTCCCTTTTGTACAGGTCTGGCTTTCCTGAAAATGTTCCCCAGTTCCTAACAAATCTAAAACCTTCCTCTCGACACTACTGCCTCATCCACGCATTGAAGCTCCTGAGCTCTGCCTGTCTGGCTGTCCCTGCACGTGGAACAGGTAGCATTTCCGAGAATGCTACCTTTGAGGTCCTGGACCTTAATCTTCTATCTAGCAACCTAAATTTGGCTTCCAGGACCGTCCGCTTAGCCTTCCCAATGTCATTGGTACCAACGTGTACCACGACCACTGGCTCCACCCCAGCACTATCTACCAGCCTATCTAGATGCCTCGTAATGGTTTTCTCCTGCGAAGGCCTTATATTCTTCCTGTTTGGTGAAGTTGGTCCTTTAAATTGCTAGACGTCATCTTTTTGTTATATTTCTCCTAATTGGCTGTTGAAAAACAGAGTCTCTCACATTCCTTTTGAGAAGATAATGATTAGTCTTGGTAATTTTTCAGTGTCTTTTTCTCAGGGCACCCTCAGTCTCTTCTCTTCAGACTGGCAAATTTTAAATCACAATTAGGTATGATTCTTTAAAAAAGTAATTATTAAATCACAATGTTTTACACTTCCATGTATTTGAATATTTGCTTTATCTAATTCCCCTGAATCTCCCCCCCTTCTCTGTTATTTTGTTACTAACAGTTCAATCAATCTACTTTGTAAGTTTAATCTTTCCTTTCTTACTTACTTTTTAGTCGTTAATTTCAACTCTCTTTTGTCTATCTGTTGGGTGCTTTTTTAATGAATCATAGAATAACAGTCCTTGACTTATTGAATCATTCTACTCAGGTACTGACAATAATTAGGAGGTCATTGTTTCTTCTTCTTCTTCTTCTTCTATGTTCATTCAAATAACATTTAGTTCCCAGGGGATCTTGAGGGGAAGTTGGGTGAATTGGTCAGTCAATTGGCAATTTTTAACCGGAAAAAGCTGCTTTTCATTGTGTGTATGCTCACTTTTCTTTCTCCCTGTTTCTTCCAGGAAGGCTGTAACCCTACAGGAGACTTCTACAAGTTCACAACTTTCACCAGTTGACTGCCTTGCTAAGGAATCTGCAGAGGCATTGCCACTTCACCTTGGCTAATTTATGAGAAGCCAGGTGAATTCCTTACGCTTAGGGGGTTTCTTGAAACAACAAATCAAAGTGGATAGTGATGGGCTGATTCCATTTAATGCACCGGAAGTTGCATTTAAACTCTTGCAGTTGTTCTGGCAGTCATCCGGTCGTGCTGGCCTGAATAAATATTTAGCTTTGTACTTTATATTGGCAATTCGTAAGAATCTGATCTATATACAAATAGCTAAAATATAGTGAAGAAAAGCAACTACTATGTTCTGTCATGTTGAGCATCCCTACGCACATTTATGCAGAAATTACTCACATTAGGTTAAAAGGAATTTGCTCCTATGTTTGAGTATGGTATTACGGTAACACAATGAGTTGCCAAGCAATCCAAATTTCAACACATTTCTATCATATTGTTAAATAATTTGTGTTTCAAATCAAAAAGATAAAATTAGAATTCAAATGAAAACCTTGTATCAAGTCATATAAATTTTGAATACAGGCAGTCCTCAAGTTGCAAACATCCGACTTATAAACAACTCATAGCAACAAACGGGGTTGAGAGAATAGGATGTGAGAGAAATCTAACTCTAGGAAGGAAAATTCACTTCTGGAAGAATTATTTATTTATTTATTTATCGTATTTATACCCCGTCAACTTCTCAACCCCCAAAGGGGGGACTCAGGACGGCTTACAATAAGCCCCATCAAGAGGCTATTACACATGATACAATAATTTTCCAAAATCCAATTATCACAGGGACATAAAGTGAGGTGAAATCTTTTGAACAGGGGCTCAGATAGCAAATAACCCTTCCCTATGCTATCCAAAGCATGCATATAAATGGCTGGAGTTCTACTTAAAACATGTATCTGTTTCAACTTACATACAAATAAGAACAAACCTACAGAATCTCTCTTGTTTGTAACTTGGGGATTGCCTGTATATATTATTATTGGGATCCTTTGTATAAAGTTAAAGTAAAAAAAAAATCTTACAATTGTCATGTGACCACCTTCTTGCCGAAACATTCTTGCCGCTCTTGTTATATGTTGTATAGCTTCTTTGAAAAATACTATGGCAGTACTCTAAAGAATTAAGAACACATTCAAATAGGTTAGTATACTTTAGATGGTATTTTATACCAAATTAATCACTAATCAACAATTAAATATGGCATTTATGATAGAGGAACAAATGGATGAAAGAGAGCTAAATGACCATCAACCCAAACACAGTTTCGATGTATGAGTCTATTTTTAAAGTTCAAATCAAAATCAGAGTAAAAGAAGGGATAGATGTACTGTGTCATCTCTGCCCCTTTTCTCATATCGATATCATTCCCTTTGGCAGTTGAAGCATCTTCTATGTAGTACAGGAGGAGAGAGATTCGGTATAAATTTTTCATGCTGGGGTGTCAGCACAAAGGAGAATTACGTTCTAAAACAATCTCTCTTTTTTAAAAAAGTAAATATTAGCCTTTGTCATTTTCTCTGTTTCTAGGCCATATCTCAACTTGTTAGTCTAATTAGCTACTACAGTTTCATGTGCTGGCTCCTTGAACTAATGTATTTAAGTTGAACATATGGAATTTTTAATTTTTTAAAGCCTAATTTAGAATTTGAGTTACCTCAGGCTTTTGAGACTGCATCCTCAAGGAGGATTCTTCCAATACCAAAAGAAGACGCTTTTGGCTGGTAACGTTTCTATAGATTCTCTTCTCCACAGGTGTATTTGGTTCCAGAAAATCCACAAAAATTGGTGAATCATCCATCATTTTTTCCTTTGTCCAAGAAATCTATAGAGATAACTTATTATATAGTAACTGAGGGCAATTTCACACTTTCTATAATATTTGTACAACTATAATGATTCCTGATTTGCTATTTCCTGCTGTGATATTTTGATCATTCTAAATTCAGTTATCTGTCCAGAAGCAACATTTTAACATCTACTCTTTTCACATTCAGCACCTTTCTCATGCATTTTTCACTCATGTTTCTCTGAGTAACCTTTCCAGATCTCCAACCTCTTTCTCACATAATCCCTGGTCCCAGGACACTCTGCTCTGGTTACTCAGATGTGGTTATAGGGGAGAGTGGAGATGCAGGGCGATCTCTTCCTTGGTTAATCTGTAGATTGGCACTGGTCAATATCCTACAGAAAGGATTGTCCTGTGGCCCCTACAGTACTGTACAGTGACTGATCAGATCCTGTGTGAGCAAACAATGATTCCATTGTATAAATTAAATTATTAACTTTTTTGATAAAAACCACGGGCCTCTAGGTCGGTTTGGCATACTGATCTTATTCCTAAGTACCTTGCATACTAGGAGGTGTTAAATGGTTCAGAGGAAAAGTATAATGTAAGCTTGGTCTCCACAGTGGTACCAGTGCATTTTGGGTTTCTGCTACAGCTGAAGGATATCTTGAGAAGAATCTGTAGAATTTTTTTTTGTTGCTACTGTAGGAAATAGGTCTATTTGTAGGATTCCAAATATTTGAATTAAATGGCAGATTGCTTGATTGTAATCTTGACTCAAGAAGCAGTCTTTGACTATTTCAATGCCCTCACTGTCCACTTCAATATCATTCTTTCTGTGGTTATTGCTTTTGTTTTCTTTGTATTTAATAGTAACTCTTGTATTTGCAAAGGCACGGTGTCCTCTGCATATCTTGAACTGCTTATGTGCTTTTTTCCAATTTCCATGCTCCTTTCCTCCAAATTTAATTCAACATTCTGTATAACATGTTCTGCATATATATTAAATAGGCAGGGCGATAAAATCCATCCTTGTCTGTGCCCCTTGCCAGTTTTTAACCATTTTGTTTCCATGTATTCTGTTCTTAGGGAGGTCTGTCATCCTGTCTAGAAGTTATGTACCAGTATGACACAAAGCTGCCACTATCTCAGCCTCCTATATGGGTGATATTGGATTTTGGAATATTTCTGAATGCTGGATATGGGATGCTCAACCTGTATTACCATATGTGTTAAACATTCTATAAAACAAAAGGGAATTAATAAAATATCTAAGATATGCAAACAGAAATTCTCTCTGTGTGTGCTGAGGCCTGGTCTGAGGAGGGGGACCTTTTGGTGGTGGGACCTTGTGTTCCTGAATTGGAGTTCCCCACTCCTGTAGTGTCTTGGGAAGAAAGTAGCTCTCCTCATTACCACTAAATATCTGTATTTAGTGATAATGTTTCCCAGGAAACACTGCCAGAGGCTCTTCCTGACCCTGAGGAGGCAAGGGAGGTGGAAGATGCTGGATTGTTGCCTATAACTCAGCGCCTTCAGTTATGGAGAGATAGTGCCAAGCAAAGGCAATTAAGGTTTTCTCAGCATTTGAAAAATAAACATTGGGATGCCAGGTGTTGAACGGATAGTGTCTCCATGGGAATGAATTTGGTTTCTTAAGTTTGCCACTTGAGGTGTTCTGTGTGAGAGCAACTTTGAAGTTTCAAGGGAAAGTCACCGCTTCATGTGGTCTGGGATAGGAGCTTCTGCCCTTGTTTTCATGTCATGTTTTCTTGTTTGGTATTGGAGAATAACTTTTTGGATACAGTTTTTTGTCTAAGTTCTATGGATTTTGGGCTTTACTTTCAGTATTGGACTCTGCTGTTTGCTACACCAAGAATATTATGACTAACCTATATTTTGGAATGATTTTTGAAGCCAGTATTTGGGATGTACTTCTGCTTTTGCCTTTTATGTATACATTGGAAATACTTTACTATTTTGTACTCTGGAATATACTATTGAACTAGGTTTTTTTTAATAGAACACTCTTTTCTTTAATAAACTTTAAATCAGTTGATTGATTTCTGTTGGCTGAGCTATATTTGGACTAACGAGCTCTTCATTTTGGGTGAAAAGGTGTCACATAGGTGGCTGGGCTGCAACACTCTCTCATTCTCACACACACATTTAAATACTTACTTTAAAATAATTATTGAGCTCATTTGAAAGAAATTGGTAAAAAATCTCTTTGTCTGCAGAATCAATCAGGCGATCATGAAAAACCCGGGTTGATTCATGCACAAAAAACAATGCTGTTGCTTCTTTTGATATAATCACAGACGGATGGGCTAGGAGCAATCCTTGAAGCAGCTGTTAAAAATAACAAGGAAAATTAATGCTTTGGGCTAAGAGAGTGCCATCTTAACACACGGGCATATTAGACGGTTGCCTGTGGGACCCCATGCTAACCTATGTACATGCTGTGCACCTGTGCAGTCTCCGTCAGTATGATTTACTGAGTACTATGTTTATGTTGAAATTTATATTTCTCATGTTCAAGGCTCATGTTATATTATCCAAACATCTGTATAATCTTTCCTAGACAGCATTTTTAAATGTCAGAACACTGGTTTTATTGGAGGTACAAAACTTGACTTGGAAACTATGATTGTATTGATACATGCTAAGATAACATTTCTTTTCTTTGCTGTAGCAGTTCTCTACTGACTCATGTTTAACAAAAATCTCTAGATCATTTTCACATATAGTACTGCTGAGTCAATCATATTCCTGCACAATTTTGTAGCCTAAATGTAGAACTTTGCATTTGTCTCTGTACAATTTCATCATGTCAATTTCAGACAAATTTTCAAGTTTATCAAGGCCCTTTTGAACCCTGGTCCTATTTTCCTATGGGTTAGCTACCTCTCCCAGATTTCTATCATCCACAAATTTGATAAGGATCCCTCCCACCCCATTATCTAAATTATTGATATTCTCCAAACAGAAGACAGGAGCAATGTTTGGATACAATCTCCAGTCCTCTGGCATCTCACCTATTTTCAAGCTTTATCAAACACAATGGCAAGAAGATATGTATGTCAGCAAGTTCCTCTAATACCCTGGAATACAGTTTGCCTGGCCTTGCAAATTTGAACTTATTTAGGTTAACTAGGTGATTCCAAATCCTTATCAATCTGGATTTGCAACATGTATTCCTTGCCATGGTCTCCTCTGGTGCATGTCTTCTTTTGGAGGGAAAATAAAGCAAAATAGATATTGAGCAGATCTTCCATTTTATTGCCATCTGTTAGCAATAAAAAGCAATGGAGCAATGAGTTCAAATTACAGAAAAAGGCATTCCATCTAAACATAAGAAAGAGCTGTTAAGCAGTGGAATATGCTGCTGCCTCCAAGTGTGGTGTTTTCTCTGTAGGTTTTTAATCAGAGGCTGGTTGGCCATCTGCTTTGATTGCATTTTCTTGCACTGCAGGGAATTGGATTGGATGGCCCTCGTGATCTCTTCCCATTTTATGATTCTATGATCTATCATAATAAGCTGTGATCCGCTCTGAGTCCCTTTTGGGGTGAGAAGGGAGGAATATAAATGCTGCAAATAAATAAATAAATAAATAAACAAGCTGAAACATTTTGTGAGTTTAACACACCTTGAAAAGATCTCTCAGGTTAAAAATGTAATGACATTTAGCTGGTGTTGGGCGCATTTTATTAAACATTCTATAGTACAAAGCAATAGAGGACAATGTTAAGCAGTCCTTGCATTTCTGAACTTCAACCATGAATCTTTTGTTGAAAAAGTATGTTCCTAGACGCACCTACAGGAAACAAGACACATGATTATAAAAAACTATCTATAAAATGTTTTATTTTAGAAGGTATGCCATGTTAAATTAATCCATTTTAGATGTTTGGAAATTAGTGCTTTCAAATACATATATATCACCCCAACAATTTTTTGTATCAGGTAGTGCAGCTGTTAGGTGGTTTGTAGTGGCCAAATCTGGTCATATCTGTATAGAGAAACTCAGCAATTCTCCTTGTTTTGTTCACATTTGACTAATTCTGCCTGGAACTAATACGTCATTTTATTTCCAGTAATACAAACATGCACATGCACACACATTCTAATACACATAACTTAGACACTATAAGTTATGCCTTATAGATTGTACTCTTATCTGTTTTATGCCTTAACTCAATTTTACATGCCTCAACACTGACAATGAAACCTAATGTCAGCCTGGACTATTCTTGGCCTCAGCTCTTCATGTTTCCTAATTACAGTATTTCTGATCTCAAGATATATGATTAATCCTTGATCCCTGCTTTCTCAGTCCTGATTTCCAATAGTTTACCACTCCACTGCTAGTGACTGCAATGAAGTCAGAGCCGACTATGGCTGCTCAAAATTGTAGAACCCCTGAAAATGCATATTTCAGAAATTTGGGAAACACATCTCTAGTTATATCGGGGGTGAGTGGGTTATATATCAAGGCACCTAGATGGAAAAAACATGCTAGCAAAGGATTGCTTTGCAATGTTTTATGCATTTTTCAAAGAATTTTCAAGATGCTATCCACAAATAGATGGAGTAGCATATAGACATGAACTCAAGGAGGCCAAAGTTCATATTACTGTTTGGCCATGGAAACCCACTGGATTACTTTGGGCAAATAATATTCTCAGCCTCAGAGAAAGCCAATGGAAACATCTCTGAACCCATACTGACAATAAAACTTCATGTCAGGTTTTGGTTAGGGTTGCCATAAGTCTGAAATAACTTGAATGCACACAACAACAAAGATGGGTCAACAAGTCACTTTTCTGTACTTTCTGTATTACTTCAACAGAAAAATGTAATTAATTAATAAGTAAATCAATTTCTGAAATATAATAGTAGAAAATAATAATCTCATAAATTATTAAAAATGAGTGAATTAATTTCATTCAAAAAATAACATTCTAAGTTCTACTTTTACCTGGAAAATACGCTGCAAAGTTTGCAAAGAAGTTGAAGGCAAACGGAATATACAAAAATGTGTCAAAAGACGGGCACTAATCTCATTACTTCCTTCACTGGGAGGCATACAACTTGCAACCAAGGAAACGTCCTGAACATACTGTTTGGAGGAGGAAAAGGGGTAATTTTAAAAGACTGGATGTAAAAAATTCTGAATGATACTTTATCAGTTTAGAAAGTGCCAATAAACTTGACAATTTTTTCACAAAATTTCAGATGCAAAAGAAAATACAATGTGCTGTTATAGTAACTAAGAAAATTAGAAGAACAGGTTGCTAACCTATAACTGTGTTTCTTCAAGTGGTCATCTGTGAAACTCGCACACACGGGTCTTCTAGTGCATGCATAGACAGTTTTGGAACTCTCTAGACAAGTAGTTCCCAGCCTTCCTAATAGCTGTGACTCTTTAATACATTTTCTCATGTTTTGGTGACCCCCAAACATAACATTATTTTTGCTGCTACTTCATAACTGCAATTTTGCTACTGTTATGAATCATAATGTAAATATCTGATATGCGGGATGAATTTTCATTGTTAGAAATTGAACATAATTAAAGCATAGTTATTAATCACAAAACAATTTGTAATTATATATTGTGAAATATTTATTTCTAATTACAAATAAATGAAATTTTGTCTTGAAGCATGGTGTAGCATGGGTAACAGTCTTAATATAACAACAATAAATAATAATAATAAAAAACTTTCTTTATAACCTGCCACCATCTTCCCAAAGGGGACTTGGAGTGGCTAACATGAGGCCAAACTCAAAAATAATACAGTACGGACTTCCGGTAGGCGGAAAATGGAGACAGATCGGACTTGCTGAAAGCTCTTGGCAAGCCACCCGGGTCGAAGCGATCGGTGGAGAGGAGAGCTTCCCCTCTCCCCCCGGATTGAGTGGGGGAGAGCGCTAAGCCAGTTGGCACCTTCCGATAACCCCAAAGCCTCTCTTTCCCTCAAGGGGGGGGGCGAGAGGGTTCGGAGGAGAGTGGTCATGGCGTGCGGATCGCAACCCAGGGGAGCGGAGGACACTCTGCACTTACTGACTCCACGCCCATTTTAAAGAAGAAGGAAGAAATATATGAAGAGCCGAGGAGAGGATCAGCAACAAGGAGTAAGTTTCGCCTAAAGAAAAAGTTCTCACTCCTAAATATACTAAGAGTTTTCCTCTTCAAGAAAATCCCTTTCCCTGAAGGGAGGGAGGGAGGAAGAGAGAAGGAGAGAAATAAATAACAAATACAAAATTGGGAAATGCCTGAAGAGTGCTTGAGAACCAAAATAATCTTAAGACTGTCCAGCTGCATGAAATAATGTATTAATTTAATACATTGCTAAAGATTCAAGCCCCAAACCAACCCTTAATGGCGATGAAAAAAGGAGAAGTGACCTTCAAGTTTCTTTGTTATGTCTACGGAGCTCCATCTTCATAAACAAAGAAGATACCACGTGACGTAGGAGCAGGGAGCTTGAAGGAGGAAGAACCGGAAAGGAGCAGAAGGAACCAAAAAGTGGGACACTAACAATAGAGAAGCATACAAAGACAGAACAGCCAGTTTGAAATGGAACAAGGAAGGGAAAGCAGAAGTTGCAAGGGGGACAACTTTAAAGAGCGGACTAGGAGGCCGGAAGAGACAAAAACCATAGAGAAAGAACGAGATAGAAAGGCTGTTCATTTAAACAGAAGGAGCAACAAGATACAAGGGACATCGGAGGCAGCATATAACAGACACTTAAAGAGACAGAAGGGAATCAAGGTTGAAGTGGAAGGTAAAGGGAGAAGAGGGGGAGTTTAGAGGAGGGTAAAAAGACTGTGCAAAATTAAATAAAGTTTAGTTTTATTTTAATAATTCTTGGACACAATGACCAATCAAAAACGTAAATCAGAAACAGACCTGAAGGAACACAAAGAAGAAGTTGTCATGAATGACATTTTAAAAGAAATACAAAAACTATCAGGGAAACAAGATGCTCTTCGAAAGGATCTCCTGACAAGAGCATTAAAACAAGAGGAACAACAGAAAAAGATACAGGAAGAAATGCAAGAAATAAGAAGAGAACTGAAAAAGGAAATGGGGACAATGAAAAATGAGATTTCCAAAGTGAAGCAAGATATAAACGATTTAAAAGCAGATAATGCAAAATTGGCAGAAAACCAAACAAAAATTCAAAAAAGAATGGAAAATCTGGTCAATACAAATGATAGGCTTGAGACAGCACAAGAGAGATTAGAATTAAAGGAAATGGACTTTAAACTGAGATTTCGAAATGTTGCGGAGGGGAACAAAGAGAATACCAGGGAAATAATGATTAAACTAATGGCAGAGCTGTTAAAAATTTCAGAACAAGATGCAGATGCAAGAATGGACAAAGTAAACCGGATTCAAACTAAATATGCAAAAAAGAACAATGTTCCAAGAGATATCATTGAGGATTTTGCCCGAAAAAAGACGAGAAAAGAGTAAACATAAATCTATGTTTTTTAAAGAAACCAAGATAATAATACTAAAAGAATATCCCCTATCCACACTCAACAGACGTCGTAAGTACTTCTACCTTACAGAAGAATTTAAAAAACGAAACATGAGATTTAGATGGGAAAGAGACGAAGGGATCATGACGACATTTAGAGGGCAAAAACTGTGGCTAACTTCAGAAGATGAAGCCCAAGAATTTTATAAAAAGCTACAAAAAGATAAAAATGTTAAACCAACACAAAAATACCCCGGAGAAGAGAAAGACATTAAAAAGGAAAAATTCAAATCCCCGGAAAATCCTGGAAGCAACCACTGCCTTGTATTCAATAAAGGAGGATAAAGATGCTGAAAAGGACGAATACAACCCGGAAAGAGAAGAAGTACAGTAAAATAAGGACTGAACTCACAAAATAAATATAATGCTTTGCTAAATACTATTAATGGATTAGATTAAATATAGAGATGGAGGAAACTGTTTAAAATTAATTTATTTATGAAATAGAAATAGAAATGGTTATATAAAATGTGATCGATGTAATTATGCTCTAATGATGCAATAATAGAAATCACTCTGAGGGTTATTTTTCTTAGTAAAATTAGGAAATGAGACAAAACTTTTTAAAAGGGTTAAGGGTGGGACAAGACGAGACGAATTAAGGAGAAGGAGTAGTTAAATATCAGGCTGAGACAGAGTAAGAGAAAAAGAATGAAGCAGATAAACTGAAAGGTTCTAATTTAGAAGAATATAAGAAAAATGATAATTAATAATCAATAAAGGTAGAGACAGAGAAATTATTAGTTGCTTACCGGTAACTGTAGTTCCCTGAATGGTCACCTGTGGAGTCATACATCCTGGTATGATCTGCGCCAGCGCAGAGCAGCTTCAGAACCTTCTGGAAAGATTAAATAGAAGATTAGTAGAGGTCCCGCCCACCCTCTATATATAGCCCGTAGGCGGGGCCATGCCTCACTTCTCTTCCGCCGCAAGAGCAGCAGAAGGACGAGGCATGACCAGAGGGGATGGTCGGGCGGGCATGTATGACTCCACAGGTGACCATTCAGGGAACTACAGTTACCGGTAAGCAACTAATAATTCCCTTTCATGGTCACTGTGGATCATACATCCTGGTATCAGAATACCAAGCTACTAACCTTGGGTGGTGGACGTCATGCCAACGCATATAATAGGACTGCTCTCCCAAACTCCGCTTGTCTCCTTGAGACCGCGTCCATCTTGTAGTGGGAGATGAAGGTCAGCGGCGTCGCCCAGATAGCTGCACGGCATACCGCTTCCAACGATACTCCTTTCATGAAGGCCGCCGATGCAGATACGGCTCGAGTGGAGTGGCCCTTCACTTGAAGGGGAAGATCTTTCTTTGCCATCGCGTACGCCAGGCGGATGGTCTGGACGATCCACGACGAGAGTCTTTGTGATGATACTGGAAGGCCGGAGGAGTCCTTCCTATATTTTACAAATAGTCTGGTGGACTTCCTGAGGGCAGCTGTCCTATCTAGGTAAAAGGCAAGGGCCCTACGTACATCTAGACAGTGGAGGCTACGTTCCAACATGGAAGAAGGATTCTGGAAAAGAGCTGGGAGGATCAGTTCCTGCGACATATGGAAGTGTGTCGCGATCTTGGGTAGAAAGGCTATGTCGGTCCGGAGGACCACCTTGTCTCTGTGGAACCTGATGTAAGGTGCATCAGACCTTAGGGCGCACAGTTCACTAGCACACCTAGCTGAAGTTATGGCCACTAGAAAAGCCGTTTTCCAGGATAAGTATGAGATATCGATAGTTGCTAAGGGCTCGAAGGGTTTTTTAGGTGAGGGCTGACAGGACCAATTCGAGGTCCCATGCGGGAGTGATGGGGGCAGCCGGGGGCTTACTACTGGCTATACCCCTGAGGAACAATTTGACCATGGGGTCGGTAAAGAAGGAAGGGAGACCCTCCTTCCTCCTGAAATATGATATCGCTGCCAAGTAGCACTTGAGTGATGATAGTGCTAGTCCTGCCTCAGAGAGGGAGACTAGGAAGTCTAGCACTACTGGCGCTGAGGCTGCCTTTGGGTCAGTACCCTGAAGTAGGGAAAATTTGGAGAAACGAGACCATTTGTATAGGTATGATTTCTTGGTGGACTCCCTGTGTGCTGCATCTATAATACGGGTGACCGCAGCCGAGAACTGAGGTGGGGAAGTTATCGCACCGGTCTCACCCGCCACGCTGTAAGGCGTAGCTTGTGGACCTCGGGGTAGAGTACTCTGTTCCCCTGTGATAGGAGGAGGTCCTTCCTGTTCCTGAGGCGTTCGAAGGAGCCCTGGGCCAGTTGGAGCAGGAGGGAGAACCATGGCTGGCGGGGCCACCATGGGGTGATGAGGATGCAATTCGCTCCCTCTCTTTGTATTTTGGATATTACCCTCAGGAGGACCGGGAATGGGGGAAAGATGTAGAGGAACTGGTGGTTCCAAGGCAGCAGGAAAGCGTCCCATAGGCAACCCCGTGTCCTCCCTGCCTTTTGATGTGCCCCGAACTGGAGGCACTTCGTGTTCTCCTGGGAGGCGAAGAGGTCCACCTCTGGAAGGCCCCACATCCGGAAGAGACGTGTGGCCTCCTGCCGATGGAGGGACCACTCGTGGTGGCTCATTGGTGACCTGCTAAGGGCATCTGCCACCGTGTTCTCCTCTCCTGGCAGGTGGGCTGCGGAGAGTTGGATCCCTCTGGCTATGCACCATTCCCACACTTTCATTGTAAGGAGCAATGGTGGGTGCGAGTGGGTCCCTCCCTGCTTGTTGAGGTAGTACATCACGGTCGTATTGTCCGTGAGTACTAGCACAACTTTCCTGGAGAGGGTGAGCTCGAAGGACTCCAGTGCCCTCTGGACAGCTAGGAGCTCGAGGTAATTGATGTGATGGGAGGATTCCCCTGGGGACCAGAGGCCCTGTGTGGTCAGGTCCCCTGAGTGTGCTCCCCACCTCGTCAGGGACGAGTCCGTGGTGACAGTTACTGAGGGGTCCGGAGGGAGGAAGGGGAGCCCACAGCATATATGTCGGTAGTGTAACCACCAGTGGAGGGACAGGCGGACCTCGTCTGTCAGTGATAGGTGCATGTCCGGGCTGTCTACAAGGGGATTGAAGACGGAGAGGAACCATTTTTGGAGTGGCCGGCATCTTAGCCTGGCATGGGGCGTCACCGCCGTGGTTGACGCCATGTGACCCAGTAGCACCTGAACTTGGCGTGCTGTGACCCTGCGGTCCCGAAGCGCCTGATGCACCAGGTCCCGTAAGGAGGAAAATCGGTCCTCTGGTAGAAATACCCTTTCCACTGAAGAGTCCAGTACCGCTCCGATAAAGGTGATCCGGCGTGATGGCACCAGGTTGGATTTTTCCCAGTTGACCACAAGCCCTAGGGACTGGAGGAGAGAAAGGGTCAGAGATATATCCTGAGTCAGCCGACTATGGGAGGGGCCCACCAGGAGCCAGTCGTCCAGGTACGGGTAGACCGTAACCCCCCTGGTCCGGAGGTGGGCCGCTACCACCGCCATACATTTGGTGAACACCCTCGGGGCGGAGGCCAGGACGAATGGAAGGACATTAAACCAAAAGGCCTCTTGGTCTACCATGAAGGATAGGAACCTTCTGTGGTGTGGCGCAACCGCAATATGGAAGTAAGCGTCACGTAAGTCAAGAGTTATGAACCATACATCTTTATTCAAGAGCGGCAAAATGGAGGCCAACGTGACCATCTTAAACTTTCTTGGCTGAACATATTCATTAACATCACGGAGGTCTAGGATGAGTCTCATCCCGCCTCCTTTCTTAGCCACTAGGAAATAACGGGAAAAGAAACAGACGGGGAAGTGTGCCTGTGGTACCGGGGAGACCGCCCCTTTTGCAAGTAATTGTTGGATTTCTTCCCCTAGAGCTGGTGACGCACTTGTAGACCTAACGTGACCCACTGGTGGCTGACAAGTAAACTCTATACTATACCCTATCTGAACTATCTGCAGGATCCAAACATCTGTGGTAATTTGGGACCACGCATTGTAAAAGGGGGACAGCCTGTCGAGGAAGTTAATAACAGCTGTAGTAACTTGTTGCAATGATTGGGCTGCAGGGGCGGGTTGACCGCCCTGGTGACCTCCTGCAATAGAAAAAGAACAGTATTGTAATACTACCCGTAACGGGTCTAGTAGCGTCTCTTATTCTGAAAATAAGGCTTGCCCTTACCCTGATAGGGCTGAGATTTGGGTTTCGAGCCAAAAGATTGGCGCCTTCCCGATTGGAACCTGGAGTTGCCTCCGCCTCTGGACCGGAACCCACCCCCGGTGTTGAAATAGTTCCTACGATAAGAGGGATTTGGCTGGCTCCTTGGTCTATTGTTATAATAGGGTTGGGATGGTTGTCCGAACCCCTGGGCCGCCGTTCGGACATCTTGTTTTTGTTTGATGCCTTTTTCGTGGATCGGGAGGTCCTCCGCTAAAGCTTTGCCTTCGTCAGAAAGCGTGGAGGACCGGAGCCAGGCGTGGCGTCGCAAGGACGTTGCCGCCACGAACATCCGGCAGCTCCCTCCGCTAGGTGCTTCCCGAAGTCCTTTTGGAACTGGGACAGTGCAATGGCCTCAGTGTGGAGTGCTTTGATTAACTGCCATCTCTCCACCAGTAGCCAATCGAGGTGGGGCAGTAAGCGGTTCCACAAGAAAGTCTGGCATGCACTTTCATACGTGGCATAATGGGCCATCCTGGTGAATAATCCAACCGCTAGGTGGATTTTTCTCCCTATACCATCCAGCTTTCGGCCTTCTTTGTCGGCCGGAGTGGCTAGGGCCCCCTTTGGCCGTTTGGTTTTTGTCAGCTCAGTGACTACCGTGTTTGGTTTGGGGGGTTTGGTCACCCACTGAGCCGTTGACAAATCCACTCTATACAAGGCATCGGGCCTTCTGGGGACTGCGGAGACCAGTGTGGGAGAGGTATCTGCCATCTTTGCTAATTTAAGCAGGTAGTGTAGAGGCGGCACTAATTGGGAAGAGGAAACATTTTGTTCCTTGGAAGTGAACATAAGATCGTCCACTGCTTCCGTAGCTTTAGGGGCGGGCAGGTCCAGTGCTCTAATCATCCGCCCCATAAAAGCCAAAAAGTTGTTGAGGTCTGACGCAGGGATTTGGTCAGTGTCCATGGCCTTTTCTGGGGCGGCCCCCTCCGGCTCTTCATCTGATGAGTCGGAGACATCATGTCCCGGGGGGTCAGGGTCCGCTTCTGTTGCGGGCATGACCTGGGCCACGGGGGCCTGAAGAGCAGGGGCTGGAGGGGGGGGGGAGTTGGCTGCTGAGGTAAGATTGGCACAGGCAGTCCCATGGCAGCTTGCTGATAAGTGTTATTCACCAGTTGACCAGCAGATGGTGCAGTCGGCTGCGTTGGGTCCAGGTAAACAAAACCCTGGGGCGTCAGCTGCCAGAGGCCCTGATGGGAAGGGCCTGGGAGAGCAGCCTGCAGACCAGCTGAGGGGGATGCAGGCATCGCTTGCAGAGGCGGCGGGATCGCTGGTGGCGCGGGGATCGCTTCCCTGCTGGGGGAGGCGTGCCTGGCCTTGGCCCTCTTCCGGTGTCAGCGACGTCAGGGTGAGGAGCTGGAGGAAGAGGAGGACGTCGAGGACGAGGAGGAAGACGACGTCGAGCGGCGTCGGCGGCATCGGGACGACCTGGAGCGGTGGCGAGATGGGGCGCGGGCGCGCGCCTCCCTCCAATGACTTGGGGCTGGGGAGAGCGATCCACGGCGCTCGAAGGGCCCCGAGGGGATCGGGGGCCGTGAGGCCGGATCTTGCTCCATCCCTTGCTCTGGGGAGCGGAGTTCGCCCGGTGGTGTGGCGAGGCGCCTGGTTTCTCCTTGCCCCGAGATCGGGGTAAGAGCCATCTCGGGCGGCGGGGAAGGGTCCCCTACCGGTGCCGGTGTGCGTTGGGTTTGCTCCACCAGGGGGAGCTCCTCCAGTGTTTGAGGAGCGGCGGCGAGTGGCGCAGCATCTCCGTCTTTTCGCGCCCTTTTCCCCACGGCTTTTTTCTTTGAAGGAGCCCCGCGGCCATCTTTGGTTTCGGCCGTGCTGGGCTTTTTCGCCTTTTTAAGGGAGGCCTTCTGAGCGGGCTTTGGCGGCGCTCCAGGCACTACCGATGAAGCCAAGGTAGGGGGGGATCATCCCCACGGAGGGGAGGGCGTCCGCCAGGCTCGATGGGGGTAGTGGCCCATCATCCAGGATCGGGGCCTGGGAGGGAAGCAGCGCTTTGTCGTAAAGCGCCACCCTCAGCCTGGCCTGGCGATTCTTCCTCGTCTGGGCAGTGAAGGACTGGCAGATGGCGCAGGCCTGAGTGAGGTGAGCCTCTCCAAGGCACACCAGGCACAGCGCATGCCCGTCCGTATCAGGGAGGACATTGGGGCATTGGGAGCACCGCTTGAAGGAGGTGGTGGACATGGCGGGATGCTCACCAGTTAGAATAGTCGACAGTCCGAAGGTTAAACAGCCACAGTTCAAGATCCGAAGGGGTAGTCAAGTAACAGTCCGAGTTCAAAAGGAGCAGTCCGAATACAAATACAAGTACTAGCAGTACGGATTGAAGGTTCTCTCGCTGCTACGCGGACGAAGAGAAGTGAGGCATGGCCCCGCCTACGGGCTATATATAGAGGGTGGGCGGGGCCTCTACTAATCTTCTATTTAATCTTTCCAGAAGGTTCCGAAGCTGCTCTGCGCCGGCGCAGATCATACCAGGATGTATGATCCACAGTGACCATGAAAGGGAAATAAGAAAGGAAAGGAGGAGGAAAAACAGAAACTGAAAATAAGGTATAATTCTAAAGTTATATAATTTAAGATGTGTTTAGGAGGAGAGAACGGAAGTCATTTTAAATTTTTTTCTCTCTAATGTCGCTTTTCTTTTTTTGTCTTTTTTCTCTTCTTTTTCCCCCTTTTTTATTATTTTAGCCTACTAGGTGATGTATTGTTAGGATGTTAGTTGAGGTGGTGGTAGATTGTGTGTTATTTTGTTTTTCTGTTGTTTTTTAATGTAACGCTTTGTTATGAAAACTTTAATAAATACTACTTTCAAAGCCAAAAATAATACAGTACAATTAGACACAAAGCAACAGAAAAATATATCATAACAAAAATATATAAAATAGCAAATAAAATAAACAGTACAAAATAGCATAGTAAAATCAAACACAAAGGGCGGGCCAAATGTATGAGATAAAATGTTAAAAAGTTAAAAACCTGTGTGAGATAGAAATAAATAAGTGTGCAGTGGTCCCTCGCTACTTCGCAGTTCACTTTTCGCGGACTCGCTATTTTGCGGTTTTTCAATATGGACTTAAGAGCGTTTGTCTGTATGGAGAGGCTGCCTCTGCAGATAATGCCGGAGCCGAGGATTACGTGAACAACACATTCAAGGAGGGTTATTTAGTGTATAAGTGTGTGGGGAGGGTTTATAAAGACTTAAAATAGTGTATAATTACTAAAAGAATGCATAAATATTAAAATAAATATAGTGTCCCTACTTTGTGGATTTTCACTTTTCGCAGGTGGTCTTATTTATTTATTTGTTTATTTATTTATTTATTTATGGCATTTTACCCCGCTCTTCTCAACCCCCGAGGGGGGACTCCAAAAGGCATAATTTGATGCCTACATCACAATTGCAGTATAAAACACAATATAAAACCCTCCAGCATTTGACACTAAAATACATTAAAATATAATTATATTCACACATCCTATGCATTCACCTATGTTAAAAACAGTGTTCCATCCATAAAAGCATTGAGCCCTATTCACCAACTTTCCATTAAAACTACTAAAGTGCTGTCCTGTGCTACTATGCAAACGTAACACCAGCAAAAAGTGAGGGAACACTCTATTTGTAAGAGAGGAGCCCTAGAAGGAGGAGCACTGGGGTTTGGCTTTAATAAAGGACAGGGGAAGGTGCATCATGAGGACAACTGTAGGTGGAAACAAACAAATGGGTTGAATTGTCATTCTCTGAAGGCACATAGGAAGAGCCAAGTTTTTAGATCTTTTTAAAAGGCTGCTAGGGTAGCGGCTTGCCTGATCTCCCCTGGTAGTGAGTTCCAAAGGCAGGGAGCCACAGCGGAGAAGGCTCTCTCCCTTGTTCCCACAAGTCAAACCTGTGATAGAGGAAGGAGCGAAAGGGGGGCCTCTTCAGAAGATCGAAGAGATTGTGCAGGTTTATGGTAGTAGATGCAGTCACTTAGGTAGCTGGGTCCCAACCTGTTCAGGGCTTTATAAGTGATGACCTGCACCTTGAATTGGGACTGGAAGATGAACGGCAGCCAATGGAGCTCCTTAAACAAGGGGGCTGATCGCTCCTTGTAATTCGACCCAATTAGGAGTCTGGCTGCTGAGCGTTGAACCAATTGAAGTTTCCGGGCCGTCTTCAAGGGAACCCCCATGTAGAGTGCATTGCAATAGTCCAGTCTAGAGGTAACTAAAGTGTGGACCACTGTGGTCAAGTCAGACTTCGCGAGGTATGGTCGCAGCTGGTGTACGAGTTTTAATTGTGCAAAGGCCCTCCCAGCTACCGCAAACACCTGCGCATCAAGCGTCAGTGCTTAGTCCAGGAGGACCCCCAAGCAGTGGACCTGCGTCTTCAGGGGGAGTGCAACCCCATCAAGCACAGGTTGCCACCTGGAGGACTTCTGTTTTGTCGGGATTGATCTTCAGCCTGTTCACCCTCATCCAGATCGACACAGCAGCCAGGCACTGGTCCAGCATCCAAGGGGCTTCCTTGGAATCCTGTGGAAAAGAGTAGTGGAGTTGGGCATCATCCACGTAGAGATGGCACCCAACTCCAAACCTCCGGATGACTTCTCCCAGCGGTTTGCTATAGATGTTAAAAAGCATGGGGGACAGAATGGAACCTTGCGGGACCCCACAGGTCAATGGCAAGGGGTCCAAGCAGGTGTCACCTAGCTTTACCAACTGAGAACGACCCTCCAGAAAGGACCGAACCCACAGTAAAACCGTGCCCCCAAGTCCCATCCCAAAGAGTAGACCCAGAAGGATACCATGGTCGATGGTATCAAAAGCCACTGAGATGTCCAAGAGAACCAGCAGGGTCACACTCCCCCTGTCCAGTTCCCTGCTGAGGTCATCCACCAAGGTGACCAAAGCCATCTCAGTACTGTGACTAGGCCTGAAACCAGACTGCAATCGATCTAGAAAATTGGTGTCATCTAGGAACCCCTGGAGCTGCAAGGCAACCACCCGCTCCAGCACTTTGCCCAAAAAAGAAAGGTTGGAGATTGGTCTGTAATTATTAAGCATGGAGAGGTCAAGGGAGGTCTTTTTCAGTAATGCTTAAGGCATGACGGGAATTTCCCTTGGCCCAATGATGCATTGATGATGGAGACAAACCAATCCAACAACCCATCCCTTGCCAGTTTAACTAGGAAGGGCAAGGGTCCAGAGCACAAACAATCACCCTCACAGCCCCAAGGAGCCCGTCCATGTCACCAGGCAGAACAAGACGAAAAGAATCCCATAGAATCGGACAGACAGGTGCCTCGGTTACCTCATTTGGCGTTGCACTTAAACTGGTGTCCAGCTTGAGACATATCTGAGCGACTTTGCCTGCAAAATGGTGCGTGAAATCGCTGCACCGAGTTGCCGAGTCCTCAGGGACTCCATCCACCACTGGTGGGTGGAGGAGCTCCCCAACAACCCGGAACAACTCTGATAGCTTGTTAGCTTGTTGAACTTCAGACAGAAAGTATCCCCCTAGTTCACAGACACATCAGACAGTCTTTGAATAATAGTCTTTTATTAAAGCAAAATATAGTGTCCAACAAAAGGTAAAAGAAGATTAAAACATAAGATATATCCAAGGTAAGCACACAGTTCAAAAGCCCAAGATCCAAAAGGTAAAGGTTAAAAGCTTGATACTAGATTCTAGAACAGTTCAATGCAGCTATAGAATCAATCCATAAAGCAAGGCCAAGGGAAAAACATAAACCATAAACTAGAGACGAAGAAAACTTGAACGTGATGTCTTTTCTAAACGAAGCCTGGAAACTGAGGCATGAATCTGCTCTACAATCTTAAGTAAGGAGAAATTAGTTTCACTTTGTATCCCTTTGCTGAAACCTGCAGCTGCGGTGAACATCCTGGGAAGCTTGCCTTCGCTTACGAATGCTTGCTTTTCGATCAAAAGGCATTTCTACCTCCTTCGCCTCCCTTTGGTCATTAACATTTTCAGCTGCAACACTATCTCTATCAAGGCCTTCTGAATCCTTAACAAAGGAATTTGCATCTAACAGAACCCTGGGAATCAAACTGTTCTCAGGAGCGAGGGCCTCATCTGAAGCTTCACTTTGCACATCAGCATTCTCAATGGCAATCCCATCATCCCCATCATGCACATGAACACCAGGCTGAAACACTACATAGCTGCAGACACTATGTGGGCAGTCGAGAAAGCTTTCTTGGTTGCCCGCGGAGCCGTGAAGTAAGCCTTAATAAAGTGCTTTAAAATGCTTTAAAGTGCTTTAGGCCGTGCTCGGTCAGAGACGTCATGAGATTTCCTCCAGATGCACTCCAGACCCCTTCTCATACGTTTCATCATAGCCAACTCCTCAGTGAACCAAGGAGGTGGTGCAACTCTATGCAGCGAGAGTGGACGTTCGGGAGTGATCATGCCAATCACCCTGGACATATCGCTGTTGTAGAGATCAACCAGAGCATCAACAGGATTGTCAGTCGCCAGGACAGGAAGATCCCCAAGAGAACTCAGGAATCCATCTGGATCCATAAGTTTCCTAGGATGGGTCCACCACCCCTGCGGAGGTTAGAGGTCACGGTGAGTCTTAAACTGACCAGATGATGGTCAGACCAAGAACATTTTCCTCTTCCACTTTGACCACATCACCGTCCATGATAAAAACTAGGTCAAGTGTGTGGCCCACCTGATGCGTGGGACCAGATATTACTTGAGTCAGCCCCATGGTCGTCATGGCAACTATGAAGACCTGATCAGCACCTGTTAGTGTGCTCTCTGCATGAATATTAAAGTCTCCCAGAACTGTAAGTTACTGGGAGACTAGGGCAGAATTTGAAACCACTTCTGTTAGCTCAGGCAAGAAAACTGCTGAGTCGTGGGGTGGACGGTACACTAGCAGAATCCCCAAGCTGTCTCAGGTTCCCACCTTCAGGTGGACACACTCAAACCCAGAGGATTGTGGAATGGTGCACCTGACCAGTGATGGACTGCCTAAAGATCACCGCAACACCTCCTCCCCGCCTCCTGGACCTAGCCTGCTGGTTCACCCCAAAACCGGCTCACAGCTGGGTGAGATTTACTCCACCCAACTCGTCCAGCCATGTCTTGGTGATGCAAGCCAGATCTGCCTCCTCATCCAAGACCAAGTCCTGGATGACAGATGTTTGCCGTTGATGGATCTGGAGTTCACAAGCAGAATCTTAATTACATTGCTACATTTTGTGACAGTATGCATAAAAAGCCAGTATCAGTGCAATGATTGAGGTTGCTTCTTTCTCACCAGATCGGAAATTCTTGGGGCAGAAATGAAGAAAAGAGAGAAGGACAGGGTGGAGAGAGAAAAAGAAAGAAAAGAGAGAGAAAAGAAGGAAGGAGATAAAAGAGTGAAGAAGAGAGAAAAAGAAATTAATCAAGGAAGGAAAGAGAATGAAAAGAAGAAAGGAAGGAGAGGAAGAAAGAAAGAAATGAAGGAGAGTGAAAGAGAGGGTGGGAGGGAGGGAGGAAAGAAAGAAAAGAGAGATAAAGGAAGGAAAGAAGGAAAGAAGGAAAGAAGGAAAGAAGGAAAGAAGGAAGGAAGGAAGGAAGGAAGGAAGGAAGGAAGGAAGGAAGGAAGGAAGGAAGGAAAGAGGCCCCTTCTACACTGCCCTATATTCCAGGATCGGATCCCAGATTATCTGCTTATCCCAGATTATATGGCAGTGGGGACTCATATAATCCAGTTCAACTCAGATAACCTGGGATCAGATCCTGGGATATAAGGACAGTGTAGAAGGAGTCAGAGCAAGAGTGAAAGGAAGAAGAGAGAAAGAAATGAATGGAGAAAGATAGGAGAGGAAGGGAGGGAGGGAGGGAGGGAAGAGAAAGAGAAAGGAAAAGGAAAAGTAAGGAAAGAGGGGGAAGGAAGGAAGAAAATCCAGGTTGAAGGGGTGAGAGTGGTTATGTGCAAAGAGCACGATAAGTCAGGTGCTGAGCGGAGCCATCTGCCTCTGAAACTGGGAACAGCTTCAATATGGACTACAGGAAAGGAAAAGAGAAGGGAAGAAGAGTACCTTCCATTCAAGGTGTTGAGTGTCATAAATTCCTCCCAGATCTAGAAACTGTCGGATTAGCTCAAGTGGTGGCTGGGATCCATATTCCTCTGCTACTGGCATATTCAGATCATCAATAAAAAGTAGCACCTTAAAATGAGAATATTTCAAAGACTAAATGATGTACACTAATAAAAATATTGAATACACAGTCAATTCTGTTACATTCCTTTGCCACAAATAAGAATCATGATTCAGTACACTGTATATACACATATGTATGTACTCATCCAAAGGATGTCCTGGACTGCACCAAATCCCCTTCTTCAAACAGCTAATTGGCTGTGACAAAGACCTTGCCATGCCCAATAGGTGGCTACGTGCATTGTATAACTTTACTAGAAGCACAATAACAAAGAAGTGAATATCTCTACTATGGCATGCAACCATTCAACCTACCGTATATGTGTAGGTAAAAGTAGAAAGTGTTACTTTGAGCAACCACATTATTTCTAGGACTCTAATAGAACTAAAAGTGATTACTATCGGATAGTAAATGAGGGACTGTGTACTGCAATACAGGGAGCATAGGTGTTTTGTTCATTAACCTCAAATATTATACAGAGTCCCTAAAAGTAGAAGGACACAAACTTATTTTCAAGAGAAGAGTGGATTATAAAAATTCTAGAAATAGCAGAAATTGATAAACGATCTTGTTTGATTCTAAGGAAATCAATGAACACTTTTTAAGTGATTGGAAAGCTTTAAGGTCTTGTATTAAAAAGAAGGAAAATGTGAAGACATTTGTTGGGTTGGAAGTGTTATAAAATATTATTGAAGTTGCACCGGGAATGTGGCACAGCTGGCTGTAACATACACAAAAAGCTGAACTGCACAGTATTAGAAAAATGCAAATAAAAGTCACATCAAAGGTGTGGTGCATCCAATAAGTCAAACAACTGCTATCTCCCACCCAGTCGGATACCACAAAAGGGGGGGCAAGGGGAGGCTCCTGTGGAAGCCCATAGGAGGGATACTCCAATGTGCTAAGCCACCAGTTGGGAGCCGTGGCCTCCCTGGTACCAATATACATGCATAAATGACATAAATGCCAGCCGGTCGGGTAAGGCACAGGGTAACCACGTCAGGCAAAAAGAAACAAAATAAAGTCAAACCGCAGGGATCCTCGGATGAGGTCCCAAGCCTGGAAATTTATGCATGTATATTATATTTCTAAATACATTCCTCCAATAATTTGGTGTTGGTTTGTTTAAGGTTTTTTTTGTTTGTTCCTTACCTGCTTAGATTTTGGAGCACCCAAGGTGTCTTTATTTTTGAGTATCAATTTCTGAATAATCCATGCCTTTGTTTGGGCAGCACTGGTATGGGCTCCCAGTTGTAGTGTGGAGATAATAGCACTTCTTATAATCTCAACCGTTTCCCTTTCTAGACCAGGTTGTTCTCTTGGTGAGGTCAGACTCACTATTATATCACAGTAATAACATGTTATTTTAAATGTGTTTACTGATAACAACCATTAACAGAGCAAATATATTCTACCTTAACTTTCTTTATATACACTTTTAAAAATCAAATAAAAATGTTAGGAGGGTCGGCTTGAATATGGTAGTGAGACTAGTTGGAAAGATTTATCTGTTCCAGGCAGCAATGACTTAAAGAGACAGGAAGGTCACCTACGCTAAATAAATGGTCAATGGTTATGTGTGAACTCTTTATTTATTATTTATTTACAGTATTTCTACCCAGCCCTTCTCACCCCTGAGGGGGGACTCAGGGCAGCTTACAAGGCAGCAATTCGATGACAGAGTATACAATATAACCATAAAAACATACAAGATTAAACAGTTAAAACAGACAAATAATCAAAATTCAGTTAAGTTAAAAACAATGTTTTTAAGTTAAAAACAACTCTTTGATCAGTGGTAGTTGCACAGGAGGAGCTGAAGACACACAGAATTCCCCACAGGAAGGATACAATCTCTCCAAAAAGCAATACTCCTGGAGAAGAGAGAGAATGGCCCACATGTTTATTGTTGCTGCTTTTTCCAGCCAATATTACTGACCGATTCAACATCTTATTATTATTTATTTATTTATTTAGGTTTCTTTATAACTTTCACACCCTTTGGAGTTAAAAGTCCAATTAAAGAGCAGAGAAGACAAGAAATTTATGTCCAAGGAGGAAGAGAAAAAAGGAGAGGAGGAGAAGAAATAAATGAATTTTGGATTACCTAATTAATGGCAAGTACCAAGAAAGAATGACTTCACGATCTAATGACTTTTACTCTTTTACCCTCAAAATGTGCATATTAAACAGATAGAAAAAGGAAAGATCAAATTAATAAATAAGTAGCTAAGACTATTCAGAAACTTTAACAACTTGTGAGAAAAGAGGAGAATGAGAAAAAGAGACTTTTAAATTGAAATGTAAAGAGCAGTATATTTTTTAAAAAGATTTATCTATCTATGTATATAATAAAAATCAGTGTTTGCGGTCGTGCGGTGGGAGGAATATGTGGCAGCGTTTCGACTGGCTGACACTCCGGGATTATTTGCATAAATGGCTGTGACTGGCCAGCCTCCCAACATTCCAACACAGCACAGAGAGGAAAGGAAAGGGCCTGAGGCAGACAGAAATGGCTGGAGTTGAAGTTAGCCAGTTGACAGTTTTTTCTGTTGGAAATGGAATGTTCAGTACCTTCACCAACACTGCAGCCCCTATACATAGAGGGAAAATGAAAGGCCTCAGGCAGTCAGCCACTGCGGCCCACAGCAATGACGGATCAGAACCAAACTTGCCAAACAAGGGCCCAATGGCCCACTTCACAACCTGGTGTGGTTTAGGGCAGGCTGGGCCACGAATGATGGGATTTGCAGTACCTTCACCTCATTCACTTCCCAAACAACACTGTAGCCCCTATACATCACAGACCACACCCAAAATTGTCAGCAAAGCTTCCTTAATTTGCCTGACTAGGCCTCAGCTCATGGGATATTGTTAGGCTTCCTCAACTTGATTTTCCTGACTAGGCCCCCAACAATGACAGAACAAGACCAAACTTGGCACACAGACCCCCCAAGGTGCACCCTACATCCTGGTGCAGTTTGAGGGAGGATGGACCATGGATGATGGGACTTGCAGTACTTCAATTCACTTCCTTAGAGCACTGTGGTCCACACCAATGACGAACTATGGCACACAATGCCTTCCATAAATAACCCGGGCACCACCGGGTCCCCAAGCTAGTCAATTTATAAATCTAAGGCAATAATACTTGTAAGCTGCCTGACTAAAGAGAAAAGACTAAATAGATTATGGAGAACATGACCTTGAAAAAAGATTATTGAGTCAAAATATATTCCATGCTATTTATTTATTTATTTATTTATTTATTTATTTATTTATTTATTTATTTGTGGCACTTCTATACTGCCCTTCTCAGCCCAAGGGCGACTCAGCTGGCAATAATTCAGTCCTACAACTGGCAATAATTCAGTCCTACAACACAGTTAACAATTAAAAACAACCATAAAAGCATTATACAATTAACATTTAATACAAATCTAAAATTTAAAAATATTACAAAACATTTTTAAAAAACGTACAAGTTGCCATGTTGTGTTATTATTCAATTTTATCGTCGGGTCATTCCGAAAGTTCGTAAAGCTATGCTGTGCTTGGAAAAGCCTCTTCAAAAAGCCAGGTTTTCACCTGCCTTTGGAAATACAGCAGGGAAGGGACCGACCTTATATCCCTAGGTAGGGCGTTCCACAGTCGAGCGGCCACCACTGAGAACGCCCTGTCTCTCGTCCCCACCAAACACATCTGCGAGGAAGGTGGGAGCGAGAGCAGGGTCTCGCTGGAAGATCTTAATGTCCTAGTTGGTTCATAAGGACAAGTTTTAACTGTGTGAATGCTCTCTTGGTCACTTCCTGGTCTACTCCAAACAATGACTTGTTTTTAACAGACATGTATCTGATAGACAACAGAAAGATGACATCTAGTGGACTAAAAGAGTTAGCCTCATTATTATTCAATCAGTCCAAATGTTTGACATGATGACCAACTGCAAGGTTCAAGAGAGAGATGACTGCATACAATCCATGAGGCTACAGTTTGAAATTCTGAATGAGTATGTGAACAGTGTTAATAATAGGCTGGAAATACTAGATAGCATATTGATTTAGATTCAATCACTGGACATCAGGCTACAAAATCAACTTCATGAAGTTGATAAAGATGATGGAGTGGGATGTGAGGAAGTAACTGAGTGAGGGAGAGGTAATGGAAGATGGAACAAATGACACACAAGATCAAAATCAAGTAGAAATAGATCAATTTGAACAACAGCAGAGTGATGACCAGATAGAAGTCCTGCAAGGAAAAGTACAGTCGAAAATGATTGGATAGTTTGCATGTGGCCTCAAGTCAGTTTCGCATGCTAATCCAAAATTTCATGGAGAGGCTTGGAATGGAGGAACTTGATGTGGAGACACAGACAGACCAGACCTTTGGGACAAATCAAGATGAACTTTTAATGAAGAAGAGCTGGTGCAGAAGACAAGAAGAACATGGAATAATACAGAAAATATAAGAAAATATGACTATTAAGTTTGAAAATTAGAGGACAATACTATTCCTCTTTTTGCCATAGAGGATATATGAATTTGTTATATTTTTAATACTTTAAGGAATGTGCATTACGGCAATAGAGATGAAGAATTAGATTTAACAAGCATAATTTTGTATAGTGTCTTTCCCTCCATCCCCTCAACTCCCTCTCTCTTCTCCAGTGACATACTAGATATTTGTAAAGAGTTAATCTGCTAAATTCATTACCCCCCTTCCTTTTTTTCCTGTTCCATTTTCCACTCTTGAGTGAAAAAATCTGGAAACATTCAATAAAAACATTATAAAAATAACAAGGTTATATAAATTCAAATATGAAATTACTTACATGCCCTTCACCTTCTCCACCCATGACCTAAACAGTTACTTTCTTTGTTAACCTGCTAACCTTTTGTTTATTTATTCTCTTCTCTTTTTAGCACCTGCCAAACACATTGATTCTAGGGCATTCGGTTTTAATCTTGATTATATTTTTATTTGCCTTTTAAGATGTTGTGTTATAACGCTGGAGTTTTATTATTATGCAGATTTGTTTAATCTATATTTTAATTGCTTTTAAAATGGATTGAATAATAATAATAATAAACTTTACTTGTAAACACCCCCCCCCCCCAAGAACTCAGCCTTTTATTAAATAAAATAAGTAAAATAACAGGAAGGTGCCTTTTACAACATAGATTAAAATAGAAAATCTAATGCCAAATATTTCCCCAATTCATATAGAAATCAAGAATATTTTACCTAAGTCTTTAGTTGTAGCCATTGGTGCTTTCCGAGTACGAAATGCATCTGCTCTGAGGGAGCTTGCAGTCTTCAACAAGCTAGATAGAAAACATACATATGAAGAAATAGAAATAATAAACAAATAAGTTTTGTCACAAAATAATCATTATTGCATTACCATTATTGACTGTTTACTAATATAGACAATAGCCACAAAGCAAACTCGAATAAGAAGTTCAAGCAAGTTTCTAGGAGTTTCTAAATCATGGCCTTATAGACCGAAAAATCTACAACAACCCAGGGAAACCCACGCCAAAGTGGATTTTAAAAACCCACGTCAGCATGGGTTTTTGTCCCCATTTCCGCAAAAAAAGGGTTTTCCAGGTTGAGTGTCCCCATGCCATCCTGATAACTTCTAGGATAGCATGGTGCCACCAAAAAACCTCACAAAACAGCCCTAAAAAGAAGTAAAATCTAATCAATTATCTAATTAATTTGGGAAAAATCAGGGTTTACCTGTTTTGTCCAAAATTAATTCTCTTTTATGGGAGGCATCATTTAGATGCCTCGAGTAAAAGTCTGCCAGGGCCCTGAGAATTTTTTTGCGAATTTTATTTTATATATATGTGTGTGTGTGTGTGTGTGTTTATTCCAAAAATTACAAGAATTTGTATAATCAGCTTTGTATTAAAGATTTAAAAGCTGTAAAAAGTAGGTTTATTCTAGATAATCAGATCAGACAAACAAGGAGCAAGCCAATCAAAGAAACATAATTTCTGCCCATCCCTTATCCTCCAAACCTGCAGCTGTGGTTGGTACTTTTAAAGTGGATGGTATGAGTGGTAGTCCTGGTCTTTCATGAGCTGTGCCAAAGAACTAACAGAAGGGGACCCAACGAGTTTTCACAAAACTGATGAAGTGGAGTGTAAAAACATAAAATATTGATTCCTTTTCTCCCTTAATTGCTTTCATCTGTTAAGGGTGCTTCTATAGCTTGGAACTGGTTTCACTGCACAGTTAATGAGATTGCCAAGCCTGGAAATATGGCTTCAAACTGCTTTGGAAGGTTTTTTTGCCATTTTGCAGAGAGATGCACAACAATACACCAGAGGAATATGGAGTAAAAAGAAAGGGAAAGTGACAGCAGCTGAGGTAATCAATTATCCCTCTGAAGTGGTCGATTAGCCCCCTCCCCCACCTATCCAGCCATGGCCTAAAGCAGGGGTCAGGAACCCTTTTGACTCAGAGAGCCATAAAAGCAAAATATTTGGAAATTTATTTCAGTGAGAGCCATATAATATATTTTATGACTGAATTCAACTAAATGCGGGCAGAATGACAGGACACTTCAGACCTGGCTCTGCAAAGGGCATGCTCAGGACTCTGGGAAGGAAGAGAAGACGGAAGGAAGGGGGAAAGACAGACAGACAGACAGACAGACAGACAGACAGAGGAAATAAAGGAGGGAGGGGGAGAGGAAGAAAGAAAAGAAGAACAAACTCTGTAAAAGGAAGAAAAGAAAAGCAGGGGAGGGGAAAGGAAGAAGGAAATGGGAAGGGAGAAAAGGAAGGGGTAGGGAAAAGAAAGGAACGGGAGTGAGGAAAAAGTAAAATAATGAAGGGAAAAGAAGAAAAAGAAGGGGAGAAAGAGGGAAGTGAGAAGAAAGGAAGGAGAAGAAAAAGAAAACTTGGGGAAAAAATAGAAGAGGAAAGAAGGAAGGGGAGAGAGGGAGGGAAAATGAAGGAGAGAAGGAGAAGGAAAGGGTGAAGGGGGAGAAAGAAAGGAAGGAAGAGGAAGAATGGAGGAAAGAAGGAAGGGGAGAGTGGGAAGGTAAAGGAAGGAGAGAAGGAGAAGGAAAGGGTGAAGGGGGAGAAAGGAAGGAAGAGGGAGAGCCAGATGCAATCATGAAAAAAGCCACATCTGGCTCCCAAGCCGTAGGTTCAAAAAGCATATCCTGCTTTTTGGCAGCCTCCATTCGGGAGTCTTTACTGCAGTTCAGCATGAGCAGATGTCTACAATGTACTCTGTGTTTTGCTGAGCTGATTCCACCATTGATATGGGATACACTAGAATCTGCTGCAATGTATTTTTCAGCTGAATTTTTATTTTCCTGAGGCTTTTAAAAATACTTGTATACTCTTAGATATGCATTACAGCATGAATGGATGGTGTGCATTTTGTGGCTGCCACAGCCTGAAATCACCTTCAAACTGTATTATATGGTCAATATAGAATGGCCCTTCATAATCTAAAACAAAACTGGACTTCTTGTTTATAGGACAGTTATAACAGCTTTTTGGAGAGTTTGGTGATAAACAATTAGATGTCGCTTTGATATTCTGGAAGCTAATTATCAAGTCATGTTGCAGTCAATTGAGAAAGCTGCTATGATGTATGGAAAATACAAACTGTAATAAAAAGACTAATCTTCATGAACATCCCTAGAATGGAATATGAATTAATGATATGTATGTACCCCTATTAGATGCTAAAAGAGCATAGATATATTTAGCTTTACTGTAATGTTTCTAATGGCATCACATTCAATGTAAATCAATTATGGAAAATGTCAGATTAATTACCTTTCACTATAATAAAAGACCTCTCCTAATATTGTTCCCATTCTCATACTTAATCCACCTTGCTTCTGAAGTCGTCCAAGCATATTCTCTATCATAGTAGTCTTCCCAATTCCTGGATCTCCTAAATGTTAATAAATACATTAACAGGCCATTGATAGTAACTGTAAACAAATGAGTCTTCTGTTATTTATTTTATTTTCCGAGTGCTTTCAATTTATAGTTCCAATATATTCAGGAAGCTCATACTGTCAGTTACCGTAATTGTTTTATATATAACTGATTAATTCACTACAAATATAATATACTACAAATATAATGGAGTTCAAATAGTGACCATATTAAAGACTGTTTTAGGTGTATTCAGTTCAATTTTATATCAGCAAGGATGAATAAGGAGGCAAATCTTGGTACCCATTCTTGATTGTTGATATCAATATAATTTTCAATAAAACATAACATAAAATAGAAAAAAATATTGGACAAAAACTTAGATATATTCTCAGTTTCAAAAGTTAAACATTTCCAAAGGAGAAGTCCTTCACTGAAATGCTTTTTCTCATCCAGCTTAAAATAGGTTGTTCAGCTGATGGGCACCAAAACGTTGACCTCCCAAATCTTGAAATGGCAACTGCTGGGAGCAAGGGAGCATATCATCTTTCACAGGATCTTGGAATGTCTATCCACACCTCATTTTTTGAACCCAAATGAAATGTTGGTACACAATATGAAGATTTATTCTTGGGTGTGATGAGGAGCAATCTACAGCCTATCCAGGCGCCGGCATTTGAGGCATATGCTTTTAGTTATTTCAGTTGACTTCCCTTCTTTCCTCTCGGATTATTTCATAGTATAAAGAAGGAAATAAAGACAATCTCGGATTATTTCATAGTATAAAGAAGGAAATAAAGACAATTGAAATGACAAAGAAATGAAGCAACATTTTATAGTTCCACCTTTGCAGCTCAAATACAAATTTTGAAGTGATAGATTGTTCTCCACTGTATATCCAAGAATTAACATATATTCAAGCCCTAATGTTTTTGGAGAATTGGGAATAGGGCATATTGAGAATATGCCCTATAGAACCCGAATATCTTTAAGGAATGTGCAAATGTTTTAAATGCCACAAATCAGATGGAGATGGCCCAAACATTAACAGTTCTTGGTTTGTGAACTATAACATACTGCAGCAAAAGACATGCTCTTATCCTCCTGAATAATATTCATTGTTTCCCAAAGACTGTAAATTATACAAGTCAAAAAATTCTTCTAAATCAGAAACATGTGTTTTTTTGAATGTAAAGTTTCACTGCTCTTGCCACAGCCAGTTTGTGCCTTTTAAAAACCTAATGGGTGTGGATATATTGTCAGCAATTAATGCTGACAATATATCCAACCTTTTTACCTAAAACATTGTTTGCAGGATGAGGTAGTATGCACTGCTTCAATCAATGTTTTAGGTCAAGAGGCTGGATCTATTGTCAATATTAACTTATTATCTGAGACGTAACACAAGCTCTCATTAATAAAAAAGTCTGCCATAGCACTGAGCCATTGTCATTGAAACAATGTCAAAATGCATTAATTCTATAATTCTTTCTAAGCAAATATTTCTATCAATAGACAAAGTTGATACAAATCATTTACTTCCATTTTAGCAATTAATTTCACACTGTTTTAAATTTTACATTTCTTGTTCAGAATGATCTTACCTATGATCAGAACTGGATGTCTATTCATTAAAAGAAGACTTGTTAGAAAACTATGCCGTATTGTATCAATATTGGGAATAAATGTCAAGCTCTCAGTTTTCTTTTCTTTGTTTTCTGCCGTATCGGAATCTGAAAGGTTTGTAGTCTCTAGATTTAATATTAAAAAATGTTATTGATTCATAAATGTGGAGTATTTTCCCCTAACATTATAAATATATTACCCTGACAATTTAAATGGATGAGCTAATGTTAAGTCTGTTAAGTCTTGGGAAGTCTGATCTGGCTACGGTCGTCCACACTCTGGTCACATCCCGAATAGATTACTGCAACGCACTCTACGTGGGGCTGCCTTTGAAGACAGTTCGGAAATTGCAATTAGTTCAGCGGGTGGCAGCCAGATTGCTAACGGGAGCTACATACAGGGAGCATACCACCCCCCTGTTGTGTCAGCTCCACTGGCTGCCGGTCCAATTCCGGGCTCAATTCAAAGTGCTGGTTTTGACCTTTAAAGCTCTATACGGTTCTGGCCCAGCCTACTTGTCCGAACGCATCAGCCGCTATGTCCCACCTCGTAATCTAAGATCATCCGGGAGGCCCTGCTCTCGCTCCCGCCTACGTCTCAGATGAGGCTGGTGGGGACGAGGATAGGGCCTTCTCGGTGGTGGCTCCCGCCTGTGGAATGCGCTTCCTATGGATGTACGATCCACCACATCCCTCCTGGCCTTCAGGAAAAAAGTAAAATCCTGGCATTTGTACACCAGCACAAGGCAGCATTTTAGATTGGTTTTTAATGGAAGTGGGTGATTATGGCCAATGTTTTTATGGACTGAACATTGTTTTAATCCAGAGTGAATGTGTATGGTGCTAATGTAGTTGTATTTTAATGTATTTTTAATGTATTTTAATTGTTGAAGGGTTTTGGGGTTTTATATTGTGATTATGTGGGCATCGAATTGTGCCGTACTGTAAGCCGCTCTGAGTCCCCCCTTGGGGGTTGAGAAGAGCGGGGTAAAATCCCGAAATAAATAAATAAATAAGTCAGAATCTGCTAGTAGATCGCACCATTACACTATGTAACAAAATTTGAAAATGTTCTGTTCCTGGCTTGAAAAGTGTTATTTCCTGTTTAATTGTGTAGTATTTACTTTGCAAGTAGCTGTTATATTCATGAAACTTCATTTTTGTGGTTGCCGCAAACTATGTTGAATTCGTTGAGACTCTATGAAAAATTCACTGAAACACTATAGCAAAATGTGCTGCAGGATGTTCTGCAAAAACAATTTTTTGCAGTTTAATAAACTTTTTCCATGTTTTTATGAAAGACCCAATTAGGAAAAGACATTTGTAGCCCAGGAAAAAAATCGTGTTACATAGTGTTATTTATAGTAAGTGGGTAATAGCTGTCTAGCTTCTTATTATATAGATATGTAGACAAATATTAATTGGCTGCTACAATTTTTGATATGTAGTAAATCAGAATTAAATGTGTATTTGTAGGTTTATGCTGTGCAGCAAATCTCGAACATGTTGTTCACAAATTACTGTATTTGTTCCATGCTCAACAACTACATAAAGTGCTGGTTTTTACCTTTAAAGCCCTAAATGGTTCTGGGCCAGCTTACTTGTCCAAACGTATCTCCCCTTATGTCCCACCTCAAAATTTACGATCCTCCAGGGAGGCCCTGCTCACGGTCCCACCTTCGTCACAAACACGTTTGGTGGGGATGAGGGACAGGGCCTTCTCGGTGGTGGCCCCTCGCCTGTGGAACTCGCTCCCCAGTTAAATTCTTCCCTCCTCTTCCCTCCTTTCCTTTAGGAAAAAGTTGAAGACGTGGCTATGAGACCATGTGTTTGGTTAGATAGTCTTGAAAATGGACTGTGACTGGCTTTGGACAAATTTGAGACTACGGAACTATGTCTATTTATAACTGGTTTTTAATTTGTTTAATATATTTTTATGGTGCAGTTGGTTGTTTTAATTATTGTATATGTATCACTGCCTGTTGTTAGCCACCCGTTGGGGGCGGAGAAGGGCGGGTTATAAATAATTAAATAATAATAAATACATACCATAGGTATATTTAGTGGATCTTGGAGATGTTGCAAAACATCACCACTACTACTTTACAAATTTGAAGTCTACTTAGGGGGTCACACAATCATATTAACATGTTTCTGCAAAAACGTTTTTTTTTACTGAAACAGGGGTGTTTTTTAAAATTGTTTCTTCTCACCACCAGCTATTTGACCTCTTTTCCAAATTGTCTTATTTGATGTAATGGAAAGATGGGAGTGATATCCTGATGATCATCCTGGATTTCTCAGTGGCTTTGGATAGCATTGATCATAGTATCATACTGGACTGATGCTACAGAATGAGAGTGTTAAAGTAGTTCCACTCCTATGTACAGGGCTAATTCTATGGTATGGCACTGGGAGATTCCTGTTCAGAACTTTGGCCATTATCTATGTTCCAATTTATCTCCTTTGGTGTTCAATATCTACATGAAAGAGGTCATTAGGAATTCGGGGCCTGGGTGTCAATAGTATGCTGATGATACTTAGCTCTACTTCTCCTACGACCTCATCACACTCACCTAAAAAAGCGTCCTAGGATGCTTTCACTCTGTCTTGGGGACTGAGCCCCACGCTGGACATCACACTACATTGTGTGACTTCTGGCTAAGGCTCCACCCCCAACCAGGGTGGAAGAGTCATTGGACACTTCTCCCACAACATGGGAGGCTTCCCGTATTGTGCTGGCTCCAACGGATCCTTGGCCCTTGGGTGACGCTTCCCATGTGTGATGTGGAAAGCATTGTTGAAAGGGAGCTGTCTGCGGGACAACTGCAAACATGACCTTTGTGATGAGGCCACTAATCAGAATTACCTGAAGTTGAATAAAATGTAGTCCAGTGTACAGATGCTGTAATGGGCTAGAAAAAGGCCATTAAATTGAGAATTACTCCAGATTAGAGGTAAGATCAGTGCATTAGTGAGTCCCTGTGACTTGGATTGGACTCTTTGACCTAATGTACTTGCCACTAGCTTCATTTGCTCTATCAGCAAATTTTCTGCACCAGGTTAATTTAGCTGCAGTAGTTTATGCACTGGTTTAGTCTAGTGTCTGGTTTAAAGCAAATAACATGGATTTTATTCAGATGTGTGGAAAGGAAGTCAAATAAGAAGCCAGGGCCCTTCCACATAGGCCTATAACCCTGAATGATAAGGCATAATATTCATTCTGCCTCTGCTAATAATAATAATAACAACAACAACAACAGGTTCCTGGGTAGGAGACCTCCAAGGGCCATCCAGGGCCATCCAGTCCAATTTCCTTCTGCCATAAGGGGAAAACACAATCAAAGCATTCCTCACAGATGGCCATTCAGCCTCTAATGATAATAATAATAATAATAATAATAATAACAATGGGTTCCTAGAATAGAGACCTCCAAGGGCCATCCAGTCCTACCTCCTTCTGCCATAAGGGGAAAACACAATCAAAGCATTCCTCACAGATGGCCATTCAGCCTCTAATGATAATAATAATAATAATAATAATAATAATTACAATGGGTTCCTAGAATAGGAGACCTCCAAGGGCCATCCAGTCCAATCTCCTTCTGCCATAAGGGGAAAACACAATCAAAGCATTCCTCAGCCATGTTGAATCAAACCTAAACTCTCATGAGAGCAACAGAAAGTACTGAACCTTGAGTTTGGGAGTTGTAGTTCTCCTCCATCCAGAGAGCACTGTGGACTCAAATAATGATGGATCAGGACCAAACTTGGCACGAGAAGCCTCAGGAGAGGAGGAAGCCGGAAGGGGAATGAATGAGCACCCCCATGCTCCGAACTCGGCCCCGCCCCTTTTTCGCTCTGGCCACGCCCCTCTCACTCGTGCACTCTCTCCTTCCCTCTTTCCTTCAGGGGGTGGAAGGGGGAAGGAAGGAAAGGGGGAAAGAGAGAAAGAAGGAGGGAGGGAGAGAGAGGGGGAGGGAGGAAGTAGGAGGAGGAGGAAGAGAGCCTGCTCCTCCTCCCTGCCCCGCCCTAACCCCCGCCGCGAAAAAAAAAAAAAAAATAAATAATATTCGAAAAATATTCCAAAAAATATTCCAAAAAATATTTTAAAAGTCTAGTGTTACAAGCAGTTTATGTGGGGTGGCCCATAAAGACAATTCAGAAACTGCAGCTCGTGCAAAAAGAGCAACTGTATTATCTATGATAACATCATACAGAAAACAAGTAACGTGTTAAAGTAATTGTACTGGCTGAAAACATGCTTCCACTAAGAATTCAAGATGCTAGTTAAGGCGTTTAAAGCTCCAAATTGTCTGGGACTTTGGTTTGTCAGAGAATATCTCTGTATAGCTTGCCCAGTATTTGACATCTGCCTTATTCGCCTTTGTGTCCCATCACTGTTGTGTGTGTCTGTGTTTGATCACTTCTATGGTATCCTGCTGTGGAATACCTTCCTTATACAGGCCAAATTTGTACTAACATTGGGGCAATTCCAGTTCTAGGTATTATCATGTTTTCATTGGTTTTAGTAAAACCTTTAGACCTAAATGAATTAATACAAAGCCATACATGCGTAAAATTGGTGTAATTCTATTTTAGTGTTTATATGCTTTAAATGTTAAGTTGTATATGTATTGTTTTTAGGATTAGAAAAAAGTGTGAGATAAAAACATATAATAACAATATAATAATACTTTCAAAATGCTGTAAACCGTTTACCGACTTGATTTTAACCGACTTGATTTTGAGCCCTTGAATTGTTTAATGCATTTTTAGTCAGGGGAAATTCTCTTTTTCTGTTTTAAATAGCTTTAAAATAGTCAATTTGATTTCCTGTATGCAGCCTTTTCAATATAGACATGCTATAAATAGTTTTAAAGTAAATAGTAAAATAAGTACTGCCACAAAAAACAAAATAATGATTCACAGTAACTCTTCTTACCTTTTTGAATAAGCAATTGTGTACTGGGAACTAAATTTCCCCATGGCTCAAATTCTCCTGTTTGCAAATCCACAAAATAATCAAAAACAGTCTTGTCTCCATATGGAATCTGAATATCTGAAAGCCAGAAAAATGAGTCCCATGCTACTATAAATAAGAACTAATTTGGTGAAGCAGACACATTGGCTTTAAAGTTTATGGAGAATAGAATTTTTGCCTTACAGTTGCAATAAAACGATAAAGTTGAGATTCAAGGGATGTTCTTGCACCACTGCAAAATAATCCTCATTTATTTATTTTTAAAAGTAATCCAATAAAAATTTTAGCAGCCAGCAAATCTGAAAACCCGTGCTCTTCTACACTGCCCTTAAAACTAGGGTTTTAAATAAACTCTAGTTTATTTAAACCCAGTTCCTCCCGTGATTTAGTCCTCACACCTCCCACAATCCTGGGATTTCCTTGGGGGTGGCTAGATGCTCTCCCAGGTCAACCAAAATTTTATGTGGGAGGACATCCAGCCAGCCTCCAGCCTCCCATCCCCCCTAAAAATAATTGGTTTTTTTAAAAAAAGGATTTCCCTCCTCCCACCTTTCCCCCTTGACACAGATCCCTCAGATATGTTTTTGAAGGAGAAATGGGGGCTGGAAGGGGATTGTGGGGGGCGCCATCCTGCTCCTGCTTCTTTGGACTCCAGGAGCCCGAAGAATCAGGATTGCTATGTGGATTGGCCCCTCAGAACCGCAGAAGTTTAAGGTCTGGATCATTCCAGGTGCAAAATTAAACCAGAGTTTCCAGATCAATCCAGGTTTACTAAAGCAGTCATCTGGACGCCTCGGGTAAACCCATTACCCATCATGGGCCTTTCTGGGTTGAGTTTTCAACAAATCTATTTACAATGGCTGATATTCATAGCTACTTATTGTTGCACTTCAGCGTTCTTTAACTGGGGTGGACAACACTTCCACTGAAGCCATATAATCCATAATGTTTGAACCGTGAATGAACAGACATGCATTTTGTTTGGGGTGAGTGGGGTGAAAAGCTGAAAGCAAAGGTGCTGAGCAATGCTTATGTCTAACTAAGTATGTTGTTAGGTCTTGTACCGCAAACCATATGTGATTACATTACAAATCCTCTCATATGCTGGGGTGCACCTACACTGACTCTTTATCCCAGGGCTGCTTTGGAGTGTCAAATTCCTGATCTGTGCAGTTGCTTAGAGTGATGTTGGCCAGGGCTCCAGAGCAAAACAGGAGAAGAGAGGGAGAAAGAAGGAATCACTCCCTCCTTTCCCCCTCCCCTTCTCAAATCACTTTACATGCCAGGTAACAACAGTCCAGATGCTGGATATTAGCCATATTATGCCTGCTGGCCATCATTACACCAAGAACAGAATCCCCCTTCGGGGGGAGAAGAGCAGGTTATAAATATAGGAAATAAATAAATAAACAGAAACGAAATGATGGACTGCCATCATGCATCCCCAGGCTACTGAGCCCACATAATATGGGATGGACAGGTAAACAGTTGCAGCCTGTTATGACAAAATTATAGAGTTGGAAGAGACCACACAGGCCATCCAGTTCAGCCCCCAGCCATGCAGGAATTTTTCTTTAAAAAATTAAAGCACCCACAACAGATGGCTATCCTGCCTCTGTTTAAAAGCCTCCAAAGAAGGCACCTCCACCACACTCTGAGGCAGTGAGTTCCAGTGTTGAACAGCTCTTACAGTTAGGAAGTTCTGGAATATATAGAGATCTGACATCAAATCAATATCTAATTAAGGGTATGTACAAATTTGCTACCTTTTGCTGAATCATTTTAGATACACAAAAAAAATGGTTGACCACATTCTGTTAAAGGGATTATACAGAACTGCTCTGAAACTGTAATAAACCACAGTGATTAAACATAAACACTTATACACAAATCTAGAACTATTTTGTCCCTAAAAGTTTGATGCAGAAAAGTATTATTCTATAAAGACAGACTATGGCTAAACCCTTTCTTTTCCCCAATCAGAATTTCATTTTGTTTATATAAATATTTAGTAATAACATGGTAGCATTCCTCAAATTCGGTCTTTCCAGCTAGAGTTCCTATCACCCCAAGAAGGCATGAGGTCTATAGATAGGGATGACTGGAGTTATGACAATAAAATCTGAAAGAATTCAGCCTGGGGGTGGTTCCTGTGTATTACGGGATCTTTATAAAAGTCTTCAAGAGATGGTTCGGTTTCCAAAATATGTGAATTACATAATACTTTCCTCCTCTCAGTTCTATTATTCTATAAAGCTTTTTAGACTTCTGTGTTACAATATACAATTACCACATTGAGAATAGAGCAAAAATGTAGCACGTACTAGCAGGAGGCTGACTTTCAAATATCTCATGAACAAGGTCATTGAAGTCTCGTGTCACGTTTGCAAGGTCATCATGGCTGATGTCTATACCAATTAGAGTCTCACCCTCATCCTCTTCCTCTCTTCTTAAAATCCCTCCAACAGCCCAGGTAAATGCAAATATGAACAATTTTCCTAATAACATCATCAGTTTATTAGGTTGCTTCTCCCAAAACCATTTTGGACCGTCTCTAAAATTAAGAGGAAAATAAAGGGATTTAGTATTCTGAGCAGATTGGATTTGAGTTTACTCTTGTCATTTCTAAGCTTAACAACCAGCACTCTTAGCATAGAGAGCATGCATGGTGTAGTGATTTGAACATGACTTTGGATACGAGGTTCGAATCTCCCCCCATGGAAACCCACTAGGTCATCTTGAGCAAGTCACACTCTCTCAGCATCAGAGGAAGGCAAAGATGAACTGAAAATTTCTTGCGAAGAAAACCCCACAATAGAGCCACCTTAGATTCACCATAAACTAGAATCAACTTGAGGGCACAGGACAACAAATGCTTAGAAAAAATAATTGAGTGTTAAATGCAAAGTATTCATTGTTCACTTACTTTTTCTTCATTATGGGTGGGACTATTCCACTTGCTGGAGTGGCTTTACTTGAAAATGGAAGAGCACTGTTCTGTATCGCTGTTGGAAAACTCACTGAACAACGTCCTCTTTTCCTACCTTTAATATAACAGACCAGATAACAGTATTGGTCCTTTGGAAAATAACAAAATATTACATTTGTGGAGTTTGTTTTCAAAAGGTACCAAATAAAAACAAATGAAAAATGAGTTATAGCTGGCAGCTCATTGTTAGCTAGGATTATCAGAATTTTATGTACATATCAAAACTATCAAATGTATCAAATCACTTTGGTACAGGGTTTGGAAAATTGCAGTTTCAGCACACTGTTTTTCAATTTCTGTAAAATTTGTTCAGATGGATTTGGTACTTTTGGAAATAAGCTCCATATTTGAAATAATTAGAGTTTCAGCTATAATTACATTTAGACCATCATAATTTCAGAACACACAAAGCTTTTGTAGTTGTCAGAAATTAACATTGCAATCCATCCACATGTACAAGTCTCACTAAACGTTTAAATATTATCATCATGTTAGCAAAAGCATTCATCGGTGAGGGCAAAAACATGGGTTCACCAAAGATGTGGAGCAGGCATCAACTGCTGACAAATAAACCATAAAGGAAATGTCCAGGACAAAGATCCTCAAACTTTTGAAAAAGAGGGCCAGTTCATGGTCCCTCAGACTATTGGGGAGCTAAACTACAGTTTGAAAAAATGCATGAATTCCTATACACTTTGCACAATATTTAAAATTAAGAACACACAAGTTCCCACAGAAGCTCCTGATGTCCAAGTGAGTGTGCCCCCATCCATGTCCAGTACATTTTATTCATTGTGCCTTCTGCCTGGTTCTGTCGGCACTGTTGGCCACCAGGAAGCTGAACTTATTGATGCACCACTTGGCCTCACTGTTGCCCCCTAAGGAGTCTATCTCCCCAGCCTCGTCATTGTCTTCGGCCAATAGGGTGCATGGCTCAGAGCCCATGCCATTGTAGTGGGTCAGGGCAGCCCCAGCATCCCCCTTCTTATTCTCCCCACCTCCGCATCCTCCGCCTTGGCTCTTCACCATGGGCAGCACCCTCAGCATATCTGGCCCATGGGCTGTAGTTTGAGGACCCCTGGTCTAAGGCTTTTATCCACCAAGTGAGCAAGGCATTCGAGGGATGTTTTCCATCTGGACAGTAGACTGAGAGGAATTATGTTCATGTAAAAACCAAGGAAAACTCTTCCCTCCCCCCTTTATAAATAAAACATTCTAATGGATAGTTTCCTAAAAGGCACAGAGTCTGCAGATCCAGATGCTGATACAATTGCATTGCTGCATTAGCAGTCACAACACAATGACATTATTGTCTTGCTAGTCAGAGAATTGGTGCAAACCATGCCTGATGATGCCACTGCAGCTTGATCAGTGCATAAACTGATTGGCATCAATATCAATTTCATCTGTAGAAGGAAAAGAGGGACGGCACACAACCTCTTTCCTTTTCAGTCATACAATTGAGTGTCTCCTAACAATTTCATTTAAATATTCTTTTTAAAGTTTTCAATAAAACAACAACATATATACATAGAAAAGAAAAAGAAAAGAGCATATAGGAAAAGGAAAGAGTGAAGGAGAGAGAATGGTAAGGTAAGTGTGTGAAGTGGGAATGGCAATTTTTTGGATTGGAATGGGGAGAGGAAAGGGGAAAAACAAAGGAAAAGAAAAGAGAAACACATACATACATAAAAGAGTATTAAAACACATTGATGGTCTTCCGAGCTTGTACGTCGAGTTTTCTTGTTCATTCTTCTCCTTTTTCTTTGGAAGTAGGAACAAGAAGTATAATGTTACTTTCGGCTAATGTTTTTTTGGCTTTCTATGCTATCTGTATTATTATCTATACTAATGTTCTATTCCTAGATATTAGTTATTTGTGTGTGTGTGTGTATATATATATGTTTTTATTAAATTTATATTTTATTTGGTTGTTAATTATTATTTATTAACTTTAAGTAATTATCCCATGTTTCATGATATATGCTAACTTCCCCTCTGATTAAGAATGTAAGTTTGTCCATTAATGCTATGTCTCAATATTTTTTTATACCATTCTTCTGCTGTTAATGGATTTTCCTTTTTCCGGAGTCTTGCGTATATTAGTCTAGCCGCTGTGGATAAGAATGTGAATAGCCTCTCCTATTCCGCCTTTACTGTTTATTCTGTTTATTCTGTGAATTTCTCTACGTATATAGCACTACTCTATGTGTATTAATACAGCAATTCCAATTGATGCATATTGCGGGGTTTTTGTTTACAGCTGGCTAAGTGTCAGCTGCATAAGATCTCTCTGACCAGTAGGTAATGAGTTCGAGGCCTGCCCGGGTCGAGGTGGGTGCTCGACCCTTAACTGTAGCCTGCTGTCGACCTTTGCAGCCCGAAAAACAGTTGCATCTGTCAAGTAGGAGATTAAGGTACCACATTAATTGGGGAGGCAAATTTTGGCTGAATTATGAGGCCATTAAAGAACTCCAGGAACGCTGAGGAATGCAGAAGGAACAACAAGGGATGCTGGGAATGCTGAGAGATGAGGAGTGCGTCAGCTCCCGCTGGTGGCCAGAGTTTGCCTCTGTTCGTCTATATGTGTATACTGTGTACTGTGTATACTGTGTACAGTGCGTACTGTGTATGTGGAAATGGCAGGGATTGTCTGCTAAGCACGTGTACCTGTAATCCGCTCTGAGTCCCCTTCGAGGTGAGAAAAGCAGAATATAAATAAAGTAAATAAATAAATAAAATTGTTATATTCCCATCAATTGAGTCATCCTACCAAAGCTCAGAGATCATACTTGTCTCAATATTACTAAGAGCAAAACTGACCCACTCTTAAATCAAAATCATATGCTGCTGATATATGTCCATTCCAATAGCTCTGGTCAATAATATATCAGTGGTCTCTTAGACACCTATGAAAAATAAAACATTATAGATTTTACACAGAATCCTATAAATGTTTTACTTATCTGTCACCAAGTGGAAATCTAAAAGAACAGCCTTATGCTTGGTAGTAAGTTCAGTTAAGTTCAATAGGATTCACCCCAACATAAAGGTGTTTAAGATTTTCTCTAAATATTAGTTAAAATTAATGTACTTACTGCATTGTAATCCTTGGCTTTGCCCAATTATATTAATGAATGAACCAAGAATTCTGCAAATATTCATTACAACTCCCATCTGTTGTACAGAGAAAGCTTGCATTTTCTTATTTTTATTTAGAAATTCTATCCCTCTTTGTATACTAGAATGAAATAAACTTTCAAGGTATTCAATATCATTTTGTGCAATCAGGTCAGAAAAATCTTCCAGCCATGACTTGACATATGGCTGCCATCCTAGATCAGTGGGGTCCTACAAATAAATAAAATGGAAGAATCTATTAGAAATATATTGATTCCATGTAAACTATGTTATTTTAATTCTGCTCATAAAGTATGAAATACAGAAAACTGAACTATCAGGTTTTTATTACCTCCAATGTCAATTTTTCATCAAATGCCCCATTGGGGCCCAGTATCATTAATATATGAATGACAATCGGATTTGTGATGACATTCTACTTATATCCAACAAAACTGTTTCAATTCTAAACTGATGTCTATCCTCAGTAGTGAACTGAACAGGGCAAGCAAATTAAAACTGAATTCAGAAATGAGAGAGCTGTTCATAATAATAACAATTTATTATTATTATTTATTTATTTATATTCCACCATGTCTCCCCGAGAGGACTCAGAGTGGATTACAGTACATACAAACACAAACACAGGCAAACATTCAATGCCTTGGTACAATTAACAGAAATTCATAGACAAACACAATGGCAGAGGCTCGTGGGTCTGTCAAAAGCAAAAGCAAGGAAAGGAAATTCAACGTGTGCTGAATATGGTTACATTATCCCTGAAGATGCAGGTTCACAACTTGAGTATACTCCTGGATTCAATCCAGAGCTTTTAAATTTAACTCTCTATAGTGGCCAGGAGTGTACTTGAATAATTAAAGTTTGTGTCGTAAGTGAGCAAGTTTCTAGAGACATCCAATTTGGCCATGGTGGCAGATACCTTAGTTACAATCCATTTGGATTATAGTAATGTATTCTGCGCTTTGAAAAGTATTTGAAACTTCAGCTGGTCCAAAGAGCTGCAGTCATATTGTTAAATAAAGCTGGATACAGAGGGCACACCATTCCCTTTTTACTATTACTCCATTGGTTGCCAGTCTGTTTTTATTCTTATTTCAAAGTGCTGGTCATATGGTCAGATCTGAGTTAACTGAAAGACTGGATTCTTCTATACGAGTCTGCACTTGTTTTGAAATGTTCTGATAAATATTTTCTCTCTGTTTCACCATACGCTCTATCTAGAGTCAACATTGGAACATGGGAGAGGGACTTCTCAGTAGCTGCTATTGATGTGCATTGGATCTCTGATGTGCTTCAGGTTGTACTGATGTGCACCAGCAGTCCCTGGTCATTGACCCAATGCACAATAAGATTGATGTGCATTCTCAAGTGTTCACTTTGGATTCTCAATATTGTGTTCACTTTGGATTCTCAGTGTTTACTTTGTTGGCTCTCCTAAGTAGTACCATCACAGCAGTCCCTTGCTAAATATAGACATTATGAAACTAATTGATTCTGTTTGCTGAAGGTGAAAATCCACTTACATAGATGTAATTCCCACATTGAATTCCACCTTATGTTTATAACTGGTTTTAATTTTATTGATAGTTAATTACAATTTGAATTTTTCTATGAAGTATATTTTGAAATGTTAGTTTTATTTTTTAATTCACTAGCACTGAGGGAAAAGATGGTATCAACAATATTTTTTTTAAAAAAATTATCAACCAAATACTATATTTGTATACCGCCCTGAGTCACCTGCGGGCTGAGAGGGGCGGTATACAAATATAGCAAATAAATAAATAAATAAATAAAGGGACAAATAAATAAATAAATGGACATGAGGATTTTGTGAAAACCCAAAGGAGAAACACCAGAAAGCTTGGCAACAGCAACTATACGAGCACATTGGGATAATCCTTTTACCCCATCACAATTCATACAGAAATATTAAAATATTCACAGTTTGAAATGGCTTTGTCCATTCTACCATTATAAAAGGATTATTTTGTGTTTCACTGTTCTGCATATACAGGCCAGGTTTAGCACAACAATATGTTCTATTGTAATTCGCCCACAGTTCATCTCAAACATTTAATAATTCTATAATACCTATAGCATGGATGATTAAAATGCTAAAATGGAAGAGTATCTTTGTTATTTAAACATCTGGTGAGGATGACTGCAATTTACGTTAAAATTCACAAATAAATGGGATAATCAACACTGAATATTCTCTATTATGTGTACACTGAGGTAGCAAATCAGAAAGTGAAGTGAAAGCAAAAACAAAATCACTAGTGCAACCACAGAAGGCTTTACTGATATCTGTTTTTATCTCAACATACGTTATCCTAGAAATCACAATGGGTAGCTATAACAGACTGAAACAACTTTTTCAGTGGCATCTTAGATTAATTTTATTGTGAATTTCTTACAATAATATTTGTATAATAGAACCCATGTTGTCAGATGAAATACTAATCTAAGTAGATAACGTCATCCCAATCTATCCTGGTCAAAAGGCCAGAAAATATCAAAGATGGAAGTCCTATCAAAGACCTTTGAGTGGATCAAATAAATGCAAGATAGCAACATGTTTTATTATGCTGTTACTTTCAAGCATAAAGGAAAATAAATCCATTTCACATTGATCAAACTATCTTTTAAGCAACAAATATACAATTAATCAGTCAAATTCACTTGATATTTTTGCTCAGGATGTTAAATGAATATATTCACTTATGTGTATACAAATGTTTTAAAAGCTTTTATTTTCATTTATTTTCACTTACCACATAAACCATGGCACATCTACTAACAGTAGCGGGACTGGCTTGAGAGAGGCTGTCTACCTCAAATATCATTCTAATTCCCGGTGATAAGTAAATTCTTTCACTGTTAGCAAGACATAACATTTTGGTATCATCTAGCACAGAATTTAAATTTTCTATCCATACTGGATCAACAGGCCCATCCAAGATGATCCATTGCCAATCAGTAATAATTTCATCTACAAACAAAAACAACAACATTTCACTAGTTTAAGGATTTCCTAGAAATAACATTAAATGAAAAAGTTGAAAACTTATAAATGGCTCCAGTATTTGAATTGTTACTCTGAGAAAATATATTTTAAAACTTCAAATCCAATTATATGTTTGTTATATCAAGTTGAAGAAAATAAATTGTCTGATCACTTTTCATTTCTATTACCATGGATAATTTTGTTCACTTTTTTTCTTACATACATATATGGCACTTGCTTACACTTAGCAGTAAGCTGCAACCAGGCACCAAGAAAATGCAAGATGACAGCAACAAATGGTACCAAACCAAAGTTGGCTATGGATGGTAGATAACAGCATACCCCCCATGTACCCTCACAAAAAATGGAAGGAGCACTGAGAGGGAAAGAAAACAAAATGCTATGGATATCACGATATATATACAACATGAAGAAAGGCAAAATAGACTTCTGGTGAGCATTGATGGAGGAAGGAAGGATACTTTAAGAGTTCTCTCCGAGTGCCAACCTCTGTGCCGGTCAGGAGGGCAGAATGCGCCCCCCTCCCTAGGCAGATTGAAGCTTGGGGAGACGTGAAGCCAGCGTGACACAGCCGATGGCCTAAAAGTTGCCTTCCCCCAAGGGAGACGACAGAGTGGGTCCGGCAATAGGGTCACAGGCGAGCGGATCGGAAAGAGGGAAGCGAGCAACAGCTTGCAAGAACTGCCAGTCCAGCTCACTTTTAAAGAAACAAAGAAGAACTGGAGGAACCATCTGCTTAGCATCGATGAGACGCAGAGCTTTTTCTGCTGTCACTATCACTATGGAACTCATCAGTCTGATGTGGGAGGGAAGAAATCACCTTCCCAACCGGGTTAAACTGGGCTCCTGCCCCGCATCCTTCTATCCCGCAAGAAGGATGTGGGGCAGGAGCCCTGTTTAACCCATTTGGGAAGCTGATTGCTCCCCTCCCGTGTCAGACTGACACTTCCCTTCTGTGTCAGTCTGATTTATTTTATTTTTATTTATTATTCAATCTTATATGCCGCCACTCCCCGAGGGCTCGGAGCGGCTTACAACACAGAAAATAAGTGACATAGTCAAATGACTCTAAATACAATTAGTAAACACACAGTATAAGAAAAGTTAAAAACCACATTCAAATGTCAGCCAGAACAGGTGGGTTTTACAGGCCCTGCGAAAAGGCAGTAGATCTTGCAGGGCACAAACTTCGGCTGGCAAGGAATAAGACCAGCCAATGAAGTAACTGTAAGTTACAAAGAAAATCTTCATATTCGCAGGGGAAAGAGAAGTCACTCGGTTTGTAAAATAGCTCGGATACAAGAGAAGCCGAGCAGAAATAAGATTTTAACTAAGGAGTTTGTATAAGTCAAACTCGGGAGACAAACTAAACTAAAAAAGTTAATTCTAATAAATATCTTGAAGGACTGATCTGATTCTTTGAATATTGAAGACTGGATGGAGCTTTAAAGAGAAAATATGGCAATGGAGGAGAAATAAAAGAAAATACTGACTTTTGGGCTGTTTAGTTGTTTAGACTACCTGAGGGCTTCTCTATAAACATTTAAAACCAGCGAGATCGAAGCAGAAGGGAGAGAGACTGGCAGGAACTGTAACAAATAAAGGAGAGGAAAGAAAGGGGGGACTTCTAAAGTCGAGGAAGACAAGGAAGAAGAGAACATTAAAACCTGGATTGGAGTGAGGAGGGGCTGATGCCTAAGTTGGAGAAAGGAGAGGGAGCCGAGGAGAGGAACTGGACTGTAAAAACAGCATAAGTAAGCTGAAGGCAATTAACAAATAAGAAGTGGAAAGGAAAAAAAGAGTAATTAAGTCTAATTCTAAATTACACAATAAAAGAAAACCTTCTCCAATTAAGTTACCAAATTTGCTGTTAAAGAGAAGAATAAACTCATCTATTGAATAGATCAATCGATAAATAACTATGTTAGTACTAAAAGAATGGAACATAGAATTAAAAGAACTGAAGAGAATGAAAGGAGTCCAAAAGTAGAAGAACTACTTTAAAAAACATCATTAGAGAATTACTGAAACTAGGAGAACAACAAGAGGTACATCAACAGAAGATGGGTAATAATGATGGTCCGACAAGAGGAGCAACACAAAATGGTCCAAGAACCATTTCAGAATGTGAGAATGGAACTAATTAAAGAGGTGACCTCCACAAAGTTAGAGCTGACGATTATCTACGAAGATGAAAAAGAAACAAAGCAGGACAAAGAAAAGAATACAGCAATACAAGGCAAACTGGAGAAGAGAGTGGAGAAGAATGTGAAATTGCAAGAAGTATTAGAACAAAGAGAATTAGAGAACCAGTGTGAATCTGAAAACAGTGTGGAAGTACCACAGGAAAACATAAGATTGACTACTAAGAATTTGAAGGCCATTACTTCTCAAAAAGAAGATGAGGAAAAGAATCAAGAGACTGATAAAACATCTAAAAGCTCCACCCTGTATGTAGAGAAGAATAAAGAAGTTAAAAAGGTTGTGGAGCAGCCCAACAGAAAGAGAAGTTGAATGGAAATAATACAACAAAGAAAGAAGGTAAATTTAAAGAAATGCTGCCCTTACTCTCCAGGGATGACTGTAAACTATGGACCTCCAAAACGGGATGCCCTAGAGGTGGATGAAGAAGGTTTGGAATCCCCCAAAGAGAACGGTTAGGAAGGAGGCCAAGGAAAAAGAAATAAACAAACCTAGCTACATTAAAAGACAAGTAATAGATAGTGGACATGGATACTCTTACCAGCTAATTGAAGGTTTTTTAAAGTAAAGAGAAAAAGATAACAGATTGATTACTCAAGAGCTATATGAAGACCTGATGTTGATACATAGGAAGATGGAAGTCAACAAGATACCCCCTTTTTCTCACTACTCTTACCCAGTATTTACCTTCCAGGATCCCTGACCAAACCACTACCCCAACACCTTCTATTCTTACCCCTTCCCAACCCTTATTCCTCCCTATATCCCTAAGTTTTCCTACCCCAAAACCATTTTCTTTCTTTTATCTATATGTATTCAAAACTTTCAATAAAAATCTATTTTTTAAAAAAGAAAGGCAAAATAGCTGTTTCAGGGTCCCAGCAGCATCTAGATGTAACAAGGCAACAAAATGAAAATTTGAAAATTTGTAAATGATAATCAAATTCTTAAAAGTTTTGTAACAAATTTTCTTGTTTTTCCATAGGTTTGGGGATGATCTATAAAACTCAATTTGTATTTAGTATCATAATCTGCTGCTAAAACTGTATGGAGATTAGAGTAACGGGCTCTTCTCAAAGTAACATAATACAGGTAGTCCCCAAATTACAAACAACACTGGAGAAATAAAAATAAGGAATTATGTCATGCAAGTCATTAAAGTACTTATACTGACAGTTAACATTTTCTGTTGACTGCATAGTTTCCTCAGGTAGAATAGCATCGGCTACATTCATTGTATTCAGCTGAAAACAAAGATGAGACTAATTACATTTCAAATCAGTTCACAAAATAACTTTAGAATGTTAAATAGCAAATTGACTATTACTTCCAAAAATCTGATAAAATCTTGTTAATTTTTCCTGTGTGGTTTGGGTAGCAAGAAACCTCTACAATCACAATACCATATGCTCAATTTAATTTTGTAGCATAGCTATATAATGCTCCTGTAGTATTAAACCAAAAGTGAGTTTTTCCTTTCCCCAACAAATCTTGAGAAGGCAAATGTGTACCTAAATCTAGGTTGGTTCCCACTAGGTACAGTCGCAAAAATAGTAAGAATACATATATAGCGGATCTGAGCCCCAATGGCTAACACGATTTGCAAATGCTGAAAACCCACCATATACAATGTCATAGTAAAATGATGCCCCTTATATAAAAAAGTTTGTTTTATAAATATATACATTTTCAAGTCATGGATGATGGAATTCATAATGTAGAAGTAGATACAAAATTTGAATACTATACTCTATAGTTCACCTGAGGAACTGGATTCCAATCCATGTATAAAATCTTATTGTGACAAGGAAAGCTAACATGGCTAACATTGAGAAAACAGTTATTGTATATGCAGAGGAAAACAATGCAGTTTGTCAGGTTAGTCTTCAGAAAGAAACCCTGGATTAAATATTTAATTTCAGTGGATATTGAGATCACGAATGCAGCTTTTATAGGAAAGAATAAGTAGTTGGACGTACTATGGAGGTTTGTTCTGAAATGGTCGGAACAGTAACTCACAACTATCTGAGCCTTCCCCACATGTTAACTCAACAGGCATCCTATTTCTTTTTTTCACTTTAAATGACCAAAACATTCAAGTTGCTTTTTCATTGGCTCCAACAGTGTTTTTGGAAGTATTTTTAAAACTAAATTTAAATCCCATGAAGGAAATCCATGGAAACTGGCAATTCTGAACCTGAAATCCCATTCAAAAACATATTTACATCAGGATGAGATAATACTGATCATTTCAGTGAATTTGGCTTTAGACTCTGTTCTATCCATCTAGAATGTATTGCAAATCATGAACAACATCCAATTGTTCCTTTTTCACATTTCAATCTCTGCATCATTACTTGAATACCTTTCATGTTCTGTTGTATATATTTTGTGTTAATTTCCTTTATATGACATTATTTATATAACATTTTCTGACTTTAATTCTTTTCTCTGAAATTCTCCCAAATTCCAGGAGCTGGGTTAATAAATCTCACCACTTGAACAATGCTACTGGAAGAAACCAAGACTTTCTTGGACAATATAGAGCAATCAGTAGTATTTTGCTCTCTTTTTTAACCATTTTTGTAATGTCTGCATTGGTGAGAATGCATGCAAACTTCCTCTTGGCCAATTCAGCACTTCTCAATCCAAATATTGAACAGTACCTTGATAACCTGTGATTTCTCTCTGAGGAAATAGGTCTACCTGATTCAATGGATAGATTTAATTGAATTGAATTCAACTGATTGAAAACTTCTTTAACATCCATTCTCCTACATATATTACATGCTTGCTCAAGTAGTCTGCATAAATATTCAACTTCCCCTTCAAATAAACTGATGTGTAGATCTTAATTTTTTTTCTACTCAGGAGAACAACTTGTTTAATTCCAATGGTAGTGAAATCAAATAAAGACTGCGTTGATTTGAAACATATGCTATCACTGCCATATTATCAATTTTATCTATATGTGTTAGTCTTTTACTACTATATGAAAACCTACCAATGCTAGTTCTATTGCTTTGAACTCCAATATCTTTATGTTGTTTCATGTCTGACCAGCTCCAAACCCCTTGAGCTATCAAACATCTACAATGCGCTCCTCATCTAGATAAACTTGCACCTGCTATCACTATCACTTGACTCAGTGTCTTTAACGGGACTTCAGGATCCAATTTCCCATCCACTAGTAACCATCTGAGTTCTTCCTTCAAAGGAACATGATAAATTAGTAATTTCTCTTCTTCCCTATAGATTTCTGTTGAGAAAGCAAAAGCCTTTGAAGACGTCTTGAATGGAACCTTCCCCATAGCACTAATACCGTGTTTCCCCGAAAGTATGACACCCCCGATTGTAAGACGTATCGGGGGTGTCAGAGGGGTCGGCTTATATAAGCCGTACCCGAAAAAGGCGTACCGCGAGGCGGCATGGCGTGGCTTCCTGGCTGGGCGACGAGAGGCTCCCAGAGGGGCTCAAAAGGGCCGGAATCATCCTCCTCTTCCTTCCAGCGGCGCCTTCCATCCTCCTCCTCTTCCTCCCAGCCTCGCCTTTCCCTCTCGCCGGTTCCGCCCCTCCCTTCAGTGAAGGGAGGAGGGGCGAGCCGCCGCCGGCGAGAGGGAAGCGCCGGCGGAAGTCCCGCCCGCCGCCGGCGACTCAGGCGTCTTTCCCCGCCGCCGCCCCGCTCGCCCGCGCTCCAAACACGAGCGGGGCGGCGGCGGGGAAAGACGCCTGAGTCGCCGTGCGGGCGGGACTTCCGCCGGCGCCTTCTCCCTCTCGCTGGCCGGCTCCGCCCCATCTCCCTTCACTGAAGGGAGGGGGGCGGAACCGGCGAGAGGGAAAGGCGCCGCTGGGAGGAAGAGGAGGAGGATGGAAGGCGCCGCTGGAAGGAAGAGGAGGACGATTTCGGGCCCCTTTTGAGCCCCTCTGGGAGCCTCTCGTCGACCAGCCAGGACGCCACGCCATGCCGCCCGCAGTAAAAGTCTTACTGTCTTACTTTCGGGTACCGTCGCCCAATATAAGACGTACCCCGAAAGTAAGCCGTAGTGGGGATTTTGGGGGTCAAAAGAAAGTAAGACGCTGTCTTACTTTCGGGGAAACACGGTAGAGTGTTTGATGCCAGTAAACCTATTTCCCTAACCAACACTAAAATTGTACTAAACTTGATTTTACTCAGAAATCAATGCCTTCCTTCAGTTTCACTTTCCTTTTGAAAGGGAACCCTCTAAAAACCTCGGTCCCACAGAGCAGGCAACAGAATCCACAGAAGCAAGCAGTCTCCTTGAGTGAAGCAAGAATTATTAGTTGCTTACCTGTAACGGTAGTTCTCTGAGTGATCCTCTGCGAATTCGTACTCATGCAATATCTGTGGCCACACAGAGCTAATCGGAACCTTCTAGAATATAAAATTGACACAATGTTGGTAGCCCCGCCCCACCGTATATAAGCTCCCTCCTTGGAACTACCCCCTCAGTTCTCTTATGCTGCAAAACAGCCAGAACGAGGAGGCATGACCCGGGGAGGAAGGGCGGGTCATACGAATTCGCAGAGGATCACTCAGAGAACTACCGTTACAGGTAAGCAACTAATAATTCTCTGTCGTGATCATCTGCGAATACGTACTCATGCAACAGAGTACCAAGCTACCAACCTTGGGTGGTGGGCGTCATGCCACCGAGGAGAACAGGACCGCTCTGCCAAACTGCGCTTGCCTCTTGGAAATGACGTCCAACTTGTAGTGGGTCACGAATGTCAGCGGCGTCTTCCATATGGCCGCCCGGCAAACCGCATCCAAAGGTACTCCCCTCATGAAGGCAGCAGATGTGGCCATCGCCCGAGTGGAATGGCCCTTGACATTATGGGGAGGATCTTTCCTAGCCATTTGATACGCTAACTGTATAGCAGCTACAATCCAGGCCGTCATCCTCTGAGAGGACACCGGGATTCCCTTGGTATCTGCCCTGTACTTTACAAACAGTCTATTAGACCTCCTAAAACCTGATGTTCTGTCTAGATAAAAAGCTACAGCTCTTCTAACATCCAGATAATGGAGAGAGCGTTCCAGGGCAGAAGTGGGATTTTGGAAAAGGGCAGGTAGAACTATATCCTGTGACATATGAAATGACGTTGCCACCTTGGGCAAGAAGGCCAGGTCGGTGCGCAACACCACCTTATCCCTGTGGAATCTAATATAAGGAGCGTCCGCATGCAAAGCGCAGAGCTCACTGGCTCTTCTAGCTGAGGTGATGGCCACCAGAAATGCGACCTTCCATGAAAGACGAGGAATATCAATGGTGGCCATCGGCTCAAAAGGTGGTTTAGTCAATGCTGACAGAACAAGATCTAAATCCCATCCCGGCGCTAACGGGGCTACCTTAGGTTTGGAATGTGATACTCCCCTGAGGAAAAGTTTGACAAGGGGGTCGGAAAAACAGGAGGGTAACCCAGCCTTTCTTTTGTACCATGAAATCGATGCCAAATAACATCTAATGGAGGAAAGGGCTAGACCCTGCTCTGCCAATTCCGCTAGAAAATCTAAAACACATGAAATTGGTGCGGTAAGGGGATCCGAATTATTTCTTGCCGCAAAGGCACAAAATTTGTCCCACTTGTAATTATAAGACTTTTTGGTAGAGTCCCTATGAGCCGCGTCCAGGAAACGCCGGACTGGCTGGGAAAATGACGAGATAGGGACTACCTGGAGGGACGAAGGCGCCAAGCCGTTAGGTGTAACCTGGCTACCTCCGGGTAAAGGACCCTGTCCCCCTGAGATAGAAGCAGGTCCGGTATGTCCCTGAGTTTGATGTACATCTCCTGTGAGCGGTGCAGTAGGAGCGCAAACCAGGGTTGACGAGGCCACCACGGCGTCACCAAGATGCAGTTGGCGTTGTCCCTCTGGATCTTGGCCAGCACCTTAAGTAACAAAGGGAAAGGAGGGAAGGCATAAAGTAGCCCCCTTCCCCATGAGAGACGAAAGGCATCCCCCAAACAACCTATAGAAGTATCTGGCCTCCTGCGGGCACAGTACATTTGACATTTAGCATTTTCCCTAGTAGCAAAAAGGTCAATTTCTGGGGTCCCCCAAGAAATGAAAATACGGGAAGCCTCTTCCTGTAACAGAGACCATTCATGATGCCCGATGGGAGATCTACTAAGGGCATCAGGAACCGTATTCTCTTCGCCCGGTAAATGAAGCGCTGTCAGGTGAATGCCCCTAGGGAGGCACCAGTCCCATATTTGTACAGTTAACTTTAACAACGAGATGGAGTGAGTACCCCCCTGCTTGTTTAAATAAAACATAACAGTGGTGTTATCCGTTAACAACAGGATGTTATTATTTCCCAGTATTAACTCAAAAGCCTCTAATGCCCTTTGTACTGCCAAGAGCTCCAAATAATTAATATGGCGCTTGGCCTCAGTCTGCGACCAGTGGCCCTGCGCTACTAACTCCCCACAGTGAGCGCCCCAGCCTGTCAATGACGAATCTGTCGTCACTGTGTGTGTGGGAGTGGGCGGTGAGAATGGCAAACCGCAGCAGACGTTGGCCCTATCTAACCACCAATGCAGGGAATCACGAACATGAGAAGGCATTTGAAGGGCCATGGAGGCATCATCTCTTAGAGGGTCAAAGACCGAGATGAACCAGGATTGAAGCGGCCGAAGTCGTAACCTAGCATAGGGAGTGACTGATGTCGTAGATGCCATATGTCCCAGCATCATCTGGATGTGGTGGGCCGTGGAGGTAGAAGCCTGTAACAGATGATGTAAGAGGCCAACTAGGTTGAGAAATCGCTCCTCAGGGAGGTATACTAATTCCCGTATTAAATCCAGGACCGCCCCAATAAAGGGGGCAACTTGGGAGGGCACTAAATTGGATTTTTCCACATTAACGACCAAGCCTAGGGATTGCAAGAGTGAGAGTGTAAACTCAATGTCGGAAAGAAGCATGTCTCTAGTGGGGGCTACCAAAAGCCAGTCGTCTAAATACGGGTAAACCGTGACCTTATTAACCCTGAGGTGGGCTGTGACGACTGCCATGCACTTGGTAAATATCCTCGGAGCAGAGGAGAGGCCGAAAGGCAAGACATTGAATTGATATGCCTGGGTGCCCACTAGAAATGAGAGGAGCCGTCTGTGATGCGAGGCTATACTTATGTGAAAATAAGCGTCTCTAAGGTCAATAGTGGCAAACCAGCAACATTTATTTAACAGGGGTAAAATGGCAGACAGTGTAACCATTTTAAACTTGCGAGGTTCAACAAACAGGTTAATCTCCCGAAGGTCAAGTATGGCCCTAGTGCCCCCGCCCTTTTTAGCCACCAAAAAGTAACAGTCCAATGTTGTTGCCTTCACTCTCTTTAAGCAATTTTTTCACCCAAAATCTCATTCTGAGGAGCGATTTCTCAACCTAGTTGGCCTCTTACATCATCTGTTACAGGCTTCTACCTCCACGGCCCACCACATCCAGATGATGCTGGGACATATGGCATCTACGACATCAGTAGTCGCCCTAACGGGGGCTGACCATTAAGCTCTATAGAGTAGCCTAGCCTAACGATCCTTAAAACCCAAGCATCAGTAGAGATAGACGCCCACGCAGAATAGAACGGGGCGAGCCTGTCTAAAAAAAACACTGAACCTGTGGGGGGTAAAACCGGGCCAGGGCAAGTAACTGGGTTGACCGGAACAGATGTAGGAGGTGCCGCATCTGTGGAGACAAAATGGGAAGGCAGTACTAAGGCTAGTAGCGCCTCTTAAAAGCCCCCTGAAATTTATTTTTGGCTTGGTAAGGCCTGTTTCTCTGGCGGGGGTTAAACCCCTGGCGTTTACCTTAAAACCTGTTGGGGCCCCTGTTGCCATTCCTATATCCGCCGCCAGATTGTCCTCCATAATTCCTCCTATAATAAGGGGTTGATTGCTGCCCCCTTCGCCTGTTAAACGATTGGGATTGTTGGGGGTAACCAAAGTCATGAGCGGCTACGCGGACCTCTTGCTTTGACTTGAGGTCCGAGTCCGTCTCCGGATTAAACAATCCTTTGCCCTGCATGGGCATATCTTCGGCGAGGGTCTTACCCTCCTCTGAAAGAGAGGCCGTACGCAACCAAGCATGACGGCGCAGGGCAGTAGCCTCTGCAAACATCCTGCCAGAAGTTTCTGCCAAATGTTTTCCCAAGTCCTTTTGGAACCGGGCCAGGGCTAAGGCCTCAACTTGGAGGGCTTTTGGGAGGTGACGCCGTTCAGGTGGGATTAATTCCAGGTATGGAAGGATCCTGTTCCATATAAACGTTTGGTACCCACTGAGGTACGTCGCATAGTGGGCTATCCGATTTACTAAGCCCGCTGTGGTGTGCATCTTCCTCCCAATTCCATCCAGCTTTTTCCCCTCCTTATCAGCTGGGGTTGTCATGGTGCCCCTGGGGCGGCTAGACTTAGTTAGCTCAGTTACCACCGAGTTGGGCTTGGTGGGGCGAGCCAGCCACTCAAAAGCAGAGAAATCGACCTTATATAGAGCGTCTAAACGTCTGGGGACGGCCGCCACCCGAGCAGGTGACGTATCGGGCAGGGAGGCGAGCTTGGCCAAAAAGGGGAGAGCGGGGACAGCCTGCGGAGTGGGAGCCTTCTGTTCGTTAGAGGGAAACATGTGGTCCTCCACCGTGTCACTAACTGTAGGGGCTGGCAAATCAAGTGCTCTAACCAGCCTCTCCATCATGATCACAAAGTTATTAAAGTCAGGGGGAGCATGATCCCCATTAGGCTCAGTCCCTTCCGGCTCTGGGTCCTGCTCTTCCCCTGACACGTCGGTGTCGGGGTGACGATCAATGTCCTCTATACCTATACCAGCAGGCAGTTGTGACTGTGGGGGCTGGACCCAGTGATGGGCAGCAGGCACAGGTGCAGCAGGGGTTGGCAAGGCCAGTGGGGGAGCCGTCTGCACGGGTATTGGGAGCTGTGGCATCCCTTGAGGCAACTGAGGTGGAGCAGTCAGTGGAGCTTGTGGGGGAGGGGGGGCCCACATAGACATAGCCCTGAGTGGTCCATTTCCAAACGGAAGAAGCCCCCTCACTGCCATGGTAGATGGGCTGAGGGCTCCTCTCGGTATGTCTTCTCTCCAGGTGGTGGTGCTTACGGGACCTCTTGCGGTGTCTGCGGCTCCTCCGAGGGCTAGAAGACGAGGAGGAGGAGGAGGATGAGGAAGAGGCAGAGGAGGAAGCTGAAGAGGAGCGGTGACGATGACGCCTTGAACGGCGAGAAGAGCCGCGGGAAGGAGCGCGGGCCCTGGCTCGAGCTGCACCCGATGTGGATGGGTGAACGTACGGTCCAGAGGGCAAAGGAGGCGCTGGCGAGGTCGTGCTCTCCCTAGACTCAGGGGAGCGGAAGACCGGCGTGGAGGGATGCGCCGAGATCGCCCCAGTAGACATCCCTGGGAGTGCAGGGCTTGGCTGAGGCCCCGACGGTGCAGCTGTCAAAACCAGCTGATCTGCGGCGTCGGGCGTCGATATCGGGGCCTGCGCATGCGCAGCAGGAGCCCCTTGCTCCGCTGGAGCTCGCTCGCCAGCCCCGCCTTCTGCCGACATCATCCTCACAGGCTCCGATATGGGCTGAGGAGGAGGTGGCATCGCGGCCTGTTGAGGCCTCGCCCAGGTCGGGGAGGCGGCTCCTCGTCCCGAAGCCGATCCGACCTCGGCCCTCGGCGTGGGCAGCGAGGAGGAGTGCACCACCGTAGGCTGCAGCGGCCTGGGTTGGCCAGAGGGGGCGCCCTCCTGTGTAGCCAACAGAGGTGAGGAAAACAGCGCTGTTGTGAGGGCTGCGGAACCGTCCTCTTTTCGCGCCTTTTTTACTGTGACTTTTTTAGTCAGAGGCGCTTGGCGGCCATCTTTAGGCTTTATCACCTTAGGTTTTTTGGCCGCATCTCCCTCCTTGGGCCCCTCCAGACGCGGAGAATGCTGCCGCTTCGGTGCCCCGTCGTGAGGGGGGGTCAGAGCCTTGAAATCTACCGGAGGGAGAAGGTCAGCATTCAAAAGGGGTGGCTGGGAAGGGAGGATGCTCTTCTCATATAGAGCAACCTTCAGCCGTGCCTCACGGTTCTTCTTTGTTTGAGTGGTAAAAGATTTACAAATCTGACAATTTTGTGTCAGATGAGCCTTCCCAAGGCAGACCAGGCACAGCTGATGGCCGTCCGTGTCCGGCAGGATATTTGGACACTGGCCACATTTTTTGAAAGACGTGGTCGCCATCAAATTTGCTCAGCAAATTGCCCAGCCACAAACCAAATGGGAATGGATATAGAATAGTGAGTCCAGAAAAGAGTTCGATACCAGAATCCAGTCAGAAAGCAGTCCAAATCTCCAAAGTGTCGAATGTTCTCCTATAGCCTGAGCGGAATAAGAGAACTGAGGGGGTAGTTCCAAGGAGGGAGCTTATATACAGTGGGGCGGGGCTACCAACATTGTGTCAATTTTATATTCTAGAAGGTTCCGATTAGCTCTGTGTGGCCACAGATATTGCATGAGTACGTATTCGCAGATGATCACGACAGAGAATCTTTTATTTCAGCATGGCCACGCAGAGACGGAACAGCTGAAGACTGATGTGTCTTCAAGAAAAGAGCTGCCCGTGTCATCACAATCTTTCTGTTACCTTTTATTCATTTTTTACTAGGCCATGGTGTAACCTCTCTGCCCATGTCCCTTATCCAATCAGGTTCTTAAAAACATGCTTTTCTCATTATTTGACCATCTTAGCACTTTTAACTAATAAGCTCTACATATGTGGCACCAGCACTGATAAACAATATATTATTTGTATATAGATAAGCTTTGGATTGTCAGGTCATCTTGTGTGCACTGATATCGGAACATCCGAACATCCTGTGTTTTTGGATCACACAATCTCCCCTTTGGCTTTCAATCTTTCTGTTCCCTTTTGCCAAGAGGGGCACTTCTTATTTTAAGTTAACATTTCAGCATTTTGCACTATTAAGCTCATTAACCCCTTAACTTTCTGTTGATAAACTCATATTTCTTAATCTGTGTCTTTTTAAACTCCCAAATGTGATAATGAGTCGTGTCAAGACCCGGCCTGCCTCTGACCTGCGACCTATCCCGAGGTACACTGATGTCAGGCCTCCAACTCCCTCCCCCTCCTCCCTGGTGTTAGTAAATGCGCGCTCAGTCCGGAATAAAACGGCAACGATCCGGGACTTTATTCAAGACAGTCGGGTCGATATTTGCTGCATTACGGAGACCTGGCTCCAGGACAGTGATATCACCTGCCTCCAGGAATTGACACCTCCCGGCTTTGCGCTTACTCACCAGAATAGGACTGGGAGGCGGGGGGGGCGTGGCCATTCTCTCCCGTGACCTATTACACCTCAGAGCGGTCCCTGCGTTGGAGGCAGATGGGATTGAAAGTGTCGGCCTGATGTGGGGTGCCCCGGAGAGTACAGCCTTCCTGCTGGTGTACCGTGCACCTAGCGCACCAGCGGGGAGCCTGTCCCTGCTGCTGGAGACTGTGGCGGAGTGGGTGTTGAGGTTTCCTAACCTGGTTGTGCTGGGGGACTTCAACGTCCACGCCGACACAGCCTCCTCACCATCGGCAGCGGGGGACCTTGTGTCGACCATGGCGGCACTCGGCCTCTCCCTCTGCGAGTCAGGCCCCACACATCGGGCCGGTCACACCCTCGATCTGATTTTCCACGCAGGTGTCCAAGTGTCCGTCACCTCTGTCACAGAGGTGCCATGGTCGGACCACTGTGCTCTGGGAGTCCGGGTCGAGCAACCGCGCCCCCCCCGGCAAAGGTGCCGAACCAATTTGGGTTCGCCCGAGGGACCTATGGAACCAACTAGGTTCCAGAATGCCTTGAGGGATTTGGAGCCTGCCAGCGACTCGCTCGGTGAGCTGGTTACCACCTGGAACCACGCGCTGTCCTCCGCTCTCGACGAGATCGCCCCTAAACGCCCTCTCAAACCCCGCGCATCCTGTTCCCCTTGGTACACAGATGCACTAAGATCTATGAAGCGGGAGAAGAGACGGCTAGAGCGCAGGTGGAAGAAACTCCGTGACGGGCCATCGACATCAGCTTATAAGCTTTTTATGGATGCTTATGAGCATGCTGTCAGGAGGCGAAAAGGTTTACTATGCCTCCTTGATAGCGTCTGCGGATTCACGCCCAGCTCAATTGTTCAGGATAATTCGGCAGCTGACGATGGTCCCTACCATCCCAAACAATGACAATTCGACCCTCTCTGCTGAGGCTTTCCAGAATCACTTCGCAGACAAGATTGCGTTGCTCGCCGGGACCTTCTCTCCACACTTGATACAGTCCAGGAGCTGGAGACCCCGTGGCCCTCCGCCGGGTACACCTTCGACCGGTTTCGACCACTGGACGCAGAGGATGTTGACAAGATTGTCGCAGCCCTTAAGCCGACCACCTGCTCCCTCGACCCGTGCCCCTCCACGCTGATTCGAGCTTGCGTGGAGGGGTTACGAGGCCCTCTGTTGAAGATAGTCAACTGCTCCCTTGAGCAAGGGGCTTTTCAGAGGAGCTGAAAGAGACGGTGGTCAGTCCATTGCTGAAGAAGCCCGGATTAGACCCGCGGCTCCTCCAATTACCGCCCAGTGTCGAATCTTCCGTACCTGGGCAAGGTGATTGAGAGGGCAGCAATGGACCAGCTGCAGACCTTCTTGGATGACGCAACCTGGCTAGACCCCTTCCAGTCCGGCTTCCGTTCAGGCCATGGGTCGGAGACTGTCTTGGTCTCCATCACAGATCTACTCCACTGCCATTTGGACCGAGGTGGATCGGCGCTGCTCGTGTTATTGGATCTCACGGCAGCGTTTGATACCGTCGATTACCAACTTTTGATACACCGCCTGGCGGTGGCGGGTGAGGGGACAGCCCTCAACTGGCTGTCCTCCTTCCTCCAACGCCGCCAACAGCGTGTGAAGTGGGGAGGGTGGTCTCCGGAGGCTCCCGCTGAACTGCGGGGTGCCTCAGGGGCTATCCTCTCCCCGCTATTATTCAACATCTATATGCGACCACTCGCCCAACTGGTGCGGAGTTTTGGGCTGGAGTGTCATCAGTACGCTGATGATACCCAGCTCATTCTGAGGTGGACCCCGGGCAGTCTCTGTACCCGATAATTTCCATCTTTGCCTTGAAGCCGTCACTGGATGGCTGCGAGCCAGTAAGTTGAAGGTGAACCCGGCGAAGACGGAGATCTTGTGGCTGGGCCGCCCGGGGGTAGCGACCCAGTTGCCAACTTTCGATGGTGTGGCCCTCTGCCCTCAGTCATCGGTAAAAGTCTAGGGGTCCGGCTGGACGCCCACCTGTCCATGGAGGAGCAGATCGGCTGCACCTGCAGGACAGCATTCTTCCATCTCCGGTTGGCTAAACGCCTGGCTCCCTACCTCTCCCAACGCGACCTGGCTACGGTGATCCAAGCCACGGTCATTTCGAGGCTTGATTACTGTAATGCGCTCTACATTGGCCTTCCCTTGTCGATGATCCGGAAGCTTAAGCTGGTGCAGCACGCCGCAGCTCGCCTCCTCCTGGGTGCTGCAAGATCTGACCGAGCGACTCCACTCTTGCGCGAGCTGCACTGGCTTCCGATTGAATTCCGGGGCCTCTTCAAGGTGTTAGTCCTCACTTTCAAGGCCATCTATGGTTTGGGGCCAGTGTACTTGAGGGAGCGACTTACCCCCTATATGCCTACGAGATCACTGCGCTCCGAGGAGCTCAACCTCCTTGAGGTGCCTCCCGACTGGACTAGCCACTACACGGCGGAGGGCATTCTCTGTAGCCGCCCCAAGTCTCTGGAATGGCCTCCCGGAGGAGATCCGCGCCATCCGCGCTCTCCTGCCCTTTCGCAAGGCCTTGAAGACTTGGCTTTTTAGGAAGGCGTTCGGCTCTTAATTCAACCACATTGCCCGCTTGCCGCCTATGGTTCCCCCCAGATTATTATCCCGTCCCCCCAGCCTTTGCTGAGGGTTGTGCTCTTAATATGTTTTAATCTGTTGTGATGTGTAATATGTTTTTAACTGCTTAATTGTTTTATTTCTCGGTGTTTTTGCTTCTTTGTAAACCGCTCTGAGCTCCGGAGTGAGCGGTATACTAAATCGAAGTTAATAATAATAATAATAATAATAATAATAATCACATTGTTGAATTTCGGTTGCTCTTCTTGAAATTGATTTTTTAAAACCCATGATCCCACAAAGTCTGGATCATGCCCTGCAAATCCTTCTTCAGATGTTCTTTTGTATGAGACTTTACTAGAACATGCAAGGAAAAAGATGTATCCCCTTCTACCACAAGCATCCTTGGAGCTAAAGTGAAACTATGGTCTTGTAAGCAAATTTCAAATGCATCTTGAGCTATCCTGCCATCAGCATATGGAGATGAATTTCTTTCAGGTCTTTTAAAGTCATGTAGTCTTATCCTCAGATTTTCTCTTATGGTTCCCAACATTTTCATCTTGAATCTGAAATATCTCACAAACTGAGATATATCAGATGTAATACTGGATGATGGGACCTGGTTGCATTTTGGAGCAGTGACAAAAATAGAGTTAAATCCAGGAAATCTTTGTCACTGGTGAAGAGAAATATCGGTATATTGGTTTCTCATCAAATGAGATTTTGTAATCCACTCATCTCTGTAATCTGCCACCAACTAGTGCTGTTCACCTTTCAGTAATGAGGCCTTCCTCTTTTTGGAACTGAACCTCCTCTTCAACCTTGAGGCTGTTGAAAATACTGTGTTTGCCTTCTAAATTGGTTCTTTAAACTAAATCACTAATATCATAAAATATTTTCTTTGGGAATGATAAATAAGCATGTAAGGCAAGGTGTTCCTATATTTATTCACTCATAATTGTTTCTAAAAACTATGTAATGGGAAGTATTTTATGTAAGGCTATGTAAATATCAGATAGGTAACTGCAATTCCTCATGTTGGAATACAGAGGAAATTCATTTATATGTAGAGGTGAAATCCAAAAATTTTGGGAAGTTTAGAGGTTAGCTACACCAGTATCAATCAAAACTTTATTACGGTCACAGACCAGCACAAGCTACACCAGTATAACAAAAGTATATTTATAGAGTATGATATAAATTATCAATGCAATTGTAATTACAAAAGTGTTGTACTCACCGTGTATAAGTCCTGCGTTTCAGAATTTCTACCAAGGCTTGCGTCTTTTTTCTTAGGTTTTCTGACTGCAAGTTTGGCAAAACTTCTAACTGCTGATGATAGCAGACCATCTGACCATTCCATTGTGCTGGGATTTGTCTCTCCAAAAAGTTCACCAAGAGTTACACATTTTGGGTTTATAACAAAAGTGTCTATTTTACCTCTTTTTGTAGAGTGCTGAGGAGAAAAATATTTCTCTTTTAAAACCATATTTTAATGTTTTTCTTTTTATAGTACAAGTATTAAAGGGGTAAAAAGAACAAAAGAGTTACATGTTTTCTGTTGTGAATATTTTGATAATTAATACATTTATTTTTAAGAGGATATTAATTGCACTATATTTTAACAAATACAAGTTTTAATGTACTAAATATTAACACTGAAATTCTGGATGTCCCAAATTTGTACCAAAATAATTGGAATAGATTTCATAGCCAGTATTTATCACTACTGTGACATTCAGTAATTTTTTTAAAAAAATTACCATTTTTAAACATTCATATACAAAATTTATTAGATAAGGACTGTAATAGATGTTCCAATTTCTTTTTAAAATATTTTTATTGAGTTTTGTGAATATATTGTGTTACATATAACAAAAACAGAATAATAAGAAACCATAAAAAAGGTAATACATGTGAATAGTGATGGGTTAGTGAAGTTTATAAGAGAAAAAAAGGAGAAGGGAGAGAAAAAGAGAAAAACACACTCAAAACAAAACATTATATATACATGTTGACTTCCATTCTTCTTCTTGGTGGGAAATATAAGAGAAAAATGTTAGTATTGTGGCAATATTTCAAGTATAGCATAAAATGCTATTCCATAGTCAATCTGTCAGGCATTTGTACTTATTAGAGAATACATATGAACATTAGTTTTAAAACAGGTCTAAAATTAATGAAAAAAACATTTTACCTGAAGATTATCAAGCTTTGTACAACTGTTTATCTCCAACAAAGGTAAAATTATCAAAGCCTTCTCTAAAATTGTTCTAATGGTAGTCTTTCCTCCACCTGTAGGGCCTACGAGCATCACACCAACACGAGTCTAGAAATACATTTTAAAATGACTTCTGAAACATAAATAGATCTTTAATATCATTAAGACACATTAAATCTTTTTAATTGTATTTTTCAATAGTATAATTAGCATTCTTAGTGTGCGCATGGGTGTATACCTTCAATTTGCCTGTTGACCTAGGTAGCCTCACCAAATTCATGTGGTTTTCTTAGCCAAGGAATACACAAAAGTAGTTTCATCAGTTCTGTCCTCTAAAATATAGTCTATGTCACATTGTATTAATTATTGGTCTCACATCCAAGTACTAACCAAGGCTGACCTTTCTTGGTTTTCATCATCAGACAGGATCTGGTGCCTATAGGATATGTTTTAATTGCTTGGATCTTAATAAATGATGTTTTAATTGCTTGGATTTTAATGTATTTTATTGTATTTGTTTATTTCATGGACATGTATGTGTAGGGCATCAAATTGTTACCTGCTGTAAAGCCGCTCTGATTCCCTTTTAGGGTGAGAAGGGTGGGGTACAACTGCAGCAAATAAATAAATAAATATGGGTCATCTGTTCCTCTTAGTACAGCATCTATGTTGCTGCATCACTCCCTGGAGTCTTTTATATTCAAATACTTGCCCCAACTACACTAGACCAACTAGATTTAGACTTAACATACCATTCAGCAATTGACCCAACAAGCCTATACTGGTGGTGCTAGCGATTTGATTTAAACCTCTGATTGCAATGTGTGTACTACATATAAATGCTGTGACACATTTAATTTCAACTCTACTTACCATAATTTGGTTGTAAAACTGTACAGCCTTCTCTATCTGACTTTCCCAGGACTGCAAATATAAATGCTGTATTGCAAAAGATATTGCACTCTAAAATTAAAACACATGCCTGAATTACAATGATCATACAATAATAATAATAATAACAATAATAATCTTTATTAATACCTCACCACCATCTCCCAACAGGAACTCAGGGCGCCTTACATGAGGCCAAGCCCAACAACAAATTACAATAAAATAAAAATAAAAAAACACCAGCAACAACACAGTAAAATACAAACATATAAATAAAGGAACAATATGCAAATGCACTATCAAAATCACAAATGAGAGAGCAGGCCACATGTACAGGATAAAATGTTAAAAACTCAGGGTGAGATAACGGGAGTAGATTATTTGTGAGGGAGAGCTCGTATAAACACCAGTTGTAAGAGGCCTTCATATAAGGGGGGAGAGTGCACTCCAGAGACAGGAGTGTTGAGGGGAGCAATGGTATAAGGTTATGTGGCTACTCTCCAAAGGCGCAGCAGAAAAGCCAGGTTTTAAGGTGCTTTTTCAAGGTTTCTAAGGTAGGGGCTTTCCTAATCTCTCCGATCAATGAGTTCCAGAGTAGGGGGGCCACAGAGGAGAAGGCTCTCTCCCTTGTTCCCACAAGACGAGCCTGAGAGACTGGCAGAGGCAAAAGGAGGGCCTGGTTCATGGAGAGAGATACGGTCACGAAGATAGGCGGGAGAAATAAAATAATCACTGTCTACTTGGTAATGAAATCTATTACATATAATAAAAGTCAGTGTTTGCGGGCGGTGGGCGGGTGGGCCGAGTGACGGGAGGAATATGTGTCAGCGTTTTGATTGGCTGCCACTCCGGGATTATTTGCATAACGGTTCTGAATGGCCAGCCTCTCAACATTCCAACAATCCTAGGCAGGAGGATGGACCATGGACAATGGGACTCCCAGCACCTTCCCTCACTTCTCGAGACCACTGCAAGCCACATAAACAACTGATAAGGACCAACCTTGGCACAAAATGCCTTTCACAAATAACCCGGGCAGTGCCGGGTCCCCAAGCTAGTGTTGTAATAAAACAAGCAGCAACATTAAAAAAATATTGTAATTATGGCTAAAAGACTCTGCAGAAGCCTGATGGTTTGTTTTGGTAGCACTTTAAAGAGTGCAAATTTTCTCCCTTGAATAGACAAAAAGACAGAGTTTGATTATTTTAAGCCTAATGTTAAGCAACATTTTTTGATTTCTAAAACATCATTTCCTATTGATAATATGTTTTAGTACCTCTAGTTGTTTTGGATTTACTTTTGGAACTTTCATCCCTGGGAAGAGATCTGTCATAATGTCTTCAAATAATGAAGCATCATCGGCTAGAAACTTCGGTAGATTAACTTCTTTCAGCACACTGATTATAATGAGAGATTCCTCCATTGCAGAAAACATTTTCTTTTTACTTCTACATAAATGTTAAAAGAAATTCATGCTTAATAATAATAATAGTAACTTTATTCTTATACCCCACCACCATATCCCCGAAGGGATTCGGGGCAGCTTACAAGGGTGAAGCACGAAATACAGATTAAAATCCACACAATAAAAAAACAACAACATCAACTAACATCAATCACAATACACAAATTGAAAACAGTATCATGGCTGAAAGATTAAGTGCTGAGTGCGGGGGAATCAGGGAATGTGCAATTATTCCTGGGTAGAGCCAGGGAAAATGCAAGTTTCAAATTCAGTTAAATGTCACAGCTGGGAGAGTAACATCCTTAGGTATTTACAGTAACAGGATTACAGGTGGGAGGGCCAACTTAAGTACAACTAAAGTGTAAATATTGTTTAAAATTCTTCTTGGTTTTGTTAACAACGGCTTTCTTTTGCAAAATTATTTCATTCAATCTTCAATTAAAAGAGTTTCTTCTCATCTTCAAAATCAAAGTTACAGGATTACTGGCTTCCGGTCGGGCAAAGATGGCGGCAGGACGGACGACTTGAGGGCTCCTCAAGCAGTCAACCGGGCACACCGATCGGGGGGTGAATCGCGCCCCCTCCTCTGGCTGCTTCGAGCAGCAAAGAGGTAGCGAAGCCGGGGGAAAGCTCCGCTGGCCCCAGAAGTCGCCCCCTCCTCAAGAGGGGAGGCTGAGAGGGCCCGGTAGCACTCCCCACCGGCGAGCAGATCGGGGGACGGGAAGCGGGCACCAGCTCGCAAGCACTGCCAGCCCGGCCCACTTTAAAGGGGAAAGGGAACAGAGAGGCCCAGAAAAGCGGCGCACAGTGAGTTGAAGAAGAAGGGCCCCCCCAATAGAAGGAGATCGTGCAAGGGGAACCGGGCGCGCACAAGCAACGCGCTCGGGGGAAGAGCAAAGCTCCGGGAGCCCAGACACCAAAAGGGGGGAAAAGGAAAGAGAGAAAAGAAAAAAAACAAACAAAAAAACGGAACGACCGAACAAAAGGAAGGAAAGAAGGGAAAGAAGAGCCACTCACGGGGGATCCCCAGGCACGGAGGGGAGGAGGTGCTGCGACCCAAGATGGCGGCGCAGTGAAGCAGAGGGGAAGACGAAGAGTCAGAACAGCAGGCGGCCATCTTCGGGCGGGCTTCTTCCCGCCGCAGAGGCAAAAGGGCGCGAAAAAGGAGAGGGAGGAAGGACGTCCGCCCAGAGGCAAAAGAGAGCCGGACCAGGACAGGAAGTGCATCGGGGACCAGCGGGGGGTGGACCCAACGCCAGGAGGCCTCAGGCAGTGGACAAACTACAACAACACTGCCAGTGGAAAGAGAAGGGCTGGCCACAAAGCGGGCGGTAAAGAGAGACACGGGAGAAGGAGAGAGAGGAAGGGAGGTCCAAGGGAAAGCGAGGGGAGGCAGGTGGCAAAGAAGAGGAGGGCAAGATCGGGCAGGAGAGGAGTGGCAAGAGGGGAATAGCAGGAGTAAAAGGGAGGAGCAATAAAACAGTGGAAACCCCCCCTCCATAAACAACCTCAAAGGAGAAAACACAACCACCACAAATCACCACCAAGAACAAGTCAGACCTCCAGGACCCATCCACTAATACATGAAATAAAACAACATCTTAAAAGGGGAAAAATAAATAAAACAACTAAAATAAGGATTAACACTTCCTGCAAATACAGGGAGGCGACTCAAATCGGCCTCAGAAAGAAATAGAAGGCAAAGTCGCCACACACCCGCAGACAGGACGAGCCACATAACTCTGGGAAGATAAAACAAATCTACAGAGAGTGGGCACGGATCACCCCGCTGTGCCGGATGCTGGTATAAGACCAGGGGACACAGCGCAGACACTGTGACTTCCACGACAGAACAGGGGGAGAAGTGGTGCCTGGATACCCTCTCAAAGCAAATTAACAGAAGGGGGCGAGCAGGACAATCCACCCAAGGTGGAGTAGGGACCAATGGCAACTCCAAAGATTTTCAAAGACGCAAAGGGAGTTCAGAAGAGGCTAGCTAACAACGATGAGACAATGATGAAGGACATGTTGAAAGAACTTCAGAAGCTCTCAGAGAAGCATGACTTGACACAACGGAAAGTAGACGCAGCGGCGGCGAGGCAAGAAGCCCAAAATAGATCGGTACAGGACCAACTACAGGAAATCAAAGCAGATCTGACAAAAGAGTTAACAAGCCTAAGAGAAGAAATACACTCAGTCAAACAAGAGGAAGGCAAAATTATTTTGGCTCAAGGGAAGCTACAAAGGCGAGTTGAGACCCTGGAGGCGAGGAACGCAAAGCTAGAGCTAATGCAGGAGAGGCTAGAACAGAACTCCCTGGAGACTAGGCTACGTTTCAGAAACCTCAAGGAAGAATCACAGGAAGATGTGCAGAAGATCGTCAGCAAACTCGCGTCCACCATCATAGGAAAAGGAGAGGAAGAGGTACACCGGGAAATCGACAAAGCATACAGGGTTCCCTCTTCGTACGCGAGAAGGAACAACGTCCCCCGAGACGTGGTGGTCCAGTTTTGCAGGAGGAAAGTCAGAGATGAAGTGCTACTGAAGCAGAAAGAGATACCACCAATGCATGAAGGACACAAAGTAATCATCCTAAGGGAGTTTACTGCATCTTCAATCAGCAAAAGAAAAAATTATCTCTTCCTCACAGAGGAATTGAAGAACAGGAAGATCAGGTTCCAGTGGGAGAAGACAGAGGGGATTATGGTCACTCAGGGGGACAGAAAGCACTGGCTGACCACAGTAGCCAAGGCACAAGAGTTCTATGAAAAACTTCAGAAAGAGCCCGAATTGAGAACCCCTTCCCAATCTGGACAGAAAGAACAAACAAAAAGACGACGATTCTACTCTCCGAGCAAGGAGACACCCCGGACCACCAGGGACTCCAGAGACGTAGTGAAAGAACCAACGACAAGGATCACGGATAAAAAGAACGGCGAATTGGAACACACAGAAGAAATGCGGAATGTATGATCCCTTAATGCAACTCCGGTGCTACGCCAACAACATCAACGGTTTAAACTCGCCGGCGAAACGGAACAAGGCATTCAATCTATTGCGAAAAAGAACAAATGCGACATCGTGTCGCTGCAAGAAGTGCACATAAAAGAGGCCCATGAACATCATCTGGCAAACAAAGGCATGGGAAACCTGTTCTGTTCGCTAGCGAAGGAAAAAAAGAGAGGGGTAGCAACATATGTCAGCGACAAGATTCCAGCCAAACTGGCATTCAAGGACCAAGAAGGGAGAATAGTGGGGGTGATGATTGAGGTGGGAATGTCTCGGCTCTTGCTTTGCAACATCTACGCGCCAAATGGCCCCAAATCAGAGTTCGCCCAGGGTCTTGCGAAGCTCATAGACGATCAGGAATACGATGGCCTGATCTTGTTGGGAGATTTTAATGGAATACTCAACCCCCGATTGGATAGAACCCAGCCAGACGCAAAGATCAAGAAAGCGCTGCAAGGCCCCCCGGGCACCTTACCAAAGACTTTCCTGAACCTGATGTCCGATCTCTCCCTGGAAGATGTCTGGCGGTTGCACAACCAAACCGAAAAGGATTATACATTTTATTCGCACAGACACCAGAGTTGGTCACGAATAGACATGGTCTGGATGACCAAGTCTCTGGTGCCGAGGATATCCCAAATAAAAATACAGCCAAGAGACATGTCGGACCACTGCCCGATCATGTTGGAAATGAACCACAGGCTCCCAACAAGACGCTGGAGGCTTAATGATAACCTGCTAAAGAAAGAAGAGGACATATAGAAATATAAAGCCCTGACGGCGGAATATTTCAAGATCAACGACATCCCAGAAACAAACCCGGAAGTAGTGTGGGACGCCTGCAAGGCAGTGATTAGGGGCCACTTCATCCAACACAATGCGAGCAGAAACAGAGAGAAGCGACAGGCGCTACAAGACCTCCAAACCAAGATCGCGCAGGAAGGAGTGACTTTAAAAGCACAGCCAAAAAACCGGCTTGTGCTCCCCAAGCTGTCCTCACTGAAAAAGCAGAAACACCATCTGGAGATCGAACAAATCTCTAAAGATCTCAAATTCCTCAAACAAAGATACTTCCAGAATGCCAACAAGCCGGGCAGGTGGCTAGCGAGGAGGATCAAAAAGAAGAAGCAAGTGAGATTCATAACTAAACTCCGTGCGGGCGGCGAACTGATTCTGGGGGAAGAAGAAATACAGGCTACATTTCAATCCTTCTACTCAGCATTATACGCCAAGGGAAGAGTCAAAACAGAAGATATCGAAAAATACTTGGAGACGCAAGCACTGGGCAAGATCCCGGCACACTATAGGGAACAATTGAACGAGGAAATAGTGGATTCCGAGATAGAGGCAGCAATAAGGAAGTTGGACACAAACAAGGCGCCAGGGCCAGACGGGCTAACGGCCAGATTCTACAAAGCTATACGAAGTGAAATCACCCCCTTCCTGAAAAAGATCTACAACAGGGTACTCACAGAAGGGGTAACACCGGACTCCTGGAAAGAGGCGAACATCGTCCTGATACACAAGGAGGGATCAGATGACACAAGCGTGGCTAATTACAGGCCCATATCACTTCTTAATCTAGACTACAAGATTCTGGCAAACATTCTAGCCGAAAGGCTGAAGCCCTGGCTCAACGTCTGGATAGCCCCCGACCAAAACGGCTTTCTTCCCGGCAGACAGACCAAGGACAACACCAGGACGGTTGTCGACCTGATCCATTATTACGAAAAGCACCCTCAGAGAGAAGTTGCCTTCCTTGCTCTGGATGCGGAGAAGGCCTTCGACAATCTGAACTGGGATTTCTTCCACCTACTAATGTCAAAAATGGATCTGGGCCCGCATTTCCAAAATGCCATTGGGGCTATATACAGGGAGCAAACAGCGAGGGTCTGGGTCAACGGTCGGCCAACGGAGAAGATCGTGATACAGAAGGGAACGCGGCAGGGATGCCCGCTCTCCCCGCTGATATTCATCCTGTCCCTGGAGGTTCTCCTTAGAGCTATCAGAGCCAATAAACAGCTTGAAAGCCCATCAATCGGAGGCCATACGATCAAGGTCAAGGCCTTTGCGGATGACATAATCTGCTTTATTGAACGACCAGTGGCCACAATCCAGGCTTGAGTAGCGGAAATAGAGAGATTTGGAACGCTGGCGGGTCTGAAAATTAACAAAGGCAAAATGAAGATTCTGACCAAGAACCTCTCTAAGAAGCGTCAAGAACATCTGGAAAAGGCCTCAGGCATGCAGGTCACCCAAACAATTAAATACCTGGGCATCCACATAACGGCACAGAACTGCCATTTACAAAAAAAAACAACTATGAGACGTTGTGGACGAAAGTTCAAAAAGATCTGCTCAGCTGGAAAAGCGCCAATCTCTCGCTTATGGGTAGAATAGCGGTGGTAAAGATGAATGTTCTACCTCGACTATTGTACCTATTCCAAAACCTGCCCATCATCAAGTCCAATGTCATCTTTGACAACTGGAAGAAAGACATTATCAAGTTCCTATGGAACACAAAGAGAGCGAGAATTAAATACACGGTACTGACGGACAGAAGAGTAAGAGGAGGGCTGGATCTACCAGATCTAAAGCTGTACTATGAGGCCTGCGGCCTGGTGCATATAAGGGAATGGATCAACCTGAAAAATGAAGAGCTACTGGCCTTGGAGGGTTTCGACCTTCACACAGGGTGGCATGGCCACCTGTGGTATGACAGGCCGAGAACGCATGAAAATTTCAAGAGCCATCCAGTAAGAGCGGCGCTGTTGAAAATATGGGAAACCTACAAGGGAAGATTCTATCAAAAAACTCCTCTTTGGGTATCACCCATTGAAGCCCACCAACGAAATCTACTGGGATGGGTCAAATGGGCAACATATGAGGAAATGACAGTCAGAGTAGGGGCGAGGAGGAGCCTAAAATCAAAGACTCAACTGCAACAACAGTACAAAACCCTCAATTGGCTTCAGTACCTCCACATCAGAGAATGCTTCCAGAGGGATGAACAGGCAGGCTTTGCGGAAAGAGATCACTTCTGGAAAAACTTTCTGAATAAAGAGAAGAAGCTAATCTCCAAGGCCTATCTACGACTCCTGGAATGGTCAACTGAGACCGAACAGGTTAAAACCTGTATGACAAAATGGGCACAAAACATCGGCCGCACAATCAGCATGCGAGAGTGGGAAAAGATCTGGTGGAAGAAAATTAAAATCACATACGCCATCGATCTTAAAGAGAACTGGTACAAACTGTTCTACAGATGGTACATGACACCCCATAAGCTTGGTCTGATGTACAAGAACGCCCAGACTAAGTGCTGGAAATGCAGGGCACAGACAGGCACCTTTTATCACATGTGGTGGTCCTGCCAGGAAGTCTCGAAATTCTGGAAAGCGGTGCACATCCAAATGCAGAAGATTCTACGGGTCACACTGGAATTGACTCCAGAGGCCTACCTACTAGGAATAGTGGACGACAGAGTACTACCAGACGAGAACGCTGAGAGGCTGTTCTTGTTCCTCTCCACGGCAGCGAGGATGGTGTATGCGAGGGAGTGGAAGTCTGCGGAGGTGCCCAGGCTCGCAGAATGGGCAAACAAAGCCCAAGACATCATGAGCATGGACAAGTTGTCATACTACATGAGCGAATTGGAGGGGACAAAATTGAGGAGAACTGATTGGGCGCCCTTTGTGAACTACCTAAAGTCTGGAGAGCTAAACCAACACACTCAAGATACTTGACAAAGGGGAAGGAGAATATCAAAGGTCAATCAAACGGAACCTCCAAGAGTACCTTGCACCCCTACTCTCAAGGACACTCACACCTTAACCCCCCCTACGAGGACTAAGCCAATGGGATTATAGAACAATACCGGAAGCCAGCCCACCATGCCCCTCTCCCCCCCCATTACATCCCCACCCAGACTCTCCTCCCCCAATTCTCCTCCCCTGCCTCCCCACCTCTTGACCCTAAGCCCATCACCCAGGCCTCTCTCTCTCCTGTTCCTACTGTCCTTTACCTGAAATTGTTCCCCCACTTTTACTGTTTATGACAAAACCTCAATAAATATATTTCAAAAAAAAAAGTTACAGGATTATTATCAGGAAAAAGTGTAAGGTAAGAACTCAATTTTAGAAACCTGAAGCCCAAAAGTATATGAAATAAATAATATATCAATTTTGGAAAAATAATAGCATTTTCACATTTAAAGTCAAAAAATGATTTAGTGAGTTTAGCTTGTTTAATTATAATGATTCCATCTGATTATTCTATCCAATGCAGGTTGTACAATCCCCTCAAAAATAGTCTTTAAAATGCTGCTATCTGTCTGTATTTTTATTCCTCCATTCTTTCCTCCTTTTAATAACATAAAGAAGTTATCACACAGGATGGTTGCTATGTAGGATTTATGACAATCCAAATTTTTAATGATGACATGAAACAATAGCATTAAAAACATAAGATCTGTGATAAGGAAAGAAAGTCTGTGATAAGGAATGAAGACTGCATGAAAAATAAGAGATGGATATTTCTAGTCTACTCAGACCCAGATTTGTGGACATGACTTTGATATCCCAGTTCTCTTCTCTTCTAAAGTTCCATGCATTGTTCACCCAAATTTGAGAAAGAAATTAATAATGAAATAATATAAAGTGATTCAAAATCTTACTTACTGGAATTTTAATTCTTGTCTCTTCTTTTTTTAAAAAAAACAATCTTTATTGAGTTTCTAAGAATCGAATATAAAAAATACGGTGTACAGAGTACATAGTAAGAGTGAAAAGACAGAAACAAAGCATCAAGTGGGACACCTGGTGGTTCAGTTTGACCACCTTGGGTGTGTGAAAGGAGAAGATAAAACAGAAACAGGTGTGCTCGAAATACGAGAAACAAAGATTGGAGATCTGACAAAGTTTGGATCAAATTAACATTTGATTGTAAGTGATTAATAAATAAGTGGGTTCCTTTTCCACTTCTCTGGTTACCCGACCTATCCTTCACCGACCTATAATTGAAAAAGACATTTTTACATTCTTAATTGATTTGTTGTTTTCTTATCTTCCCTTAACCCTATAATTTAATTACATATCTAAGTCCACATTACATTCCCTTCTGCAGTATTCTTGGAGAAGGGACCAGTTCCATTTAGCATTATACTTCGGATTTGCATTTCTTTCCCTCATTGCCTCTGTTAGTTTCTCCATTATGCTAATCTCCAGAAGCTTTTTTCTCCATTCCTCCTTTGAGGGAGTGGTTTCCGATCTCCAATGGGTGGCGAGTAGTGTCCTAGCCGCTCTTGTGGCCAGCAGGAATATTCTTTTTTCACTTTTGTCAAAATCATGAAACAATAGCATTAAGAACATAAGATCTGTGATAAGGAAAGAAAGTGGATAAGGAATGAAGACTGCATGAAAAATAAGAGATGGATATTTCTAGTCTACTCAGACCAAGATTTGTGGACATGACTTTGATGTCTCAGTTCTCTTCTCTTCTAAAGTTCCATGCATTGTTCACCCAAATTTGAGAAATAAATTAATAATGAAATAATATAAAGTGATTCAAAATCTTACTTACTGGAATTTTAATTCTTGTCTCTTCTGACCAGCTCTTATTAACACAGTTTTTATGGCTCTCATGCCAAAATCATAATGATCCTAGAAATAATAAAGTAAGAACGGAGACTCTGAACTGGCAAGGCATGGGACATACTCATTTTCATACTCTTCTATATGTACTTCCGAGTCAAATTGAGATGGCATGAAGTCACCCATTTAGGTTCCTAAACTTACCTGTGCATCTTACTGGCAGCACAGGGGCTGGAGGGGAGTTTGGGGGGGGGCACGCCATCCTGCTCCTCTGGGTTTTTCAAAGCCTGAAGAAGTGGGATGGCTGTGGGGGCTCACCTCCAGTGTCATAGAACGCAACCCCAAAAGTCAGTCCCCACAGGCTCAATACCTCATTGGACCCAGGCCTTTCAGTAAGGTCCAGATATAATGAGGTATTTAATTAAAATGGAATAAACAAGGGAAACCTTAGTTTGCTCTACATTAATTTGGTTTTACCAGAGGTGTCATTTGGACACCTTCAGTAAAACTGAGACAGGACTCAGGTTTGGGCCTAAGTTAATGTTATTGAGACAAATAATAAATTTTACACTGGCCATGTAATCCAGATCCAGTCAGGAGCATTATGCTCTGGACTAGCCCCAGTTTGACTGTGATGCCCTGCCACAAGCCCTAGGGCAAATCCTTGCAGTACCACATGAGTGACCAACTGATCCAGCTGGGACCAGACTGCTTTGGCTCTGCTTTCCTGTCCTTTTGTCCTAGAGTTGCCACTGCCACTCTTCATTGGCCATGGAACTCCCAGTGGGAGCTTGGTCATTTTATTCCAGTTTGCTAAGGCCATATCAGAGTGTCACCCAGAGTGGCAGGAGGTTGTAGAACATCCCCTTTCCTGTTGATCATGCATGCACATTGCTTTGACTGCAGCTGAAACAACTATGATGGCCAGACCCTCACAAGGAGTTCTATGGCCAGTGATGAGCTGCAATGGTGACATAAGGATGACCCATTCTCTTCCTGCACTGATAAACTCAGGGGGAGGGAGAGGGTGATAGTGTGTGTGTGGACAAAGGATAAAACTAAACAAACATTCGGCTGTCCACATAGCTGTTAACTCCAATGACACCCCACATTTTCCTGCAAATTCTGGAATATAACCTGTCTTTGCTTATTTCAAATTGGATTAAGGGCTAAAAAGGTCTGGATTCTTACCTAAATTCATAATGTGTTGTGAAAATTGCTAGCTTTGGGAAAATATTGCTTTCTTAATTTGTGTAGATACTGTCTTAGTTGAAACTGCTGCTTGTTTTCCATATTCTCTCTGTTCAAAATTGATGTTTTCTTCCTTTTCAATAAATTGTCACACATCTGACTGCAGCCCCAACCGCTGTTATTCTTTATTTTATGTTCTTATTTTATGTCTTTGTATGTTATGTCATTAATTCAATTAGTCAAACGTACATGGCATCTTCCCTTACATACTGCTTTAGCTTTGAACTCTTACAATTTGTAGCTATCTTTAATTTTGCAGTATGTTAATTATGAACTGTAACTCTTCATGAATGTGAGGCATGATGAATGCTTACTTTGCTCAAATGGTTGAGAAATGGAAAGCTGATGATAGCTCCTCATTTCAAATGACAGGAATATTGTAAAACAGCCACAAATTATTAGTTTCTGCCTCAGATAAACAGCACAGTATGAAATAAGTTTGATGACATGCCTTGAGTTTACAAAATATTATAACCAAATATTATAAAATATTATAACATTATTCATTTATATCCTGCTATTACTGTTATTATTATTACATTTATATTACACTTTCCTCTCTTAAATTAAGCTAGAAGTGACAAAATCATCAAACTATTACAGAACTAGCACATGATTTCTATAAAGCTAGCATAAGGGTTTGGGAAATGGTAACATCTTTGGGCACCATTGCAGCATCCTTTGGAAGTAGCAAGTTCCTAATCCTGCTCCTAGCTGTCTCCCCACGTCTTCTATTCCTCAGCACTGCCTTGATAGCACCTAGTATACCCAAACCAAAAGTTTTGTAACCATCATGCCCTTTGCTGAGTGGAAATCACAGTGCTTATACATTTAAGAGCTTTGCTATTTTTAAAATAGCTACGCTAGAATATACATCGATTTTCCCTCTCCTACCGCTTCAGTACTGACAATGGTCATTCATCACCTTATAGTGGCAATCCTGTATACTGCTACTGTCACTGAATTGCCTCTGAAACCTCCCACATGACCATTCTATGCTGTGTAGGGAGCAGATAGGATTTCAGAAGAATCTTAGACAAGGATGTCTACTGTATATTGCTATCCAAAACTGTTTTTAAATGGTTACTGTTATGATTGCTTGTATTGTTTGTATTTTTTCACCTTACGGTTATAAACCATTCAAGCACTATGTAAATATGCCAAATGAGGCGATTCAAAGTTTGCAAAGTAATACAATTTGTTAAGATGCTACACAATACTGTGTTATTTTTGCGATAACAATTTAACACATTTGTTGAAAAGTTTTACCTGCTGTGATAGCTGCTTGCTACAAAGTTGATAAAGATTTAGTATCTTTCCTGAAAGTATTTTTGCTGATTTGAAACCTTTTGAAAATAACATCATTTCAGCAATGAGTTCATAATCTGGCACCATCATAGACACAGGACGAAATAATGACTTCAGGTTGTCTGGGAGTTCTACACGACCTTTGTATCTGAAAAAGAAATAAAAATCATGAGTTACTTTTAAAGTTCAAATTAAGAAGGTTTTGGCATGGCTGTTTGAACACTTTCAACAATAATAAAACAGTTCACAATAGGAGCCAAGTACTAAATAAGAATATGGGAGATTTGCCTATGTTATAGCACTGGGATCACAGCTATTGAATCATGTCTATTCCAAAGGAAAATAAATAGGAATTTATGTGCCATCCAAAAATGGTGTCTGTCTTTAAAAATACCTCTTTAGATAGATATAAAAAGATAAAGTTATTGATTTAATATGGCATTGTTTTAGAGAAGTGAATGTATAGTCCCCTGTATACTCAGATTCTGCATCCATGGATGAAACTATTCGTGTCTTGAAAATATTTTTTTTAATCTAAAAAGCAAACCCTGATTTTTTCATTTTATAGAAGAGACATTATTTTACTATCCCATTCTATATTTCGGGTAATTGAGCATCCATAGATTTTGGTATTCACAGAACCAAACCTGAGTGGACACCATGGGTTCATAGTTGTACAATGGTAGGTCATATATTTCTGCATGCACAAAATGATCCCATTTTAAATCTCTGGTAAGATTGCACGAGAGAGGCCAAGATGTTTAATTCAGTGGTTTAACAATTTGAGACAAATAAATATGTTCATATAAAAATGATTTTGCTAGCTCTTTTAATAGGTAGTAATAGACAACATTTATCACTTACCCGGGATTCATGGTAATAAAGATTGCACAAAATGGTTTCAGACGGATTTCTTTTCCTTCCAGTACAAACCTATGACAAATATCAGATTATTAAAGACAGTTTCTTAAGTAATAAACTGGGAGGAATTATTGTTCAACCTATCATACTATCCTAGGACACATATACTCTCCCGTGACGGATTACACCTTAGAGCGATCCCTGCGCTGGTCACCTCGGGATTAGAGAGTGTCGGCCTGGTGTGGGAGTCCCCGGAGAGCCTGGCGATTCTGCTGGTGTACCGTGCGCCTAGCGCACCAGCAGAGAGCCTGGCGCGGTTGCTCGAGACTGTGTCGGAGTGGGCATTGAGGTTTCCCAGACTTATTGTTCTGGGTGACTTCAATGTCCACGCCGACGCAGCCTCTGTTCCATCTGCAGCTGCGGACCTAATCTCGACCATGGCGACATTAGGCCTCTCCCTTTGTAGCTCGGGACCCACACACTCGGCCGGGCACACTCTCGACTTGGTGTTCAGCGCGGGGGTTCAAGTGGACCTAGCCTCCGTAATAGAGGTTCCATGGTCGGACCACTGTGCTCTAAGGATCCGGGTTGAGCAACCGCCCCCATGCAAGGGCGCCGAACAGATTTTCGTTCGCCCAAAGAGACTTATGGAACCCGAAAGGTTCCTGAATGCTCTGAGGGATCTGGAGTCTATCAGCGTCTCAGTCGATGAGCTAGTCCAGGCCTGGAACACCTCGTTAGCTAGAGCTCTCGACGAGATTGCCCCTAGGCGTCCTCTCCGACCCCGCAATCATCGGTCCCCCTGGTATACAGGGGATCTGAGGGCCATGAAGCGGGAGAGGAGACGGCTAGAGCGCGAGTGGAGGAAACTCCGTGACGGAGCCTCAGTATCAGCTTATAAGCTAATTAAAGAGTCTTATGAGCATGCTGTCAAGGCGGCCAAAAATGTGTACTTTTCCGCCCTGATAGCGTCTGCTAACTCACGCCCGGCCCAATTGTTTAAGGTAATTCGGTCTTTGACGACGGTCCCTACCGTCCCAAAAATAGTGATCAGGCCCTCACTGCCGGTGCTTTTCAGAGTTTCTTCACAGACAAGATACTGAGCCTCCGCCGACCTTCCGGCCACAGTTGATACAGTAAGAGAGCTCGAGACTCCGTGGCCCTCCGCCGGGCCCACCCTCGACCGGTTTCGCCACTGGACACAGACGCTGTTGATAAGATAGTGGCTGCAGCCCGTCCCACCACCTGCTCCCTCGACCCGTGCCCCTCCTGGCTTGTTAGATCTTGCCTGGAGGGGTTACGTGGGCCTCTGTTGAATATCATAAACAGCTCCCTTGAGCAAGGAGTCTTTCCACAGTGCTTGAAAGAGGCGGTGGTAGCTCCATTACTGAAGAAACCGTCATTGGACCCTGCGGTTCCCTCCAACTACCGCCCAGTGTCGAATCTTTCGTACCTGGGCAAGGTAGTTGAGAGGGCAGTAATGGAGCAATTGCAGTCCTTCTTAGATGATGCAACGTGGCTAGACCCCTTCCAGTCCGGCTTCCGTTCGGGGCACGGGACGGAGACGGTCCTGGTCTCCATCACAGACCAACTCCGCTGCCAGCTCGACCAAGGCGGGTCTGCGCTGCTCGTGTTATTGGACCTCACGGCAGCGTTTGACACAGTCGACCACAATCTATTGATCCACCGCCTGGCCATGGCTGGAGTGAGGGGGACTGCCCTTAAATGGCTGACCTCCTTCCTCCGCCAGTGGTCTCAGCGTGTGAGGAGGGGCGAGGTGGTCTCCGAGAGCTCCCCATTAGTTTGCGGAGTTCCTCAGGGGGGCCATTCTCTCCCCTCTGTTATTTAACATCTACATGCAGCCGCTTGCACAGCTGGTGCGGAGTTATGGGCTGGTTTGTCACCAGTACGCTGATGACACCCAGCTCATTCTGAGGATGGGGGGCAGGCCGGAGTCCGTCCCCGATAATTTCCAGCACTGCCTCGAAGCCATTACTGGATGGCTGCGAGCCAGTAGGTTGAGGGTGAATCCGGCGAAGACGGAGATCTTGTGGCTGGGTCGCCCTGGCAGGGTGGGTGCCCGGCTTCCGACCCTGGACGGTGCGGCGCTGTGCCCAGCGCTGTCTGTGAAGAGCCTGGGGGTCCATTTGGACTCCCAGCTGACCATGGAGGCCCAGGTCTCTGTGGTCAGCAAGGCTGCTTTTTTCCACCTCCGCCAGGCAAGGAGGCTGGCCCCCTACCTCTCCCGGAATGACCTGGCCACGGTGATCCAAGCCACGGTCATCGCGAGGCTAGATTACTGTAACACGCTCTACGTTGGCCTTCCTCTGTCGTCGATCCGGAAGCTCAAGCTGGTGCAGAACACTGCCGCCCGGCTCCTGTCTGGTACGCCAGCAGGTAGCCGTATAACACCTGTTTTGCAGGATCTGCACTGGCTACCTATTGAGCACCGGATCGCCTTCAAGGTGTTGGTTCTTACCTTCAAGGCTTTATACGGTCTGGGGCCAGCGTATCTGAGGGACCGCCTCACCCCCTACTGCCCATCGAGATCACTACGGTCTGAGGATGCCAACTTCCTGGAAATACCATCTGCAAAGTCGGCTCACCTGACATCTACCCGTCGGAGGGCGTTCTCCGTCATAGCCCCCACGCTGTGGAACGCCCTCCCGGCCGAAACCAGAGCCCTGAGGGATTTACTTCCATTTAGGCGGGCCTGCAAAACCCATCTGTATAGGCAGGCCTTTGGAGAGTAGGCCCGCGTACTCTGGGTATTGTGTAGTGGCAACTGTTTGCTGCTTGCTGTTTTACTGCCTGCTTTGCTATTGTTCTGCTACTGTTTTAATTGTTCACTTGTTTTATGTTTTTAATCTTTGTTTTATGCCTATGGCTCTTGTGAGCCGCCGCGAGCCTCCGGGAGTCGGCGGCATAGAAGCCTCAATAATAAATAAATAAATAAATAAATATACACTGATTACTTCCGTCAGTGTATCAGCCTAACAGCAGTGAAGCCCCACAAGGGGCTGATCTGGCTTAATCCTGAGCAAGGCCTTCCCCCAGATTTAGCTAACTTGGGGACAGGGGTGGAATCTGAATCTTTACTCAGGATTAAAGCTTTCTCCAATCCACAGCTGGGCTAGTTCTTAAGCAAAAATGGTGGCAGCTGCCTTGATTGCCACCTTGCATTCCCCAGGCTCTGGTGATCCAGGGGTGTATCATAACAGCCGTGGCAACCCTATCAGTTACACCACCATTAGCCAGACTGTCCACTTGCTTCCTCCCATTTCATGATGTCAGCCAGAATGCCAAGAAGAAGGTAGTGTGCTGATGTCATGGCTGGTGACAACTGCAACATGGGTAGTCCCCATAGGATGGCTGCCCAGTCAAGTGAAACCATGTTTGATACGGTTGGGTGGTTGGAACTCCCTGTCGTCTCTGAGGTAGTTCAGGGAGTCCCAATCCTGCTGCCGTACAGGGCAGATCTGGCATCAAGGACACCGGATTTACCATGCATTATCCATTTGTGTGTAACTACCTCTAGTCTGGTTTTATATTGATTAAACTTATATCTCAACCTATGCCTGATGTAATCTATGTAAACACAAAATACAACAGAATAAAACCCATTCAAATATAATAAAAATGAGAACAATTCAAAACCAGTTGAGAACAAAATGGCCAGAAGAGGAAACAGTTCTTAGACTCAATTTAAGAGAAAACTGACTAACCAATCATATAGCAAGTTAAAGGAATTAAAAAACTGAAATAGTAAATCCCTCTTTTTTGCACAAAGAATAATTTAAAATGATGAAATATATACAAAATGCTGCCCTTTGGAGGCTAACAGTGAAAAGTCCTAGTCAAGAGCAGTTATCCTAGCATGCAGAACCATTGGCTTCTTAACTAAGATATCTATTCTGATTGTAGAACCAGAGTATGAAACAATGGGACATTTTAAAGATACTTTTAGTCCAAATCTTATAGTATTTTAATGATTAATTTAAAGCATTCACTCTATGTCTACCTTTTGATTTGTATATTTTAATATGTATTTTATGGAAACATGTTTTAATATGTGTATTATATGGAGTGTTTTTTAAATGATTATGTGTTTTGATTATGTGTTTTAGCAAAGTTGTAACTGGCCTCAAACGATATATGTAAGGAGAAAGTATAACATCCAAAGAACATATAGCATACAATTTACCAAAATCGCCAGTACACAGCTCAATTCAGTGGCATAAAGCAAAATGCAAAGGAGCAGTTGCGCTCAAACATAATAGTTCTAGGTCTGAATATGGATTTCATTGTATATAGACTTCAGGGATACATGCAATGATAACAATTCTTTAAACGAAGTAAGCAATGAGTCATGAGGCTATATGTAGACTGAAGCCTGCCTCAGAAGTGGCGGGCTTCGGGGAGCTCTGTCCCTGTCCCGCAAATGGAGCCCCATTGGCTGCACTGAAGCAGTAGAAGTCCCTGCTTTCTCCAACGGCTCTAGAGAGCCTTCACCGTCACAAGGGGGATTCAGGGCACTAGCCCTTTTTGATTTCTTTTTTGGCACCAAAGATGCAGCGGCTTCGGGCACCATTACAGTCAAGTCTTTTTCCCTTGAGGGGAGTAAGGCAGCCATCAGATGTTTGGGCTGAGGAGGAGGGAGCAGGGCCCACTGGTAGAGTGCAGCCTTCAGCCTTGACACTCTATTCTTTCTTGTCTGAGGCGTAAACGCCATACAAATTGGGCAAAACTGGGTCAAATGCCCTTCCCCCAAGCAAAGAAGGCACAATGAGTGCCCATCATTGTCAGAATAAATGGCTAAACATGATGCACAGCGTTTAAAAGCTGAAGTAGCTGCCATAACTTCAAAAACAACAAAGCCAGGGGGAGAGAGTTAATAGTTAGCCTAATTCAGTCCAGAATAGATATTTGAAGCAAAAATAGGCAGTCTGTGTCAAAAAACCACGCTAGTTGAAGAGAAGGTTCTTTTGCTGGTGACAGAGCGGCGGATCAAAAGAACTGGAGCAGTAGCCCCTCCCACTGGCTACTTATATGCTCAAGGGGAGAGTGGGCAGGGCTACAGCCAAAAATGTTTCTAAGGCTTTCTGGAAGGTTCCGAAGCTGTCTGCTCAGGTGCAGAAACTACCTTATGTGTGATTCACAGTTGACCATGATGGGAAACTTTATTTTTCCATCCTGACTCCATCTCCTCGAAAGGACTCGGGGCAGCTTACATGGGACCATGCCAGGAGCAGACTAAGGTAATTTAAAATGGTAAGCAAACATTATTTTGGTGCCCCCTCGCTCTCCGGCCTCATAAAAAGAGTGCATGCGTGCCGGGTGCGGCGCGCATGCATGGAGCCAGCTAGTTCCGCGCATGTGCAGAACCACGGCCGCTTACTTTACATACCGTTAAATCCGCCCCTGGGCCAGGCCCAAGAACTTCTTAGTTATTTTATAAATAAATACAAATAATTTCAATATTAGGGTTAAAGGGAAGACATTTCTTTTAAAAATGTTTTCAAAAAGCATAAGAAAAGTTTTCTTCGGAATTGTACAGAAAACACACATAGGTAATATACAGTTGACTCGTAGATTTCTAATTCATACACAGACATCTAGCAGCAGAACTACTATCAGTCCTAGAGTCAAGATTTCGAAACAAGTATTTGTTTTAAAGCCTTCTTTTAAGTAAAATTTTAAAACACAAACATAGAAACATGTATATACACGCATGCACATATATACACAATGCAAAACCATATGCATCTCATGTAATAAGTCATTTGAACATGCTGATTGAGGGATTCTGGGTAGTTGTGGGATGTTTTATCCAATAAGTAATGTTTCCAAATCTGTATATTTAATAAAAGTCAATGTTTGTATGTATGTGTGTATGTGTGCGGAGGGCGGAAGGATATGTGGCAGGCAGCTTTCTGATTGGCTCCCACTGTGGGATTATTTGCATAAAGTTCTCTGATTTGCCAGCCTCAGAACTCCAACATTCTAAGGCAGCAGACAGAGGGGATTGGTTGCCCTGAGGGAGTATTTGCATAAAACACTCTGATTGGCCAGCCAATACCAACATTCCGACACTCTAAAGTGGCAGAGGGGGTAAGGAAAAGGCCTGAGGCCGTCAGGCATGGTGGGAGTTTAAGGCCAAAGCACTTTGCGACCTCTTTGTGACCCCCAACAATGACAGAACAAGACCAAACTTGGCACACAGAACCCTCAAGATGCACCCTACATCCTGGTGCAGTTTGAGGGAGGATGGACCATGGATGATGGGACTTGCAGTACTTTAATTCACTTCCTTAGAGCACTGTGGCCCACACCAATGACGAATCAGGACCAAACTTGGCACAAAGAGCCCCCATGACCCACTCTACATTCTACTGTAGTTTTTCTAGGAGGTTAGACCATGGATGATGGGACTTGAAGTACCTTCACGGAATATGGGATCTGTAGTTCTTTTAAACTTATTAGTTGCTTACCGGTAACTGTAGTTCCCTGAGTGATCTTCTGCGAATTCGTACTCATGCAATCTCTGTGGCACACAGAGCCGATCGGAACCTTCTAGAGAGATAAAATGGCACGTTAGTGGTAGCCCCGCCCCTCGCTATATAAGCTCCCTCAGAGGAATCACCCCCTCAGTTCTCTTCCACAGCAAAGTAGACAGAACGAGGAGGCATGACCCAGGGGAGGAAGGGCGGGTCGTACGAATTCGCAGAAGATCACTCAGGGAACTACAGTTATCGGTAAGCAACTAATAATTCCCTGTCGTGATCATCTGCGAATACATACTCATGCAACAGATTACCAAGCTACCAACCTTGGGTGGTGTGCGTCATGCCACCGAGGAAAAGAGGACTGCTCTGCCAAACTGTGCTTGCTTCCTGGAAATGGCATCCAACTTATAGTGAGTCACAAATGTCAGAGGCATCTTCCAGGTTGCTGCATGACAGACTGCATCTAACGGAACTCCTTTCATGAATGCTGCTGAGGTTGCCATCGCCCGTGTAGAATGACCCTTCAGACCTAAGGGAGGTTCTCTCCTAGCCATCTGATAGGCCAGCCGAATCATGGCTACGATCCAAGCAGACATTCTTTGAGACGACACAGGGAGACCCTTGGAGTCCTCCCTATACTTCACAAACAAACGAGTGGTTTTCCTAAATCCTGCCGATCTATCTAGGTAGAAGGCCAGTGCTCGCCTCACATCCAAGCAATGGAGGGAGCGCTCTAAAGGGGAACTAGCGTTCTGAAAGAGTGCTGGTAATACTAGGTCCTTGGACATGTGGAAAGAAGATGCAACTTTAGGAAGGAATGCGATATCGGTTCGCAGTACTACTTTATCTCTATGGAATCTGGCATATGGGGCATCAGCTCTCAACGCACACAACTCACTAGCCCTCCTAGCGGATGTAACCGCTACTAAGAAGGCTGTTTTCCAAGTGAGTCGAGAGATGTCATTTGAAGCCATAGGTTCAAAAGGGGGCTTAGTCAAAGCCGAAAGGACTAGATCTAAGTCCCAACCTGGAGCTACGGGCGCTACCCTAGGGTTGATATTAGAAAAAAAACCCTCAAAAAAAGTTTTACCAACGGGTCTGAAAAATAAGAAGGAAGGCCTGCCTTCCTTCTATACCAGGAAATAGCTGCCAAGTAGCATTTTATAGAAAAGAGAGCTAGCCCCTTTTCTGCTAGGGCTGCTAAGTCTAAAACTAAAGGAATGGATGCCGACAGAGGATCCGCACCCTTTTGGGCCATAAAAGCAGAAAACCTTCCCCATTTGTATGTATAAGATTTTTTTGTTGACTCCCTGTGAGCAGCATCCGAAAAGCGTCTGACTGATTGGGGAAGATATGATATAGGAATCAGTGGGTTGGTCGGAGACGCCACGCCGTGAGGCGCAGTTTGTCCACCTCCGGGTAGAGTACCCTGGCCCCCTGGGACAGGAGGAGGTCGGGTGTGTTCCTGAGACGGATGAAAACTCCCTGGGATTGTTGCAGGAGCGGTGCAAACCAAGGCTGCCGGGGCCACCACAGCGCTATCAGGATGCAGTTGGAGTTGTCCCTCTGAATCTTGGACAGCACCTTAAGTAACAAAGGGAAAGGGGGGAAGGCGTATAAGAGCCCTCTTCCCCATGATAGCATAAACGCATCCCCTAAACAACCCTGTGAAATATCTGCCTTTTTACGGGCACAGAATCTATTACATTTGGCGTTTTCCTTAGAGGCAAAAAGGTCAATTTCTGGCCAACCCCAAATATTAAAAATATGGGTCGTCTCCTCACGGAGGAGAGACCACTCATGGTGGCAAAGGGGGGACCTACTAAGGGCGTCCGCCACTGTGTTTTCATCACCCGGAAGATGGAGTGCAGAGAGAGTAATGCCCCTGTGTAAACACCATTCCCAAATTTGTAATGTAAGTTTCAACAAGGAAGGGGAATGGGTGCCACCTTGCTTATTTATATAATACATGACAGTAGTATTATCCGTTAGTAACCGTACTGCCTTGCCTGTAAGCACTAATTCAAAGGCCTCAAGGGCCCTCTGTGCCGCCAACCCATCAGGGAGGAATCAGTGGTAACAGTATGAGTGGGGACAGGCGGAAGAAACGGGAGGCCACAACAGACATTGCTAGCATCCAGCCACCAACTTAAGGAGTCTTGAACTCGACATGGTAGCTGAAGTGACATGGAGGGGTCATCTGTAAGGGGATTAAAAACTGAAAGTAGCCAGGAGTGGTCTAAGATGTAGCCTTGCAAGAGGTGTAACAGCTGTTGTTGAGGCCATGTGTCCCAATAGGATCTGGATGTGATGTGCAGTTAGCGTAGTGGTGTGCATTACTTGGAGAATCACCTCACGGAGAGCAAAGAAGTGCTCATCTGGGAGATACACCTTCTCATCCACTGAGTCAAGGATTGACCCAATAAAGGGAGCCCTCTGGGCCGGGACTAAATTGGATTTTTCCAGATTGACTACTAGTCCCAGGGATTGGAGGAGAGACAAGGTAAAGGAGATGTCTGAATACGATTTCTCACGAGTGGGGGCGACCAGTAACCAATCATCCAGGTACGGGTAAACCGTAACCCGGCTAGATCTGAGGTGGGCCATCACCGCCGCCATACACTTAGTGAAAACCCTTGGGGCGGAAGACAAACCAAACGGGAGAATGGTGAATTGATACGCCTGTTCGCCCACTTTGAAGGAAAGAAGTCCCTTGTGATGGTGCGCTATACTAATGTGGAAGTATGCGTCCCGGAGATCAATAGTAACAAACCATACAAATTTATTAAGGAGGGGCAAAATAGAAGACAATGTGACCATTTTGCGCGGCTTTACAAACATGTTAACCTCGCGAAGGTCCAAAATTGCCCGAACGCCGCCCCCCTTTTTAGAAACTAGAAAATAACGGGAGAAAAAACAACATGGGTAGGCTGAAGGTGGGAGAGGGGAAATAGCCCCTTTGGCCAACAGGGCGCGGATCTCCTCTAAAAGGGGTTGTGAACTAGGAGTGGAAATAACGTGTCCCAACGGGGGCCGTTCTATTAATTCTAAGCTATAACCTTGCCTAATAATTTTAAGGACCCAGCCATCCGTGGTGATGGCCGACCAATGAGAATAAAAAGGAAGGAGTTTGTTTAAGAAGAAAACTGCACCTGGGTCTGAGGTGCAAGAAATAGGATTTGGGTCCGAAGCATGGGGGGGGGGGGCGACGCCGAAGCTGCTTTGATTTTAAATCAGCGTCCGTTTCTGGATTGAATAAGCCCTTCCCTTGCATGGGCATATCTTCAGCGAGGGCTTTTCCCTCATCAGAAAGCGTGGCCGTGCGGAGCCAAGCATGACGGCGTAGAGCGGTCGCCTCAGCAAATAAACGGCCAGAAGTCTCGGCTAAATGCTTGCCCAGATCCTTCTGGAAGCGGGTGACTGCCAATGCCTCAACCTGAAGGGCTTTTGGGAGGTGGCGACGCTCGGGAGGTAGGAGCTCGAGATAAGGGAGGATTCTATTCCAAATAAATTTCTGGTACGCACTTAAGTAAGTTGCGTAATGGGCAATGCGGGATACAAGGCCTGCCGTAGTGTGGACCTTTTTCCCTATGGCATCTAGTTTTCTTCCCTCCCTATCCGCAGGAGTGGACATAGCTCCCCTGGGGCGTTTAGATTTAGTCAGCTCTGTGACCACTGTGTTTGGTTTAGTGGGTCTCGCTAGCCACTCATAGGTCGAAAAATCGACCTTGTAAAGGGCATCTAGACGCCTTGGCACTGCGGCCACTAAGGCAGGAGAGGTGTCAGGCAATGTGGCCAGCTTAGCTAAATAAGGGAGATGGGGAACCGCCTGAGAAGGGACCCTTTGCTCGTCCGAGGGGAACATAGGGTCCTCCACAGAATCATTATTTTTGGGGGCTGGCAGGTCAAGGGCTCTAATCAGACGAGACATCATGACTACAAAGTTATTAAAGTCAATCATGGATAGTTGTTCGCCATCAACCTCAGTGCCTCCAGGAATGGGGTCTTGTTCCTCTCCTGAAACATCAGAGTCAATGTCCCCTGAAGCAGGATCCAAATGTGGTTGATTTTGCAAGGAGGAACCCCATTGATTCGACACTGGAGCTGGAGTTGCCATAGATAAAACACCAGGCAATGGTGCCACTGCGATTGGAGGTGGCACTGGATTGGCTGCAGCTTGCTGGATCGGGGCCGCTGGTGGTTGAAGCACCTGAGGGGCTTGAGGGGGAGGCGGGCCGACATAAACATAGCTTTGAGCCGTCCACCTCCAGCAAGATGAGGCTTCAGCAGGGGCTGCTGGAAGAGACACTGCTAAGGCATTCCCTGAACGCTTCTCTCCTCGACGCCGGTGTCCGTGCGCCCTCTTGTGGCGTCTACGGCGCCTGGTCGACATCGCCTCAGAGGAGGAGGTAGAGGAGGTGGAGGAAGACGACGATGACGAAGAGGAGGTTGAAGGAGATCGTCGACGTCGCCGCTTAGGGACCCTGGAGCTTCGCCGAGAAAGTGCACGGCCTCTAGTACGTGCCGCGTCAGCAGGCGGCAACGCCGGGGTAAATGGGCCCGACGGCATCGGGGGGGGGGGGAGCACGCCGAAGCTGTATCCTCCCTGACAGCTGTTGAGTGGAGGATCGGCTCCGGAGAGTGAGTTTCCATCGCTCCCACCGGCATCGCAGAGGCAATGACAGTCAGCTGGACCTCGGAAGGAGGAGCCTGGGGAAGCAGCTGGCAGCTCCGCCCCCGGCGTCGGGGGGTGTGTGCGCTCATCCTGCACTCCTCCTCCCTCAGCCGATGTCAAACTGGAAACAGGCTGAGGGGAAAACAGCTGTAAAGGCGGAGCTAAGCCCACAGGGGGCGGCTCAAACAACGCCAGAGGAGGAGGGGAAAAAAGAGCCTTAGTGAGCGAAGTTGCCTCACTGCTCTTTCACGCGTTTTTTTCCTTAGCTGTCAAATAAGCCTGGCGGCCAGCCTTTGGCTTGATTGTCGAAATCGCCTTAGCCTTTTTCGGAGGCTTCCCAGCCGGCGTGCCCTCATGCTGAGGAGGCGAAACTGTTGAGGAACCCCCAGGGTGTGGGGGGGGGGGGGTCAAGGCTGGGTTTCCCAATAAAGGCAGGAGCTCTTGATCCAACAAGGGAGGCTGAGAGGGCAACAGCACCTTCTCATATAAAGCCATTTTGAGGCGAGCTTCCCTGTTCTTATAAGTCTGGGTGGTAAAAGATCGGCAAATCTGACAGGATTGAGTCAGATGCCCCTCACCCAAGCACACCAAGCACAACTGGTGGCCATCAGTGTCTGGCAAAATATTTGGACACTGTTTACACTTTTTGAAAGATGAAGTCGCCATAGTCATAAAGGATCAAGAATGAAGGATGGTCAGACAGTCCAAATTCAAGCCAGATTAGAATACAGAGTCCCAAATGTAGAGCAAGTGGATAGTCAAGTCAAAATAGGTCAAAGTCACAATACCACACGAAGAGCAGTCCAGCACAACGAAGGTTCTTCCAAAGGCTTGTGCGGAATGAAGAGAACTGAGGGGGTGATTCCTCTGAGGGAGCTTATATAGCGAGGGGCGGGGCTACCACTAACGTGTCATTTTATCTCTCTAGAAGGTTCCGATCGGCTCTGTGTGCCACAGGGATTGCATGAGTACGTATTCGCAGATGATCACGACAGGGAACCTTCATTTCCCACAGACCACTGCGGCCCTGAACAAAAAACGATAAAGACTACACTTCGTACACAGTGCCCCCATGACCATCCTACTGCAGTTTAGAGGAAGGTGGATTATGGGTTGCTTACCTGTAATCGTAGTTTCCCGAGTGGTCAGCGGGAATAGCACATATGGATGATGGGACTTGAAATACCTCTACTCATTCCCCATGACCGCTGTAGCCCCCAACAAAGACCAAGAAAGACCATACTTGGTACACAGAGCCCCCATGATCCACTCTACATTCTACTGCAGTATGGAGGAGGGTGGACCATGGATGATGGGACTTGAAGTACCTCCACTCACTTCTCGAGTGTGCTGTGACCCGCATCCAATGACTGCTCAAGACCAACCTTGGCACACAATGCCTTTCTCAAATAACCCGAGCACTGCCAGGTTCCCAAGCGAGTAATACAATAAGGTAGAGAACTTTCAAACAATCAGAATATTTTCAAATAAATACCTAACAGTGAAGCTATCTTTAGCTGCCTTGATTGTTTGAATCTGTGAAGCAACTGCGGAAAGTACTTCTATATCAATCCTGTTGAATTCATCAAAGCAACACCAAACTCCTGACTGAACTAGCCCGCAGAATAATTTCACCATCACCTTAAACAAAAAGGCATATTTTGATCAGCATTGAACTTTTTAAAATTAAAATTATCTGTTTTTTCCTGTATATCGGTAGATATACTCTAGTGTAAAAGCTTATTAATACTAAAGACTTTAACACACGAGGTTTGTAACATGAGCTGTAGCCTCCTCAACCACAAATGGAATTGCTTGCCTAGTTCTTTATTCATTCCAAAACAGTTAGCCACTTTTCTAGTAGTCCTTTTCTAAAAATGTGCAATTTCTGTTTTCAAGCAACGGAAAGAACTTTGAAGCACTTTCAAAGAGTTTTCAGCTGCGCAATAAATGCAAAAGCACTTCAGCTATGAGTTTGGGGTTGTGATGTATCATTAAGGGCGAGCTGTTGATGTCACTTTAATGGCTTCATTTTCCTATGACCATAGCATTAGTCATTTTACTTCTGGCCATAAGAATGTGAGGAGCTGAGGCGGCAAAACCAAAACTATCCTCTTTTGCCCCCTCCACTTCTCTTTTTTTAAAAAAATTAATTGTTGAAATTATTGTTAAAATTACACAAATCAAAAGCTCATTCTAGGGACATATAGGAAATTCTCTCTTGGATAAGCATTTCCATCTTGTTTGCAAATTTTCCTTTGTTCTTTTGCAAACATTGGTACTGGAGTTTTGCAAACTTCAGCCTCAGGGCCCTTCTACACAGCACTAAAACTTGGGCTGAAAAACTGATTAGCCTGAGGCATCCAGATGACTTTCAAACTGGAATAAATTGAATTTCCTCAGCTTAATCTGGTTTTTAAAAATACTGAAGGTTCAGGACTTTGAAGGTACAGGAACTGTGGAAACAGACTCCTAAGATTACCTTTAGTGATCCCATTGTCTGTTTCCACAGCAATCCCTCCTCCCCAGACTCAGGCATTCTGGGGAAAAGGGATGGCACTTCCCGTCCCCTTTCCCCCCCAAATCTACCTTCCCTCCCTGCAAAATCCAGAGGTTTAGGCCAGCTGTGTAGCTTCCATCCCGAGATGAAGTGAGATTTAAAACCCCAATTCCTCTCGGATTTTTGGCCTGTGTAGAAGGGCCCTGAGTTGCAATAAGTAATAGCATCTTCCTTCACAGAATACATAAAAGAAGGAAAGCATTCTACAGTAGATGCAAAATACATAATTCCATTTTTATTATTATTCTAATTGCAACACTGTTGTCAAACACAACACCCCTCACCCTGGAGGTGTGAGGCACTGGGATAAATATTGGTAGGTTACATACCTGTGACCATCTTTCTTCGAGTAGAGCTCTGTGAATCCACACTTATGAAGTCTGCGCGCCAAAGCAGGCTTCCAACGGAAACTTCTCCAGTTTGAAAGGTTTTGGCGGTAGCCCTGCCCAGCGGGCCCGGAGGGCATATAAGCCGCTCCATGCGCGCCCACCCCATTCCTGCGCCACGTGTGCAACAAGGAAGGGGCGGTTTGAGAAAGAGGGGCCGGCCGGGTGGGTTAGTGTGGATTCACAGAGCTCTACTCGAAGAAAGATGGTCACAGGTATATAACCTACCATTTTTCTTCGTAGGCTCTGTGAATGCACACTTATGAAGAGTTAGCAAGCTAAGGTTCAGGATGGTGGGAACAAACCGACCAAAGTGTAGGAACCAAACAATTTTATTGCAACAAGCCATCATGATCAATGACTATAATAATAAATAAATAAGGATGGAAGGCAGGCTCCCAATCCTTGTAAGCAAAGTGCAACAAGCACCATTCATGCCAGGCACGCAGGCCTCACATTATTGAAGGTGCACATAGAAAGTGCAAACATGTAAACATCAAACATACCCTGTCGAGCGAAGCGCGCTAATAAATATAACACAGCGACCTGAGATCATAGGGCATGGTACATAATTTAAACATTGGTCCCCGCCCAGGCTCCGTAGGAGGAGGGGCGACCGGTATCATAACCTGACGACCCCTGAAGTGGGTCGTGGAATGAAGGTCTAGGGAACAACAGGCCCCTGAAGTGTCACTAGTGACTCGATTGGATCGAAGGTATGGTCCTCGATCCGACACCCCGAATTTCCGTAAGGGCGAGGGGTGAGTACTGATCGGCCGAAGGCCGCTTCCCTACCATGTAGAGTATCCACACGATAGTGGGAAATAAACATAGAGGGGTTGGCCCAAATGGCCGCCCTGCAAATAGAGTCCAGCGGGATACCATTAAGGAAGGCGGTCGAGGTGGCAACCGCCCTTGTCGACCTACCCTCGACCCGCGGGGGTTGCGGTTGGCGGGCTATCTGATAGCACAGCTCAACCAGGGACGCTACCCAATTAGAGAGCCTCTGTGACGACACCGGCAAACCCAGCTTGTCGGTGGCGTAGGAAACAAAGAGTCTATTAGACCGTCTAAAGTCTTGAGACCTCGACCTGTAAATCCCCAGGGCCCTTTTAACATCTAGGGCATGAAGGGACTTTTCATCCTCCGAGGAGGGCGATGGGAAGAGGTCTGGCAGGACAATGTCCGTGTTCAAGTGAAAGGGCGACACCACCTTCGGCAAGAAGGTAATGTCAGTCCGTAGTGTAATGACGCTCCAATTTCGGTAAGGATCACGCGTAGATAGAAGCACGGTCCAACACGATTTTATTGCAGGTACAATACTTGTAAAGCTAAAGCACCGGCCCGCCACCCAAACACACCTTATATACCCAAACCCCCCTCCCCTTGCCCATGCAATGTCCAGGCAGGGTTGCACCATATCCGGGTGATTCAGCAATTCCCATAGTCCAAAGGGATGTGACCTCACAGGCCTCTGAGTCAACACAATCAGATTATTGTCCAATGTCCAAGTCCAAAAGAAGTTACCTCACTTCCCTGGAGGCACCTGGAAGTTACATCACTCCCCCACTGACTCAGCATGTCCTTGAGTAACTAGAGCAAAGGTTCCAGAGATCTGGAATAAAGGTCAGCTATCTCATGGCAGGCTGGAAACCTGAACTTCTTCCAAGCTCAGATTTCCCAGATCTGACATAACGTCCTTCTCCACCACGTCCTCCCCCTGCAGAAACAAAACATCATTCAGTTCTCAGGCGGAAGGGGCCCCACATAACGCTTTAATAGGCTGCAATGGAACGTGGGATGTACTTTGCCCAAACTCCTGGGCAGCAAGAGAGTATACGAAACCTTATTAACCCCCTTCTCCACCCTAAAAGGTCCAATATATCTTGGGCTCAATTTCTTCGATGGTCCTCCTAACTTCAAATTCCGGGTGGATAACCATACTAGATCACCCTCGGCAAACTCCTCCCCTTCCTGTCTTCTTCGATCCCCAAATACCTTATACGCTCGCTGCGCTTTACCCAAAGCTTCAGTTACCTCCCTCCAATCATCCTGCGCTCGCATCTTCCACTCACTCTTCTCCTCCCCCCCCAACTCCAAAAGCTGCGGCAAAGGAGCCACGTCCTGACCATAAACTACCTCGAAAGAGGACTTCCCCGTGGAAGAATGTACAGAGCTGTTATAAGCTATTTCCGCATAAGGCAATAAGTCCGACCAATTATTCTGTTCCTTATTGCTAAATATCCGTAAATAACCCCCCAAGGATTTCTGAGTTCTTTCTATGCCGCCATTACAACAAGGATGGTAAGCAGTCGTAAGTTTTCTTTGAGCTCCCAACACCTCTAAAAACTTCTCCCAAAATCTGGCAGTAAACTGAACCCCTCGATCGCTGAGAACCTGTTCCGGACAACCATGCAACCGGTACACATGTTGCACATACAATTCAGCTAGCCTCTCTGCCGACGGCAATCCTTTCAAAGGCACAAAATGAGCCTGCTTCGAGAATAAATCAAGCACTGTCCAAATATACCTGTAACCTCGGCTGGACGGCAACTCCCCCACAAAATCTGTACTGACGTGCGTCCAGGGCCGCACAGGAGTAGCCACCACCTGAATCAACCCTCGCGGTCTAGCAGCAGGTTCCTTATTCCTGGCACACTCCTCACAATGCTCCACATACTCTTTCACTCCTGCTCTCATGCCTGGCCACCAATATCGCTTCTTTATAGCCAACAGCGTCTTTGTCACTCCCCAATGACCAGCAGACTTGTGATCATGGTTAAGCCGCAAAACCTTCCTCCGCACACTTCGAGGAACATACACCTTACCTCCCATTACCCATAATCCATTCAACATCTTACACTCATCCCTGTGGTCTTGTAACCACTCATCCCCTTCATAACCTTTCTGTAACTCTAAACACCACTCATCCACTATATCCTCTTCCTCCTTCTCCTCCCTTTTCACCTGCGACCGCGTCTGTACAGCTAATCCCCAATGCTCCTTGGTGAACACCTCCTCCGCCTTTTCCAAGCAATTCTCTCCCACACCTGGGTATCTAGACAACGCATCAGCTACCACATTCTCACTACCTTTTATGTGCTGCAACGAGAAATTAAACCGGGCAAAGTATTGAGCCCATCTCACCAATTTGGGAGACAGCTTCTGAGGATTCTTCAAATATTGAAGGTTCTGGTGATCTGTCAACACAATGAAAGGGAAAACTGCCCCCTCCAGAAACTGCCGCCATGTTTGCAAAGCACACTTCACCGCAAACGCCTCTTTCTCCCAAACGGGCCACTTCCTTTCTAGTTCACCAAACTTCTTCGAAAAATAGGCACACGGCCTCAAATTACCTTGCTCATCCCTTTGCATTAACGCTCCTCCATACGCCCATGCAGACGCATCGCATTGGACCACAAACGGCTTGTTCACATCCGGATGTACCAATAAAGGACTCTGGGTAAAAGCTCTCTTCAACCTATCAAAGGACCTCTGACACTCCTCAGACCAACTTAACTTCGCTCCAGGGGACTTGGTCTTTCTAGACTCCCCCTTCCCCTTCGTCTTCAACAACTCCGTGAGTGGGAGAGTTATGGCTGAAAACCCAGATATAAAAGTACGATAAAAATTCGCCAGCCCTAAAAACGCCTGCAGCTGCCTTCGAGTTTGTGGAGCCTCCCAGCTCAACACATCTTCCACCTTAGCCGGATCCATAGCCACACCACTTTCACTAATCCGATACCCCAAAAAATCAATCTGATTCTTCCCAAACTCACACTTACTCAGCTTCACATACAAACTAGCTTGCCGCAATCTCTCCAGCACCTCTCGCACTAACAGAACATGCTCTTCTCTCGTATGCGTCACAATCACTATATCGTCTAAGTACACAAAAACTCCCCTATACAAAAGGGGGTGCAGCACCTCGTTTATAAGCTGCATGAAAATACCGGAAGCTCCGGCCAAACCGAATGGCATCACGGTCCATTCGTATAGCCCGAGAGGGCAAGAAAAAGCCGTCTTCCATTGGTCCTCCCTTTTCACCCTCACCATATGGAATGCGTCTATTAAATCCAACTTAGTGAAAAATCTACCGCCCCCTAGCTGGCCTAACAAATCCTTAATCAAAGGCAAAGGATAGCAATTCGTCGTGCTAATGGCGTTTAATCTCCTGTAATCAATGCATAACCGCAATTTCCCATCCTTTTTCTCCCGAAACAAAACTGGAGCAGCTATGGGAGACTCTGACCTTTGAATAAACCCCTTTTCTAAGTAACCATCAATTTGTTCCCTTAATGCCTCCTTCTCCTGCACAGTCATGGCATATATTTTTGGCTTGGGCAAAATAGCCCCCTCCTTAACCTCTATACTACATTGTACATTACGGAGCGGGGGAAGACTCTGGGCCAATTTAGGGTTAAACACATCCGCATAATCCCAGTACTCTACTGGCACCCCCTGTACTTTGTCCTGAACTTCCCTCTCTACATTGGGCTCACACTGCACTTTCCCCGACTTCCAATCCACCTTAGGATTTACTTGTTCTAACCAGGGTAACCCCAACACCACCTCATGGCCTGTAATGGGGGCCACTACAAAATCAATACCCCCTTCCCAAGGTCCTACCCGACCTTTTAAATCTTTAGTACCCAAAGAGAACGGCCTGCCCTTAATAAAGGACCCATCTAATTGCGCAAAATTAACAGAGGTATCCAAAGTTTTCGTAGCCCCTCCTAAATCACCCACTAATTTTGGGGACATTATATTCTCTGAACACCCACAGTCCACCAAGGCTTTCTTCTCAATGATTTCACCCCCCTTATACAATCCCAGGGTGCATTGTATACTCGGGGGACTCACCCCAACACTTTTCACATCAGTATTGTCCAGAAAAGCTGCTCTAGCAGATGCCACTTTCAATGAATCTGCACCAACAGAATCTTGCATTGGCTTCTGCCGGCATTGGGCTGCAAAATGACCCGGCTGGGAACATATGAAACAGCGGCCACGTCCCATCATGGGCTTCCTCATCCCACCAGCCCAGCCATCGCCTCCACCACCACGTCGAAACTCTCCGGGCCGAAATCGGCCTTCAGCAACACTGCGTCCTGGCCCTCTGGATCTCGCCGGCTGGAACCGCCTCCGCTGTACTTGAGCCAAAATTCCCTCCACGCTGCCGGCCAACTGGATCCAACCGTCAACATCACCGGGATCTCCACGATGCAGACACCATTCCAAAATCTCCTTCCTCAGGCCATCTTGGAATAGTTCCAGCAACGTTGCCTGGGACCATTCTGCAACTTTTCCCAGATCTGACACCGTAGTATTGCCCTATCAGCCAGGAAGATCAGGTATGGCTCATCTACCCGAAGAGCCGCCAGTTCCGACGGTCGTCGAGCTGAAGCAATGGCCACCAGAAACGTCACCTTCCAAGAGAGGAGACGCAGGTCGACCGATGTGAGAGGCTCGAACGGCGGAGCCGTGAGGCAGGAGAGCACCAGGTCCAGGTTCCATCCCAGAGTTGGTGGGTGCACCAGGGGGCGGATCCTGTTGGTCCCCTTCAGGAATCTCCTGACCATAGGGTGTTGGAACAGCGAAGGCCCGCCCCTCTGCTGGCTGTGCCAGGTCAGCGCCGTGAGATACGTCTTCAGCGACGACATGGAGAGGCCTCTCTCGACTAGCCCTGCAAGGAAGTCGAGGACTGTCGACACCGAGGGAGGAAACGACCGGTCGGTGTGTGTCTCCTGGAACTTCGTGAAGCGGGAGAGGCACGCTGAATAAGCCCTCGAGGTGGAAGGCTTGTGTGCCGCCGCCAGGATCGAGGCCACTGCCGGGGTGAAGCCTGTCAAGGCCGGATCCTCCACGCTGTGAGGTGGAGAGATGGAAGGTTGGGATGGAGGAGGAGTCCTCCCTCGTCAGTAGGTCTGGTCGACACGGCAGGTGGCGAAGCAGGCCGTTGGCCAGGTGGAGCAGGGTTGGGAACCACACCTGCCTCGGCCAGGAGGTTGCGATGAGGATGCAGTCCGCTCTGGCCAGCTGAACCCTCTCGATGACCCGAAGTAGTAGCGGGAACGGCGGGAAGAGATAGAGGAAGCCCGTCGACCAGTCGAGCAGGAGGGCATCTCCTAGGCAGCCCTGGTGAGTACCCGGGGCAAGTCTGGCACCGAAGCAAGGTAGTTGATTGTTTTCCGGCGACGCGAAGAGATCTGTGTTGGGGAATCCCCACTCCCGGGAGAGGTGATGTAACTCCTCTGGATGAAGCATCCACTCGTGCGAGGACCAGCGGGTCCTGCTGAGGAAATCCGCCTCTGTGTTGTCGACGCCCGGTAGATGCACTGCTCTGGGCACGACCTGATGTAGTATGCACCACTCCCACAGTCTCTGGGAGAGGGCTAGTAGCTTCCTCGACCCGGTTCCACCTTGCTTGTTGATGTAGTACATGGCCACGATATTGTCTGTTCTGACGAGTACTACTTTGCCGGTGACGATTGGCATGAAGGCTCGCAGGGTCTTGAAGACAGCGAGGAGCTCGAGGTAATTGATGTGGTGGAGCTTTTCCACCGTCGACCACTGGTTGTTGATGGATAGCCCCTCCGCGTGGCCGCCCCACGCTGACAGCGAGGCATCCGTTGTGACTGTGATGGATGGCTGGCTTGTGTGGAACGGGACCCCGATGCACACGTTGCGGCTGAGCAACCACAAGTGAAGAGAGTCTCTGACCTGTTGTGGTGGGGAGAGTCTTTTTGAGTGATGCTCCACGACCGGGTCGAAATGGTCGAGGAACCACCGCTGTAAAGGCCGAAAGCGGAGCCTTGCTAATGGCGTTACTGCTACGGTCGATGCCATGTGGCCTAGCAGGACCTGGACCCGTTTTGCTGTGACGGTCGAGCGGTTGCACCGGTTGATCTCCCGTCGAAGCGCCTGGAATCTGATGTCTGGCAGAAAGGCGAGCTGATCGACGGAGTCGAACATCGTCCCGATGAACTTGATGCAGGTCGTCGGGACAAGTTGTGACTTCTCGTCGTTGAGGCGAAGGCCCAATGAAGAGAGTAGTCGTAGAGCAATGGTGATGTGCTCCTCTAGTAGATCTGGGGACCTGGCCGCCAGCAGCCAGTCGTCCAGATATGGAAAAACCCGGATTTTCTGCTTCCTCAAGTGCGCAGCTACCACCGAGATGCACTTCGAGAATGTCCTGGGGGCGGTTACTAGGCCGAAGGGCAGCACGTTGAATTGGTACGTCTGTCCGGCCACCTTGAAAGAGAGGAAGCGTCGATGGGATCGCCGTATCGAGACGTGGAAGTAGGCGTCCCGGAGGTCTATGGAGGCGAAGTGATCGCCGGAGTGCAGCAGTGGGAGAATGGACGACACTGACACCATCCTGAATTTCCTCGGCAAAACGTACGCGTTTAAGTCTCTGAAGTCCAGGATGGGTCGCAGGGTACCATCGGGTTTCGGCACGGTGAAGTACCGAGAGAAGAATGCCTCTCCGTCTTGGTTCGCCGGTTGTGGCGAAACTGCTCCCTTTTGAAGCAGAGTGTCGACCTCCCTCAGAATCGCGTGTGACGGCTCCGTGGGCGGGAGCTCTTCGAATTCCAAGGCATAGCTGTCTTGGACAATCCTGAGAACCCATGCATCTGAGGTGATGCATCGCCAAGCACCGATGAAGAGGGTCAGGCAGTCCCCGAATGGAGGGTCTGTGGGTGGAGGTCGACAGATGGGAGGAGGCATGGAGGTGGCAGCGGTACCGTGCGAGGAGGCGGTGTCGTCCGTCGTCCCGTCAAACATGGCGTCTTGACTGTCCATTGCCGGAGGTTTGACGCGGCCTGGACCGTTGGTTTTGGCGGGAACTGTTTTGTTGCTGCTGCTGTTACCTCGGCTGCTGCTGTTGCTGCTGTTGCTGCTGGGGCGCGGAGTAGGGCCGGGGGGGACTGGCGGTACTGCGGTCTGGGTTGGTACCTCGCCCTTTGGTAGTACCTCGCTCTCGGCTGCGGTGGCGGACGGTCTAGCTTCGCCGTCAGAATCTTAAAGTCGTGGTCGGCCTTAAGCTTCTCATCCGTCCCTGCGAAGAACAGTCACTGGGCGTCGAAGGGAAGGTCCTCGATTACCCTGCGGGAGTTTGAGGAGAGGCCCGACGATTTCAGCCACGCATGCCGCCTTATAGCGACACCGTGGGCCAGGAGTTTTCCGGAAGTGTCCCCTGTATGACGAGCCATCAGGATTTGATGGTGGGCAAGGGCCTGAGCCTCCTGGCTGATCGTGGCCAGGGCAGCCTGCTGTTCTCCAGAGAGATTCTGGAAAAAGGGTTGTGCCCTTTCCCACAGAATCTGGTGATATGCCCCCATGCAAGCACCATAGTTTGCCACTTTGGTGAGAAGGAGGCCCGCCGAGTAGATCTTCCGACCTACAGTGTCAAATCTCTTTCCCTCCTGGTCTGTGGGAGCGGTCGACTCTCGACCGGAGGTTTGGGCCGAGGTGACGATCATAGAGTTAGGTACTGGATGATCGTGAAGCCAGTCCTTTTCCCTCTCGTCCGTTTTATACCAGGCCTCGATGCGTTTTGAGGTCGGTGGTATGGAGGACGGGGTATTCCACGATGCTTTGATGACCTCTTCCAGGGGCTCCAGCATAGGGAGATGGGGTTGTGCTGCGTCTTCCACCTGTACACGGCTGAAGACTGGGCAGGCGTTGGCTCTACGAGGGATGTATGTCTCGATCCCGAGAGCTCTGGCCATCCTCCCGACCTGGTCCCTGAAGGCCCTTGCTGAGTCTGTAGGGGATGAAGATGGCTCCGGGTCGCAGCCATGGTATGAAGGGGTGCGATCCAATGCCACCGACAGAATGGAGCCTGACACCACAGATCTTGGGGCCTCTCCATCCTCCAACTCATCGTCCGACGGTGCCGGTGGAGCTGCAACTTCCGGTCCTGCCGGAAGTGAGGTCGAGGGAGCCATGGTCTCGGTCGAGATGGCTACCGCCGAGGCCGTTGCAGGAGAAGGCCTTTTAGAGGCCGATGCCAGGGCCAGTCTGGTCGTCTGTCGACCTTTCTCCGGCGTCTGGGACACAAATAACTGTCTCACCGACGGTTGGGCCGGAGGCACCCTGACGACTGTCTGCACAGAGTCATCTGGGGAGATGGTCGGTTGAGCCGCCACTCTCTCCACAGCAAGAGAGGGGGTAAGTGAGGAGGTCGAGGATGAGGCCACTTCAGGTGTCACCGACGACGACGACGTAGTTTTTCACCTCTTCGGAGACGGTGGTCTTGAGGCAGCGGCCTCCAAAGACTTGCCCGGAGTCACAGGTACCAGTTCCCTGGTCTGGGCTCTACGGGCCTCCTCGGTCGACCTCTGGAAGGCGATTTCCATGGCCTTGCTGGAAGGAGTCCTCGAGATGGCCGACCTCTGGGAGAGGCCTGACGCCACCGAGCTCACCGACGTCCGTCGGGAGAGAGGCAACTGGACGGTTTCGGTCGTCACCGTACAGGCCTTCTTCGACACCGAAGCCTTAGATGTTGTAGGCTTCGGGTCCTTCTCCTTCCGTGGACGCTTCTTCCCAGCCGGGAGAGAGGTCGACAGGGAGGGGGCCGGAGCAGCCGCCCCGACCCCAGAGGAGGTAGATGGTGCAGCCGCCGCCATCGTAGGTGGAGCAAGGGATTGCTCGAGAAGGTAGGCTCGAAGCCTTCGGGCCCTGGTTCTCCTGGTCTGCGTGGAGAAGGCCTGGCAGTGTCAGCAGGAAGGAACGGTGTGCCCTTCTCCTAGACTCCGCAGGCACTTGGAGTGTCCGTCGCAGTCCGGGACCTTACTACCGCACGTAAGACACCTTTTGAAACTGGTTGTGGACATGCTACGCTCACACAACCAGCAAGGAACTTTCCGATGTTGCCCAAGTGGCGGAAAACAAAGGAATGGGGTGGGCGCGCATGGAGCGGCTTATATGCCCTCCGGGCCCACTGGGCGGGGCTACCGCCAAAACTTTTCAAACTGGAGAAGTTTCCGTTGGAAGCCTGCTTTGGCACGCAGACTTCATAAGTGTGCATTCACAGAGCCTACGAAGAAAAAATCTTTTTTATTTGACAAAACTTCAGCAGTTGCAGCAATTAGCTATACCAGCAGACAGACCAGTAACCAACACTCTTCCCTGGAGATTAATCTTATTTTTATCTTTTTTAGCAAGGTCTGCAGACATGCGCTGATACATATCAGCATGAGCGGACTGGGTCTGTAGGAGTGAATCTCATACAACACTTTATCATTCCCCAACTCTTTAATAAAATGTTTCTTTTACACTGGGCTAACTTTCCTGGTGTAGATGAGCCCTTAATGATACAAAACCAAGCCTAAGGGTACACATTTCTAAACTGCTTATTTTAAAAAAATATGCACTGTACCTGGTCATCCAAACCGTCAGAGCAATTAAAGGAAAGACAGAATTTCCCCAAAGCCTAATGAAAAGAGAACCAATGCTTTAGGGATGAAAACTGTTATTTAATTAATAAGATAGATGAACAAGATAGAAAAGTTTCAAATGTGGAATAAAATTATACATAGGTGTTATTATATTTTCAATTTGTACTGTTTCAAAAAATACCCCTAAGAAAAGCTGCATTTCTAAACTTAAAAATCAAGTGAAATTTGGATAAAATTAAAAACTGTGCAAACAAGAAAATGTGACATGAACATTTCAATATAACTGTACAGATAATTCATAAACAATATGGACTAAATCCTGGTCTAAATTACAACTGACTCGCCCAGTAGCTCTTCTCTATTTGAGCAAATAACTGGATCTAGTTTCAAAATATTGGAATCTATTTTTAATTTTGCTTCTATGAATAAAATGGCATTCACCAAACAGGATTGTTCTACAACCAGCTTATTTTTGCAGAGTGTTGTAGTAGAGCCTGTGAGTAACGTTGCAACCCTTTGATAAGACTATAATAAACTCTATTTTGGATCCACCTCTTGGTCTGGCCCTTTAAGGCGTCTGGTCTCGACATAGATCTTCGCTGTTTCTTTGTGCCTGAGGCATGAAGGCCTGGCAAAGACAGTACATTTGCATGATGTATGATTCTCCAAGGCAGAGAAAGTTTTTGGCATATAGTATGAAGATAAATATATTGTTCTATGAAAGAAAATACATTTTATATCAAGCCTAGCACTTACTTTTGCTAGATCTTTAACAGTTTCAGTTTTTCCTGTACCAGCTGGACCAGCAAGACAACCTCCTAAATTCAGTTGTAAAGCTGCAGTCACAGTTAACCAACAGCGATCTGTGAGTGGAGTAATAACCAAACGTGGAGAGCAGCCCAGGTATTCATAACCATATTCAAAGGAGGCATAACCTTGAATAACCTTACATGGGTAAGTGGCATCCCATTCATAATGCAACTGCCTGGAATAAAAGCACAATTTAATATGTGAGTATGAAAGATTGATGTTTATTATTTGTATATTTATTTATTTATGTTATTTCTACCCGGCCCTTCTCACCCTCCGGGGGGTGGCTTACAAGGCAGCAATTCGATGCCATAGTATACACTATAAAGCCATAAAACATACATTAGAATAACAGTTAAAAATTTAAAACAATGTTCTGTCCACAAACCCACGTTAAAAACAGTACGCCATATTCTCATCTATCAGATTGCCAGTCCTATTCCAGTCCAAAGTCCTGCTTTCTGCTATTGCACAAAGGCCTGGCCCCATAGCCAAGATTTTACTTTTTTCCTAAATGTTAGAAGGGATGGGGTCGATCATATTTCGCTTGGAAGCGCATTCCATAGGCGGGGAGCCACAGCCAAGAAGGCCCTGTCTCTCGTCCCCACCAGCCGCATTTGAGCAGCTGGCGGGAGTGAGAACAGGGCCTCCCCAGATGATCTTAAATTACAAGATGGGACATAGAGGCAGATGCATTTGAACAAGTAAGCTGGGCCAGAACCGTATAGAGCTTTATAGGTCAAAACCAGCACTTTGAATTGAGCTCGGAAGTGGACAGGCAGTCAGTGAAGCTGACACCACAAGGGGGTGGTATGCTCCTTGTATGTAGCTCCTGTTAGTAATCTGGCTGCTGCCCGTTGGACTAGTTGCAATTTCTGAACTGTCTTCAAAGACAGCTCCACGTAGAGTGCGCTGCAGTAATCTATTTGGGATGTGACCAGAGCATGGATGACCGTAGCCAGATCAGACTTTCCAAGGTACGGGTGCAGCTGGTGCACGAGTCTTAACTGTGCAAAAGTTCCCCTGGCCACTGCCGAAACCTGGGGTTCCAGATTCAGCGATGAATCCAGGATCACTCCCAAAGCTGCGAACTTGCGTCTTCAGGGGGAGTGTAACCCCATCCAACACAGGCTGTAACCCTATGCCCTGTTCGGCCTTTCCACTGACTAGGAGGATCTCTGTCTTGTCTGGATTAAGTTTCAATTTGCTAGCCCTCATCCAGTCCGACACAGCAGCCAAGCACCGGTTCAAAGTCTGGACAGCCTCCTTGGTAACAGGTGGGAAGGAGTGACAGCTTTGGACGTCATCTGCGTACAGATAACACCTTACTCCGAAACTCCAGATGATCTCCCCCAGCGGTTTCATGTAGATGTTAAATAACATTGGGGACAGTACTGAACCCTGAGGGACACCACATGACAACGGTGGGGTCGAACAGGTGTTACCCAATAACACCCTCTGGGACCAACCCTCCAGGAAGCACTGGAGCCACTGCAAAGCAGTACCTCCAAGTCCCATTTCTGCGAGGTGTCCCAGAAGGATACCGTGATCAATGGTATCGAAAGACGCTGAGAGGTCCAGCAGAACCAACAGGGACACACTCCCCCCTGTCGAGTTCCCGGCATAGATCATCAACTAAGGCAACCAAGGCTGTCTCAGTTCCATGTCCCAGCTTAAAGTCAGACGATTTTGTGGTGGTTATTATTTTATTATTTATTAACTTCATTTATACCCCACAACCATCTCCCCAAGGGGACTCGGTGCAGCTTACATGAGGCCAAGCCCAATAACACATAATAACAACACAACAGCAATTATAAAATAATATCATCAATAAAACTCAAACATAAGCAATAACAGACAATTTAAAACCATTTCATGCGGGCCAAATGTGAATATTAAAATTTTAAAATAAATAAACACGGGATGCAGACAGAGGTAGATTTCAAGGACAATGTGGGGTAGACACCCAACCGGTAATTAAAGTGCTTCTGAGGACATTTGCAGAGCTTGAACACAGCAGGGCATTATTTACTTTATTCAGGGAAGGCACATTGGAACAGCCACGTAGTTCCCAGTACCATCTGAAAAACTGTATTTAAACCGGGTGCTTTTTAATTCTGCGCACTCTCGTTGGAATTATGGGGCATTAGTGTACCATGTAGCACTACAGAGTTATTTTTTTAAAATCACAGAGAAGAGAATTTGCCTTTCATGCCAGAGGACTATTTCAGCAAAATTTCCTCTGGCTTAATTTTTTTAAGCCCTTAAGCAGATTTGTTTGTTTGTTTGTTTTTTTAAAAGAAAAAACCTGCTACAAGCAGCTGCAAAAAGAATGAAGACAGAAACAGCAACAACTAGAACATATTGGGGGGGGGGGACACCTTATTTTTTTAAGTCACATATAATTAATTGATATTCTTTACTCTGTTTCATGAGGGTTAAAGTATTTGACCCCAGTTTTACATATATTTATTTTAACAAGGAATTGATTAAGTTTTATATATCTATCTATTATATATCTAAATTGAACGAAAGAATAATAATTTCAAGAAATACCTTTTCCATTCAAAATCTTCAAGACTACAAATGTCATAATCCAACAATGTAGTTAGTATCTCCCTACAGTGAATGAACAAAGTAACCAATGCCTCCAATGTACTTTCTTTGTGGTAGGGAAGAACATCTGAAGCTATTTCTGCAAGTTGCTCTATAAGGTTGATTAGATCATTACGACCCAATATCATCTCCTTTTTTGGATTAGAACTTAGCAAACATACTTCACATTCTTGAGTAAACATGATTTGACTCTAGAAATAAAAACATATATTACCAGTAATATTAATAATTTGTTTGTCTGTACTCATAGTTATGCATTACTTTCATTTCTTGTCTTCTCTTTACTCTTCCTTATATTTGCTAGAACTTTATAAAGAGCTGTATAAGTTCACTGTCAAACAATGCATGTTTATCATTCCTCTAAAACATTTTCAAAAGATTATCACGCAACACTGAAAATATTTATTTATTTATTTATTCAATCTAATATTCCGCTCCTCCCTGCAGGCTCAGGGCGGATCACAACGTACAATAAAACATGCTGTGTAACAAAAACAAGCAGCCATACAGTAAAAGCATAAAAACACGAGACAGTTACAGAAGTAAAATTCAGAGGAATTTCAAATTCCTTAGAACTCAAGGCACAAGACATGCCAGGACAGGACAGACTAATTAAAAGCCAGTCTGAAGAGGGCAGTCTTGCAGGCCCTTCGAAAGGGGGCAAGCTCTGGGATCGCTCGGGTGTCGTCAGGAAGGGAATTCCACAGCACCGGGGCCGCCACAGAGAAAGCTCTCTGCCTGGTTGTTGACAGATGGCAAGAGCGGACTGATGGAACAAGTAACAGGTTCTGTTCTTCTGAGCGTAGTGATCTTGGGGGAACATACGGGGTAAGGCGGTCCCTCAGGTACGCAGGCCCTAGATCGTGTAAGGCTTTAAAGGTTAAAACCAGCACCTTGAAGGCAATTCGGTACTCGATAGGAAGCCAGTGCAGTTGCCGGAGGATGGGAGTGATGTGCTCCCTCACTGGTGCTCCCACCAGCAAGCGAGCAGCGGCATTCTGCACCAGCTTGAGTTTCCGGATTGTCGACAAGGGAAGGCCAACATAGAGGGCGTTACAGTAGTCCAGCCTCGAGATGGCCGTCGCTTGGATCACCGTGGCCAGGTCGTCCCTGGACAGGTACGGCACCAGTCGCCTAGCCTGTCGTAGATGGAAAAACGACGTTTCGCTAACCATGGAGACCTGGGTCTCAATGGATAGCAAAGGGTCCAATTGGACACCCAAGCTCTTTACAAGGGATGACGGGCTAAGTTGCTTGCCATCCAGGGTAGGCAACCGACACTCATCCAGCCCAGGGCGACCGGGCCACAAGATCTCCGTCTTCGACAGATTCACCTTCAGCCGGCTGGCACGCAGCCATCCAGTCACGGCTTCAAGGCATAGATGGAAACAATTGGGTACGGTGTCCGGCCTGCCGTCCATTCTCAGCAGGAGCTGGGTGTCATCAGCATACTGATAACACTCCAGACCAAAGTCGCGAACCAGATGGGCCAGGGGGCGCATATAAATGTTGAATAATAAGGGCGAGAGGATGGCCCCCTGGGAGACCCCACAACGTAATGGGAGCCTCCCGGAGACCTCCTCTCTCCTCTCCACACGTTGTTCCCGATCCTGGAGGAAGGAGGTTACCCACTTAAGGGCAATCCTCCTAACCCCAGTCACGGCTAAACGGTGGGCCAACAATGCATGATCTACGGTATCAAACGCTGCTGTTAGATCTAACAAAACAAGCAGGGCTGATCCACCCTGGTCCAGCTGGCGGCGAAGTTGGTCTGTAATGGCGACAAGCACGGTCTCCGTCCCATGCCCAATAGGGAAGCCAGACTGGAAGGGATCGAGTCCAGCTGTGTCGTCTAAGAACCGCTGCAGCTGATCTGCTGCTGCCCTCTCAATTACAGTACCTTGCCTAGAAATTGCAAGTTGGAAACAGGTCGGTAATTGGAGGGAGCCGAAGGGTCTACATTCGGCTTCTTCAGCAGCGGTCTTACCATTGCCTCTTTCAATCCCCCTGGGAACACTCCTTGCTCAAGGGAGCTGTTGATAATCTTTCCCAGGGGGCCTCGTAGCCCCTCCCGGCAAGATCTAACAAGCCAGGAGGGGCACGGGTCGAGGGACCAGGTAGTTGGTCTAGCTGCAGCGAGTAACTTATTGACAGCTGCTGCATCCAGCAATTGGAAACGGGTGAAGGTGGGCCCGCTGAGTGGCGGCGGAGTCTCGAGTTTGCTCACTGTATCAAGCGTGGCTGGGATATCCCGGCGGAGGGTCGAGATCTTGACGGCAAAATAGTTCTGGAAAGCCTCAGCTGTTGGAGTCAAACCCCTATCATTTGGGACAGTTGGGATTGTTGTCAGAGACCGAATTATCTTTAAAAGTTTAGCTGGGCGTGAACTGGCCGACTCTATCAAGGAAGAATAGTAAACTTTTTTGGCTTCCTTGATAGCTTTCTCCTAAATCTCTTTAAACTGTTTATAAGCTGATCTCGATGCTCCGTCACGGAGGCCCCACCACACGTCCTCTAACTGTCTCTTCCTCCGTTTCATCGCCCGCAGCTCCTCGGTAAACCAAGGTGAGCGATTTCTACGGGGGGTGAGAGAGCGTCTGGGGGCGATCTCGTCTCAGGCAGCAGAAAGACAGATGTTCCAACATTCCACTTGCCCATCGACTGAGTCGCTGGGGAGCTCCAAATCCCTCAGAGCATTCAGGAACCTAGTGGGTTCCATAAGTCTCTTTGGGCGAACCAAAATAGGTTCTGCACCCTTACCGGGTGGGGAAGCCATTTCAAGACGGACTTCCAGGACACTGTGATCCAACCATGGAACCTCAGTTATAGAGATTGGGATCACTTGGATTCCAGCCGCGAAGATCAAGTCCAGGGTGTGCCTGGCCGGATGCATGGGACTGGTCTTACAAAGTGAGAGTCCTAGTGTCTCCATGGTGGACACTAGGTCCATGGCTGCTGTTGAAGGGGAGGTGGTGTCGGCGTGGACATTGAAGTCCCCCAACACAATAAGTTTAGGGAACCTCAATGCCCACTCCGAGACCATCTCCAGCAGCTTAGGTAGGCTCCCTGTTGGTGCGTTGGGTGCTCGGTACACCAACAGGAAGGCTACGCTCTCACTAGAATCCCACACCAGACCTGCACACTCCATTCCTGGGATGTTCGCCGTCGGAATCGTCCTGGAATTAAAAGTGTCTCGACTGAGGATGGCGACCCCCCGTCTCGCTGTCCTCGTCTGGTAACTAGCGACAAACCCCGGGGATGTTAGCTCGTGCATGAGGACCTCGTCTCCCTCTTGCAGCCATGTTTCAGTGAAACAGGCCAGGTCTGCCTTCTTCTCAAGGAGGAGGTCTCTGATGGTCCCTGTCTTATTACGCACGGACCTGGTGTTTGCTAGTACCAGAGTTGGAGGAGAGATAATTGGATATCTCTCCAAGTTTTAATACAGGTTATGTCAATGAAAACTTGATTTGTCTATGGAAAATAAGAACACAGAATCTACTAACAAAATAGATTGCATTCTACAGGGTTTTATATAATTTTATTGTGTATATGCAAAAGGGGGGGACACCAAAAAGGCACACATAAAGATTTTTTAAACAAATTATACAGCAATCAAATAATAATAATTAATAATTGTATAATTATTACTTTTTAGCAAACTCATACAGCTGTTACCACCACCAGTGAACCCACCACCTAAGACTTCCGGCACCATTCAATGTGGATCATAAACTCATTAAGAACCTACCCTTGTATCTTGTTTTAATAAATTCCCTTTGTGGCGACTTTCTACCTTTATCTTCCTTTCCAGATATCCAAATGCCAGCCTCCATTTATCTGTAAACTCTTCATTATTTCCTCCTCGAATACCATTTGTTAGTTTGGCCATTTGGAAATATTCTAATAGTTTATCTCTCCAAGTTTTAATAAATAACTTTTTTCCCCCCTTCCAGGATTTTCCTATTGCTAATCTTGCCGCTACAAAGCTGTACTGGCAAATTCCTTCATCTCCTTCCATGATTCTCTTTCTGAATAATCCCAAAAGGAATATTTCTAGGTTTTTCCATTCTACAGGATGGTTGTGAGGAAATGGGAAATACTATTTTTCATGTTATTAATTTTAAAAAAGAGAGAAAAGTGCTAAAATTTATATTAAAATATCTCTTCACATTAGACTGGAGGTAGCACCAAGAAATTTTGCACATTAGCAGAGCATAGCATCCTTAATATCTTGTGCCCTTATGGCACCATTGAATTTCAGTTACCTCATTCACTTAGCGAGGGCAGGAATGGAACTAAAAATATGGTCTGATGTAAAGAAAGACACAATGCATCCAGTGTATGTATGTATGTATGTATGTATGTGTGTGTGTGTGTGTGTGTGTGTATATATATATATATATATATATATATATATTCTATTAGTTCTTTGCAAATAGATCAAGTTTTTCAGAAGGACAAGATGCTTTCTTTGGAATTTGGTCACAGAGAATTATGCATACGCATCAACCTTCCTATCCACTTCCCTCTTTTTGCAAAAACCTTCTCATTAGACCGTGATTGGGAATCACGCAGGTCTTCAGATGTCAATGCAGCAGTCATAGGCCCCTTCTACACTATCATATAATCCAGATCACCAAAGCAGATAATCCACATTATCTGCTTTGAACTGGATTATACAAATCTATGCTGTCATATAATCCAGTTCAAAGCACAAAACCTGTATTTTATATGGCAGAGTAGATGGGGCTCTAGTCAGCATGGGCAATGATGAGAGATGCTGAGACAACTCAAAGGCTACATGATTCCACCCTTGCATTAGACAGAAAAGTCAGTAAACATTGTGAAGATGTCATTCAACCTGATTATCTCCATGTATTACTTCAAAACACAACACACAAGTTTTATATTTGCAGTTATTTGTTCAATTAAGTAGTATTATCATAACTGTTTAATGTACCGTACTTCAATATGTTGCTTACCACAAGTAGTACCACCTGTCCTGGATGCATGAAAAACCATTCTTTAAATTCCATTTGATCCCATTCTGCAACGCCAACTGCTATAAACCTTAAAATAAATAAGATAAAGTAAATTATATAAAGAGAATAAAATTATGCAAGGTGTCCATTACTAAAAGCAAAGAGCCTTGTTACATTTTAAAGACTATAGCTGTTATTTGCAATAATACTTTGTCATCAGATAGAGAAAGGGCAACTAAGATCTGAATATTCACATTAGGTAACGAAGCCTAATGAAGGAAAAGATAGAGGCCCTTCTATACTGCCATATAAAATTCAGATTATCTGCTTTGAACTGGGTTTGGCAGTGTAGACTCATAGAATCCAGTTCAAAGCAGATAATCTGGATTATCAGATTTGATAATCTGGATTATATGGCAATGTAGAAGCGTCCTCAAATGATCAAAGGTCTAGAGACCATGCCTTTTGAGGAATGGCCCAAAGAGCTGGGTATATTTAACTTTCAGAAGAGAAGGTTGAGAGAAGACATGACAGCTATGTTTAAATATTTGAAAGGATGTCATAAGGAAAAGGAAGCAGGCTTGCTTATCTGATTTGAACTGGATTATGTTAGTCTAAACAGCTATGTAGAAGGCGCATAGGATTTGGAGCAATTGGTTCAAATTGCAGGAAAGGAGATTCCATCTGAATATTAGGAAGAACTTCCTGACCACAAGAGCTGTTCAACAGTGGAACTCACTGCCTCCTTCTTTGGGAGCGTTGGATGGCTGGAGCCATCTGCTTTGATTGTGCTTTTCATGCATGTCTGGATAACTGGATATCCTATGGGGTCTCTTTCAACTCTGTGATTCTATGATTGACTGAAGTCAAGTACATTTCTACTCACTAGTATTTCTCTGAAATCAGTAATGAACCCTGTTGAAGTCTGTAGTCTAAAATTTCTATTCTTCCTTTGTCTCTGAAAATTGCTTCTTCCACAACTGGACTAGTTTTTATTTCTGAATATCATTTGTCAAAATACTTATGAAAATGGTTTTCCTTTTGCTCCTGAAGTCTGTTTAAAGCCTCTTTTCTCAATAAATGATTGTGTTATTAATGTTATTATTTTTCAATATGTGACTTGAGCACTTGCAGTCATTGGGATGGTTTTGGGGGCCAGTTCATCTTCTACTTGCCTTTTCTTTTTCTCAGAAGGCAAACAGGACTTCTTTCTGTTACCAGTGACAGTTTCTCCACTGCATCACCAGCTATTACTAGATATCATTGTTTGTCTGTTTCAATCCTAACCTAACTAGTGAAGAAAATAGTATAAATACAGAAAGACAAGTTGCTTACCTGTAACTGTGTTTCCTCGAGTGGCAGTCTGTGAAATTTGCACATATGGGTTTTAGTTCTGCACATGCACAGCTGTTCGGAACCTTCTAGAATCTTGTAATAGAAACATTTTTGGCAGACACCCCGCCCACTCTCACCATCTGTATATCTCTATCTATATCTCTATATCTCTATATCTGTATCTGTATACCTTTATAAAGCGGAATGTTTGTATGTATGTGTGCAGAGGGTGGAAGGGCGGGAGGGTGGAAGGGCGGATATGTGGCAGCCACTTTCACAGGCCACAGCGACCAGCGCGGGTGATGGACCTGCACCAAACTTGGTACACATAACCCCCCCTAACCCCCTTTACGTCCTGGTGCGGTTCGGGGGACATGACCCACGGATTATGGGATTTGTAGTACTTTCAAACACTGGTTCCCACAGACCACTGAGGCCACCAAAAAGGACCAATACAGACCACACTTAGCACACACAGCCCCCATGACCTGGTGCAGTTTGGAGGAGGGTGGACCATGGATGATGGGACTTGAAGTACCTCTACTCACTTCCCAAGTCCGCTGCAACCCTCATCCAATCACTGATCAAGACCAAACTTGGCATACATAACCCCTATGACTGCCTTCACATCCTGGTGAGGTTTGGGGAGGACTGACAATGGATGATGGGATTTGTAGTACTTTCACACACCCCCTGTTCCCACAGACCACTGTGGCCCCCAACAAACACTGATAAAGACCACACTTGGCACACAGAGCCCCAGTGACCCACTCTACATACTACTGAAGTTTGGAGGGGGCCAGAACATGGATGATGGGACTTGCAGTACCTTCCCTCACTTTCCAAGACTGCTACAAACCTAATCCTATGACTGATCAACACCAAACCTGGCACACAGAGCCCTCATGACCCACTCTACATCCTGGTGCTGTTTTGTGTGAGATGGACCAAGGATGATGGGACTTGAAGTACCTTCACTCACTTCCTAAAAACAATGCAACCTCATCCATTCACCAATACAGACCAAACTTAGCACACAGAGCCCCCATGACCCAATCTACATCCTACTACACTTTGGGGGAGGGTGGACCACAGATGATGGGACTTCCACTACCTTCAGTAATTTCATGATACCACTGCAACTCCCAATAATGATGGATCAAGACCAAACTTGGCACACAGAGCCCCCATGACCCACTCTACATCCTGGTGCACTTCTCAAATGACCTGGGCACCGCCGGGTCCCCAAGCTAGTACCTTTATAAAGCGGAATGTTTGTATGTATGTGTGCGGAGGGCGGGAGGGTGGAAGGGCGGATATGTGGCAGCCACTTTCACAGGCCACAGCGACTAGCGCGGGTGATGGACCTGCACCAAACTTGGTACACATAACCCCCCTAACCCCCTTTACGTCCTGGTGCGGTTCGGGGGACATGACCCACGGATTATGGGATTTGTAGTACTTTCAAACACTTTGGTTCCTACAGACCACTGAGGCCACCAAAAAGGACCAATGCAGACCACACTTAGCACACACAGCCCCATGACCCACTCTACGTCCTGGTGCAGTTTGGAGGAGGATGGACCTTGGGACTTGAAGTACCTCTACTCACTTCCCAAGTCCGCTGCAACCCTCATCCAATCACTGATTGAGACCAAACTTGGCATACATAACCCCTATGACTGCCTTCACGTCCTGGTGAGGTTTGGGAGAGGACTGACATTGGATGATGGGATTTGTAGTACTTTCACACCCCTCTGTTCCCACAGACAACTGCGGCCCCCAACAAACACCGAGAAAGACCACACTTGGCACACAGAGCCCCAGTGACCCACTCTACATCCTACTGAACTTTGGAGGGGGGCAGACCATGGATGATGGGACTTGCAGTACCTTCCCTCACTTTCCATGCCTGCTACAAATCTAATCCAATGACTGATCAACACCAAACCTGGCACACAGAGCCCTCATGACCCACTCTACATCCTGGTGCTGTTTTGTGTGAGACGGACCACGGATGATGGGACTTGAAGTACCTTCACTCACTTCCTAAAAACAATGCAACCCTCATCCATTCACCAATACAGACCAAACTTAGCACACAGAGCCCCCATGACCCAATCTACATCCTACTACACTTTGGGGAGGGTGGACTAAAGATGATGGGACTTGCAGTACCTTCAGTAATTTCATGATACCACTGCAACTCCCAATAATGATGGATCAAGACCAAACTTGGCACACAGAGCCCCCATGACCCACTCTACATCCTGCTGCACTTCTCAAATGACCCGGGCACCGCCGGGTCCCCAAGCTAGTATATAAAAAAGCGGAATATTTGTATGTATGTGTCTGGAGGGATATGTGGCAGCTTTCTGAATGGCCTCCATTTTCACTGGCCACAGCGAGCAGCACGGGTGATGGACCTGCACCAAACTTCCCACACATAACTCCCCTGACCCCCTTTACGTCCTGGTGCGGTTTGGGGGAGATGGACAACAGATTATGGGATTTGTAGTACTTTAAATCCCTTTGGTTCCCATGAACCACTGCGACCCTCATCCAATGACTGATCAAGACCAAATTTGGCACACAGAGCCCCCATGACCCACTCTACATCCTGCTGCAGTTTGAAGGAGCCCGGACCATGGATGATGGGACTTGAAGTACCTACACTCACTTCCCAAGGCCGCTGTGACCCTCATCCAATGACTGATCAAGACCAAACTTGGCACACAGAGCCCCCATGACCCACTCTACATCCTGCTGCAGTTTGTACGGAGGGCGGACCATGGATGATGGGACTTGCAGTACCTACACTCACTTCCCAAGACCGCTGTGACCCTCATCCAATGACTGATCAAGACCAAACTTGGCACAGAGCCCCCATGACAGAGCCCCCATGACCCACTCTACATCCTGCTGCAGTTTGCAGGGTTTGAGGCGGACCATGGATGATGGGACTTGCAGTACCTACACTCACTTCCCAAGGCCGCTGTGACCCTCATCCAATGACTGATCAAGGCCAAACTTGGCACACAGAGCCCCCATGACCCACTCTACATCCTGCTGCAGTTTGTACGGAGGGTGGACCATGGATGATGGGACTTGCAGTACCTACACTCACTTCCCAAGACCGCTGAGACCCTCATCCAATGACTGATCAAGACCAAACTTGGCACACAGAGCCCCCGTGACCCACTCTACATCCTGCTGCAGTTTGCAGGAGGGTGGACCATGGATGATGGGACTTGAAGTACCTCTACTCACTTCCCAAGTCCCCTGCGACCCTTATCCAATTACTGATCGAGACCAAACTTGGCACACAGAACCCCCATGACTACCTTCACGTCCTGGCGAGGTTCAGGGGAGGACTGACAATGGATGATGGGATTTGTAGTACTTTCACACCACTCTGTTCCCATAGACCACTGCGGCCCCCAACAAACACCAATAAAGACCACACTTGGCACACAGAGCCCCCATGACCCACACTACATCCTGCTACACTTCTCAAATGACCCGGGCACCGCCAGGTCCCCAAACTAGTATATAATAAAGCGGAATGTTTGTATGTATGTATGTATGTGGGTGGGTTTGTATGTATGTGTCGGCGTTCTGATTGGCTGCCACTTTCACAGGCCACAGCGACCAGTGCGGGTGATGGACCTGCACCAAACTTGGGACACATAACCCCCCTGACCCCTTTTACGTCCTGGTGCGGTTTGGGGGAGATGGACCATGGATTATGGGATTTTTAGTACTTTAAATCCCTTCGGTACCCACGGACCACTGCGGCCCCCAACAAAGACCGATAAAGACCAAACTTGCCACACAGGCCCCCCATGACCCACTCTACATCCTGCTGCAGTTTGAAGGAGGCCAGACCATGGATGATGGGACTTGAAGTACCTCTACTCACTTCCCAAGTCCGCTGCGACGCTTATCCTATTACTGATCGAGACCAAACTTGGCACATATAATCCCCATGACTACCTTCACGTCCTGGTGAGGTTAAGAGGAGGACTGACAATGGATGATGGGATTTGTAGTACTTTCACACCCCTTGACTGATCAAGACCACACTTGGCACGCAGAGCCCACATGACCTGGTGCAGTTTGGACAAGGAGGGACCGTGGATGATAGGACTTCCAGTACCTTCCCTCACTTCCTGAGACCGCTGTGACCCTCATCCAATGACTAATCAAGACCAAACTTGGCAAACAGGGCCCCTATGGCCCACTCTAATTCCTGGTGCTGTTTGGAGGAGGATGCATCATGGGTGATGGGACTTGAAGTACCTCCACTCACTTCCTGAGACTGCTGCCACCCTCATCCACTGACTGATCGAGACCAAACTTGGCACACATAACCCCCATGACCCACTCTACATCCTGGTGCAGTTTGGAGAAGGATGGACCATGGACGATGGGACTTGCAGTACCCTCACTAACTTCCAGAGACCACTGCAAGCCATATAACCAACTGATAAAGACCAACCTTGCCACACAATGCCTTTCTCAGTTAACCCAGGCAGGGCCGGGTCCCCAAGCTAGTGTATTATAAATGCTCAAGGCAGGAGCTACGCCTTAGTTCCACAGCTGCCAGCAGCAGTAGTAGAAAAGGCATGACCATTGTGGGGAGGATGGGCAGGGATGTGCGAATTTCACAGACTACCATTCGAGGAAACACAGTTACAGGTAAGCAACTTGTCTTTCCTCTTCGTGGAGTGTGTGAAAGATGCACATATGGGTGATTAGCAAGTTACTAACCTTTGGAGGCAGGGTCATGCAACGCAGGAAAACAGCACCGCTCAACCGAAAGCTGCATCCTTCCTTGCCAGGGCATCCAACTTGTAGTGAGTGGCGAAGCTGAAGACAGGAAACCACGTTGCTCAAACCCACGAAATACAATACCAATGTCCAGAATTCCACATCCACTGTCAGTCAAATGATCAGTCCAGCAGCGATCCAGAACAGGAGGCAAGGGCCTGGATGGCAAGAACTATGCCTTGCCAGCTGCAACCAATGGTTAATTGCAAGCCTCATTTATTCAGTCCTCCTCGGGGCTTAATTGCGTCAATGCCCCTTCCCCATCTCTTTCAGTTGCCAGCATCTCCGCCCGAGCTACCCTTTGTCTCTCACGCCAGGCAATATGTCTCCTGTGGCGAGTTAACTCTCCTCAATAATCTCAATGAGTCCCATTTCCATTACCCCATTCCCCATCTCCTGTGCATCCCGCAAACAAATAGCTGCTGGTGGGTTCCAAGCAGATGTCCCGTATCCGTTGCACATCAGTCTAATTCATCTCACTAGAGTCACCTTCAGTTCTCTGTGACCCCTCATCCCAATCTCCCATTGCCTGCTCCTCATCCCCATGCACATCATCTTCCGAAAAACCCAGAAACGTTTCATCCCCAGAAGAATTCCTAAGTAGTTGCCTTAATCTCTTCCTTTCTTGCTCATCTGACTCTTGCTCATGAGTAGACCTTTTTGCTTTTCTAACTACAGACTCCTCTATCTCAGCCTCAGGCTCAACTACAACATCCGGCACGTCTCCTATGCCACGAAATGGCTGCCAGGTAACATTTGAGCGATGATAAAGACAGTCCCTTATTAGATAAGTGGACCAAGAAATCTAAAATAACTGCTGTTGGGGCCGTGAGTGGATCAGTAGCCAATGGTTTGACAAACTCGAGGAAACAAGACTATTTATAGCTGTAGGCCTTTTTGGTCGTAGCTCTTTGGGCTGTGTTGATTATGTGCTGTACTGCCTCCGAGAGTGGTGCTTGGGTTGCATTCTCCATGCCATGAGGCACAGAGAGGCTAGATCCGGGTGGTGTATTTGGCCTTACTGGATGGTTAAGAGGTCAGGTCTGGACCGTAGTTGGAAGTACTTGCCGTACGACGCCCTGAGGAGAGGGGCAAACCAGTGCTGATGTGGACACCATGGAGTGACCAATATGGAGTCCACGTCGTCTGCAATCATTTGGGCCTGGAAATTAGAGGGATTGGGGGAAACGCGTACAGTACACCCGGGCACCAAGATTACTGTAACGCACTGTACATTGGCCTACCTTTGCCGGCGATTCGGAAACTCAAACTGGTGCAGAACGCGGCAGCTCGTTTGCTGTTGGGAGCCACAAGATCTGCCCATATAACATCCCTCCTGTGCGAGCTGCACTGGTTGCCAATTGAATTCCGGGTCTCTTTTAAGGTGTTAGTCTTGACTTTCAAGGCCTTACATGGTTTGGGGCCAGTGTACTTGAGGGAGTGTAGCAACCCAGTTCCCTTTCGTGCCTGGGGGGCAGGGGGCAGCCAAGAAGTTTCTTGGGCTTTGTAATGAACTTTGCCTTGTTCCTTTGCCACGGACCAAGTCCTTGATCCGCAGTGTTTTGTGGAGCCTTTGCCAAGTTTTGCCTTTGGATTTACTTACAGACTCTTTACCTTTTTGATTGAACTTTTTGATACTTTTATGGACAATTATCCTTTTCACCTGTTTTTTTATTATTCAATAAATAGTTAGCTGATTACCGTCTCTGTGTGTGTGATTAAGGGGCTGGGCCGAGACCCTGCATCGTGACAGGGAGCGGCTTACCCCATATGTACCCAGAAGATCACTGCGCTCAGAGGGGTATAACATGCTGGAGGTCCCGGGCCTGAAACTGTGTAGACTCTAGTACGCGGCAGAGAGCGTTTTCGGTGGCTGCGCCGGTTTTATGGAATTCGTTGCCGGTGGAGACGCGAGCCCTGCAGGACCTAATGGCCTTCCGCAGGTCCTGCAAGACCTGGCTATTTAGGCAGGCATTTGGGGCTTGACCGGTGCTTGACTACATCTGCCACCCTGCCGTCCTATTGTTGTCTTTGTATGAATCAGCTGTGTTCTGATTCGTTAGGGTTTTGTGGGGTTGCAAGGGGCTGGGATTTTTAAATTGTTTTTACGAGGTTAGAACATAAGAACATAAGAACATAAGAAGAGCCATGCTGAATCAGACCTCAGCCCATCTAGTCCAGCATTCTGTATCACACAGTGGCCCACCAGTTGTACACGGGGATCTCGAGCAGAAGGGAGGGCAAAACCCTGACCTGCTCCCGACCCCCCACAACCAGTACCCAGGGAAATCCTGCCTACCTCAACCAACTCCGAGGTGGCACTTGAATGTCCTTTTCAGTAACTACCGATGCACTTGGTATCCATGAATCTGTCTAATCCTGCCTTGAAGTTGTCCAGGCTGACAGCTGTCACAACCTCTTCTGGAAGTGAGTTCCATAACCCAATGACCCTCTGGGTGAAGAAATATTTCCCTTTATTAGTCCTAATTTTCCTACCTTGGAGCTTCAGGGAGTGCCCTCTAGTCCTAGTGTTTTGTGACAAAGAAAACAGTTTTTCTTTATTCACCTTTTTATGATGTTTTATGAGGTTTTATGATGTTTAAATCTGTGTGTTTTTATATGCTGTAAATCACCCTGAGCTTCGGGAAGGGCGATCCATTAAATTGAAATAATAAATAAACATGAAAGCGCCCCCAATGCATCCTGGCACTGTTCTAGGGTGAAGTCTGGCACAGAACGTGTCACATTGTCTGTTTGCTGGTGACACAAAAAGGTCTAATGTTGGTTGACCCCAGTGGCGAGTTAGAAGGTTGAACTCGTCTCGGTGAAGCTGCCATTCGTGGCTCGACATCTGCATACGGCTGAGAGTGTCGGCGAGGGAGTTGTCTTCTCCCGGTAGGTGAACCGCAGTGAGATGGATCATTCGTGGGATACATCATTCTCAGATTACCACTGACAGACGGAGGCTGGAGGAGTGCGTCCTGCCTTGTTTGTTGATGCAAAACTTTACCGTCGTGTTGTCTGTTAGTAGTTGGACGTTATGTCAGGTGATCTGAGGCTCGAATGCACGCAGGGCTTTTTGCACAGCTAGAAGCTCGAGATAATTGATGTGATGGCTTGCCTCCCTTCGGGACCACAGTTGTGTATTGTTAGGTCATGAAGATATGGGCCCCATCCTCACATCAAGACATCCATTGTGAGCCAACGAGACAGACAGGGCTGTCTGAAAGGCATGCTCGCAAGGGCATATCTTCTGTTTGTTCACCATCGGAAGGAGGATAGTACCTCCTGTGGGGGGTACAACTGGGTGTTCTGACTGACGGATTGAGGTTCGAACACTTGAAGAAACCAGTGTTGGAGTGGACGCATTCTGATCCTTGAAAATTGGGTGACAGATGTCGTTGAGGCCATGTGACCCAGTAGAGATTGGATAGCTCAAGCAGAGGTGCATTTCTGAGTGCATATGTCATCTACAGCAGATCTGATGGCGTGAAAACGGTCTTCTGGGAGGAAGGCCTTTTCTTCAATGGAATCTATGGTAGCGCCAATGAATTGAACATGCCAAGAAGGGGTCAAGTTGGATTTCTTGAAGTTGACCATAAGGCTAAGACCCTGTAGAAGAGATGGTGTGAAGGCCATGTCAGATTGAAGGCAACACTTCAATTCAGATGTGAGTAACCAGTCATCCAAATATGAGAACATTAGGATTGCTCTCTGCCTTAGGTATGCAGCCACTACTGCTATTCATTTTGTAAAGACACGAGGCACTGTTGCAAGTCCGAAAGGGAGGACGTTGAAAGAATACAACTGGTTGCCTAAGGCAAAACTGAGAAACCTGCAATGATCTAATTTGATTGAAAAATGGAAGTATGAATCTCGGAGGTCAATTGTGGCAAACCATGCTCCTGGTCTTAGCAGCGAGAGAATAGATGCAAGGGTAACCATGCGAAATTTGCAGGGCTTGATAAAGACGTTGACGTCCCTTAAGTCCAATATGGCCACCACCCCTTTTGGAAATCAAGAAATGTCTGGAAAAGAAGCAATGCTTTGCTTTGGAGAAGTGGAGTTTGGAGATAGCTCCCCTGTAACGACTCTCCAACACTCGGTAAGGATCACGCGTAGATTGAAAGCACGGTCCAACACGATTTTATTGCAGGTACGACACATGTGAAGCAAAAGCACCTGCCCGCCACCAAAACACAACTTATATACCCCAACCCCCCCTCCCATCGCCCATGCAATGTCCAGGTAGGGTTGCACCATATCCGGTGATTCAGCATATCCCATAGTCCAAAGGGATGTGACCTCATGGCCCCATGAGTCAGCAGTAAGAGTCCAATTGTCCAATGTCCAGGCTCAGAGGAGTTACATCACTTCCCCCTGCAGCCTTGCACACATGTGGAAGTTACCTCACTTCCACATGACTCAGCACAGTCTTATATAACTGGAGCCCAAGGTCACCCAAGAACTAGGGCAAAGGTCGATGCAATCTCATGCCAGGCTGGGAGCTTGAACTTCACTCAAGCTCAAGTCTCCCAGTCCTGACATAACGGCCTCCTCCACCACGTCCTCCCCCTGTAAAACAAAACATCATTCAATCCGGTGGATGAAAGGGGCCCACATATTTCTTTAAAAGACCACAATGAAACGTGGGATGAACTTTCCCTAAACTCTTGGGCAACAGAAGGGTATAAGAGACCTTATTCACAGCTTTCTCAATCCTAAAAGGCCCAATATACTTCGGACCCAATTTCTTAGATGGATAGCCCAATTTCAAATTCTGTGTGGACAGCCACACTAAATCCCCTTCATTATACTCCTCCCCTTCTCGCCTTTTCCGGTCACCAAACATCTTATACAAACGCTGTGCCTTCCCTAAAGCTTCCGCTACTTCCTTCCATTCCTCCCGGGCTCGTATCTTCCACTCCACTTTCTCCTCCCCTCCCAACTCCAACAGCTGGGGCAAAGGAGCCACCTCCTGACCATAGACTATCTCAAAGGGAGACTTTCCAGTAGATGAATGCACCGAGCTATTGTATGCCACTTCCGCATAGGGCAACAGATCAGACCAATTAGTTTGCTCTTTATTACTAAAAATGCGTAGATAAGCCCCCAACGATTTCTGCGTTCTTTCTACGCCGCCATTACAACAAGGATGATAAGAAGTCGTAAGACGCCTCTGAGCTCCCAACACCTCCAAAAACCGCTCCCAAAACTGAGCCGTAAACTGCACTCCACGATCACTCAAAACTTGTTCCGGGCACCCATGCAACCGGTACACATGCTGCACATACAACTCTGCCAAACGTTCCGCAGAAGGCAACCCCTTCAATGGCACAAAATGGGCCTGCTTCGAGAACATATCCAGCACCGTCCAAATGTACTTATAACCTCGACTCGAAGGCAACTCCCCCACAAAATCAGTGCTGACATGCGTCCACGGCCTCACAGGAGTAACTACCACCTGAATCAACCCCTGCGGCTTCGCAGAGGGAACTTTATTCCTGGCACACACCTCACAACCTTCCACATATCTCTTCACCTCAGCCCTCATGGCTGGCCACCAATACCGCTTTTTCAAAGCCAGTAGAGTCTTCGTGACTCCCCAATGTCCAGCAGACCTATGATCGTGGTTCAACCTCAGCACCTTTGCTCTCATGCTCTGAGGGACGTACACTTTATCTCCCATGATCCACAAACCATTCAACAACTTGCATTCCTTCTCATGGCTTTGCAACCATATATCACCTACATAACCTTTCTGCAACTCTAAACTCCATTCATCCACCATTCCCTCTTCCTTCTTAATCTCATTCGCAGCCTGCGCCCTCGTCTGCACGGCCAGACCCCAATGTTCTCTGGCAAACACCTCCTCCGCCTTATGCATTTCATTCTCACCCACACTCGGATACCGAGACAATGCATCAGCCACCACATTCTCTTTGCCTTTAATATGCTGGAGCCTGAAATCAAACCGAGCAAAAAACTGCGCCCATCTCACCAACTTGGGAGACAACTTCTGGGGATTTCGTAAATATTGAAGGTTCTGATGGTCCGTCATCACAACAACTGGGAACGCAGCACCCTCTAAAAATTGCCTCCACGTCTGCAAAGCGTTGCGCACAGCAAACGCCTCTTTCTCCCACACTGGCCACCTTTTCTCATGCTCTCCAAACTTCTTCGAAAAATACGCACACGGCTTCATCCTCCCCTGCTCATCCTCCTGCATTAACACTCCACCATACGCCCAAGCAGAAGCGTCACACTGCACCACAAATGGCTTATCCACATCTGGATGCATTAACAACGGCCCATTCGTAAATGCTTCTTTCAACCTCACAAAAGCCTCTTGGCATTCCTTCGTCCACTCCAACCTAGCTCCTGGAGATTTAATCTTCCTGGACTCACCCTTACCCCTAGTCTTCAATAACTCGGTAAGCGGAAGAGTTATCTCTGAAAATCCCGCTATAAAGGTGCGATAAAAATTGGCCAGTCCCAGAAAAGCCTGCAATTGCCTACGGGTCTGCGGAGCCTCCCAGCTCAACACATCATCCACCTTGGCCGGATCCATCGCAACCCCACTCTCGCTAATTCTATATCCCAAAAAATCAATCTGATTTTTACCAAATTCACACTTACTCAATTTTACATACAGACTCGCCTGTCGCAGCCTCTCTAACACCTCCCTTACCAAACGAACATGCTCCTCTCTGGTACGCGTCACAATCACGATATCATCTAAATAAACAAACACCCCCTTATACAAAAGGGGGTGCAACACCTCATTGATCAACTGCATGAAAATACCGGGGCCCGGCCAAACCGAATGGCATTACGGCCCATTCGTAGAGCCCGAGGGGGCAAGAAAAAGCAGTCTTCCACTGATCACTCCTCTTCACTCGCACCATGTGAAACGCGTCAATCAAATCCAGCTTTGTAAAAAACTTTCCACCTCCTAACTGCCCCAACAAATCTTTGATTAATGGCAGAGGGTAACAGTTGGTGGTACTCACAGCATTCAAACCTCTATAATCAATACACATCCGCAAACTACCATCCTTTTTCTCACGAAACAATACTGGCGCTGCAATGGGAGACTCAGACCTCCGAATAAACCCTCTTCTTAAATAGCCATCTATCTGCTCCCTTAACGCTCCCTTCTCTTTCACCGTCATAGCATATATCTTAGGCTTGGGTAGGACAGCCCCTTCCTTAACTTCTATACTGCACTGTACGTTGCGGGGAGGGGGGAGACCCTGAGCTAAAATTGGGTTAAACACATCAACATAATCCCAGTATTCAGCTGGCACCCCTTGTACATCATTCCTAACCCCCTCCTTCACATTAGGAGAACATTGTACCACCCCCGTCTTCCAATCGATCTTGGGATTAACTTGCTCAAGCCACGGTAACCCCAATACCACCTCATGACCTTTAATGGGGGCTACTACAAAATCAATGTCCCCCTCCCAGGGTCCCACCCGACCCTTTAAATCTTTAGTCCCCACAGTGAAAGGGACCCCCTCAATAGAGGATCCATCTAATTGCGTAAATGTTACAGGTGTATCCAAGGGCTTTGTACTCCCACCCAAATCCCCAATCAACATCGGGGACATAATATTTTCTGAACACCCACAGTCTACTAAGGCTTTTCTTTCCACAATCCCATCTCCTTTAATCAAACCCAATGTACATTGAATATTGGAGCTCACCCCAACACTTTTTCCCTCATCATTGTCCACAAAAGCGGCTTTCGCGAGGCCACCTTCACCGGCTCCAGTGCCTGCCTTTGTCGGCACTGGGACGCAAAATGACCGGGTTGCGAACAAATAAAGCAAAGGCCTCGTCCCTTCGATGGCCTTTTCACTGGACTGGATCGGTTGTCATTGCCACGACGAGCCTCTCCTCCACGGAATCGCCCCTCCGCAACACCACGACCGGACCCTCTGGACCTCATGGGTTGAAAACGACGCCTGGGCAAGAATTCCTTCAACACTGCCAGCCAACCGGATCCAGCCATCAACATCTCCAGGATCATCCCGATGTAGACACCACTCCAGGATCTCCTTACGCAGGCCGTCTTTAAATAATTCCAATAGGGTAGCTGGAGACCACTCTGCAACTTTTCCAGCTAACCCCATGAACTCCTCCGCATACTCAGTGACCGACCGGGATCCCTGATTCAAACAACGAGCGCCTCCTTCGCCTTAATCCGCTCAATGGATCTCTAAACCGGCTTCGTATTGCCTGTAAGAAGGCACCCACAGACTGCAAACACGGGTCTCGACGATCGTGGCATTGAACGTACCACTCAGCTGCCCTTCCCTTGAACACTGCACCGATGGCCCGTACTCGGCTGCTGTCGCTCGGATAGAGATGACCATAGTCCTCCATATGGTCCTGCACCGCAGCGGCAAAGAAGGCTACTTTGCAGGCTTCTCCTTCAAACTCAACCCGCAATGGTTCCTTCTTCAAACGGGCCCCGAATTCCTGGGAAACCGCTTCCCTTCCATGAGGGACCTCAAGCATGGTAACACCTCTTCCCATTCCGGCTTGAGGTAAAGGCCGCCGGACTTCCTCCTGGATGGCCACCATTGATCCTCACTCCCAAAGGAGATCTAGGACGCTCAGCTGATAGTCCGCCATCCATCCAAGAATAATAAGTGAAGTCTCCTCCGCCCGGGGCACTCCACACCGACTCCATCGGCTCTCTTCGGGACATGGCTCGGGACATCCTTCTCATAGTCTGTTCCATAGCCTCCAGCTTACATCTCATCACCTCCAACTCCGAGGGAGATGCCGGCTCCGTGGTTTCACTACCACACTTCCTTCTAACTGGCCTGTCCTTCGGCACAGTTTCTCTGGGGCCACGCACTTCTGGATCCGTCCAAACTGCCCAGTCCTTCGGAACAGCTTCTCCGATCCCTCCGGCCCTCCGGACCTCCACCTGAACTGGCCTGTCCTTCGGCACAGTCTCTCTGGTCCCATACTCTTCTGGATCTGCTTGAACTGACCAGTCCTTGAACAGCTCCTCCGATCCCTTCATTCCTCCAAACCTCAGCCTGTCTGGAGACAAATCTCTCTCTCCTTCTCCGGGCAACCTCCAGGCTCACCTGAGCTTCCCAGAGTCGCTCCGCTTCCTCAAATTCCTCCTCCTGGGCAACAGCACCTTCCATCATTTCATGGTGCTCGTCCGGGCACCCCACTTGGTCGAGAGTGGTCCAATCCCACTCCATAGTGCGCCGGATTTCTTCAGGAGCCGAATCCCATCTATCGATATATTCTTCTTCTCTCCAAGCCAACCTCTCCATTGCTGGGATAGTTGAAAAGGGGCTTTTGCTTCTGTAACGACTCTCCAACACTCGGTAAGGATCACGCGTAGATTGAAAGCACGGTCCAACACGATTTTATTGCAGGTACGACACATGTGAAGCAAAAGCACCTGCCCGCCACCAAAACACAACTTATATACCCCAACCCCCCCCTCCCATCGCCCATGCAATGTCCAGGTAGGGTTGCACCATATCCGGTGATTCAGCATATCCCATAGTCCAAAGGGATGTGACCTCATGGCCCCATGAGTCAGCAGTAAGAGTCCAATTGTCCAATGTCCAGGCTCAGAGGAGTTACATCACTTCCCCCTGCAGCCTTGCACACACGTGGAAGTTACCTCACTTCCACATGACTCAGCACAGTCTTATATAACTGGAGCCCAAGGTCACCCAAGAACTAGGGCAAAGGTCGATGCAATCTCATGCCAGGCTGGGAGCTTGAACTTCACTCAAGCTCAAGTCTCCCAGTCCTGACAGAGTCTGTGGTTATTCTTCTCTAAGCATGCACAAAAGGGGCCAGTTGATCCTGAAAGGCTCCTCGGAAAGGTTGTGATAGGTAAGTGTCGCAGGATAGAGAACTGATGAAAAAAGAACAAGGCTCAATGGAGCCAACTGTCAAATGTTGAGCTTCTGAAACTGATGAATGTGCTGATGGTTGGCTTCTAGCCTGCGGGCTAAAAGCGGCTTTTTTGGTGCTCTGCTTGTATATCTCTGCCACACTGCTGGCTCTTGTATGGTAAGGAGGGATTCCTGGTAGATATTGCTGAAGAGGATGGACGCTGACGTCCTCTGAATGCCGGAGGGCTGTAACGTCTACGGTGTTGCTGAAAACAATTTGGCCAATACAGTCTGTGATGCTGCGACAGATAAGGAGAGAAACCATATCTGTGAGCTGTTTGTCTCATCTTCTGGGTGTGCTCTAATTGCGAATCTGTATCTGGATTAAAGAGCCTTGCTTCATCCATCGGGAGGTCTTCTATTACTGTTTAGCTGTCTGGGATAGGCCCGAGGCTCTCAGCCATGCATGGTGGCGTAAGGCTAATAGTTTGCCTGCTGCATCAGCTGTAAGTTTGGCTAGATCTTTCTGGGACGAGGGCAGTAACCATGCTTCTTGTTGAAAAGCTTTTGCCAGCATTTGGTCATTAGGAGGAAGTAGGTCCAGGTATGCTGCAACTTTGTTCCACAAATAATCTTGGTAACCTTCCATGTACACCCTGTAGTGTGCCATCCTAGATGTGAGGCAGGCTGAGGTATAGATCTTTTTCCCTAAAGCCTCCATCTTCTTTCCCTCCTTGTCAGAGGGAGTTGTTTGAGATCTCTGAAAGGGACGAGGTTGGCTAACTTTCACTACATTGGAGTTGGGTTTCGGCTGTTTCGCCAGCCATGGAGCAGTTGAGAGATCCACTTTATAGAAATTTTTGGCTCACTTAGGCGTTGCTGGCACCGCTGATGGGGCTAAACCTGTAGCCTTACTGAGTTATAACAGGAAGGGTAGGGAAAGTCGGACAGTAGTTGGGGGATCGTGTTGCTTTAAAGAGGGAAACATCGGGTCCTCTACAATTTTAGCAGGTTGTGGTACCGCTAGTTGTAGGGCTCGAGACAGTCTAACCATTACGGCGGAGAACCCTCCAATGTCCTCAGCAAGAAGCGCTTCTGAGTCAGGCTGCGGCTCAGTGAGAGAAAGAGGGTGATCTTCTGAATTAGAGGAACCCGACAGCTAATTTGCTTCTTCCCCAGGAGGGGTTCGGTGCCGGGCTGTTGCCTGTAGGAGCCAGAGCGTGAGCAGCGGCTGGAGCCGAAGCGGTACTGGGCTGTGAAGCTTGTTGCAACAGCACCATGTCAGGCTTTGAGTATTGTTTTGCAGTTCCAGGCTGGGGTGGGGCTGAAGTCATCCCTCCCAGATGGGCGTATCCTGAACCGGGGCGTGGCCACCAGGGGAGAGTGGGAATGGCCGGCATACTGGCAGCACTCAGGGACCGAGAGCTCCAAGAACTTACAGAAGGAGATCTGTGGTGGTGCCGTGGCATGTGGCGCGAGCGGTGCTCTTGGGAGTGGTCTTTGCACACAGCCCCTTTCTGCATCGCAGCCGCCGGTGGCACATTTTGGGCTGGCTGGGGCAAGCCTGATGGAGTTAAGGAACCCTCTGTGCCCTGGATTAGCACAGGTAAGTCACTTGGCATGGGTAGAGTTGCTCCCGGGGTGGCCAGGTCCCTGTGGCCCGAGTGGGTGTCCTCCGCTGGAGAGAGAGTTTGTGGATCTATTGCCCCTTCCCCCTGGTGGGAGGTTTGGGCCGCAACTTGTTATGTTGCCTCCAACGGCACTTGGAGGCTGGCGGAGTGCTCCCGGGCTATGCCTTGTTGGGCTGAGCCCATCGGCGAGCGGGGGTTTGGGGGCTAGTTGCCGCCGAGTTGCCTCCCTTTTTTGCTTTTCTTGAATTGTTTAGGGGCCGATTTTCCTTGCTTGGGCGGTTTGGCCCTTTTTACGGGCTCTGGTTGGGAGTCACCACTTGCCTCCTGGGTTAGCTGAGGCGTTTGGGAGGAGGCCAGTTCTTCCATAGGCTCCATTTGCGGAGTGGGAAGTGGTTCAGGGGCTGGGTGTTTGTCTGCTCGGGCCGAAGCTCGCTCATAGAGCAGCACCTTAAGCCTGGACTCCCTGTCCTTCTGGGCTCTAGGAGTGAACGCCAAGCAGGGGCGATGGGATTCCCCCAAGCAGAGCAACACATAGAGTGCCCGTCTGTATTAGGCACCGAACCACCTCATGACCACATTTTTTTAAAAGGGCGTGGTGCTCATATTGAGAGCGAACTGGCCTGAGAGTAAACAAAATCCGCGATCCAATCAGTGGAGAGGAGAAGCGCAGCTTAGTCGATGGGGAGGCCGAGGTCAAATTGCTAGTCAGTCCGTAAGAGAGAGAGAGAAATTGTTAAGAGTAGAGAGGTTCCAAATGCTGCTGATGTGGCGGAAAAAGGCGCAGCTCCCGCCTTGGGCATTTATAGTACATGGGGAGAGTGGGCGGGGTATCCGCCAAAAATATTTCTATTACAAGATTCTAGAAGGTTCCGAACAGCTGCGCATGCGCAGAACTAAAACCCATATGTGCATCTTTCAATACTCCATGAAGAGGAAAGGGAAGACAGTAAGGTAATTCCGACTGGTTGACAAAAAAAGAAAATTAAAACCGATGACAGAAAAAGAGAGGAGTCAACAGAACTATGGACCCCTGCCCCAACCTACTGATGACAGAGAATTACCCATTAGTTGTGGATTGTTCCTTAAGCCATCGTCATAATAACACCTCTACAACTAAGTAATGCAGTATTACAAAAAACCTATTTTAAACCTGTTAAGGATAATACAAAAGGATAAAGATTAGTGGGGGTTTTTTTGCTATAATATATTTAAAGATATATATATATAAATATATACACTTACTTTTCCACCATATCATACATGGTACTCTCAACATTTCCTAGCCACTGTTCAGCAGGACCTCTAATACGAATACTCCTGAAAGAACATTTGAAAATTCTGTACATTACAGGCAAAAATATATCTTATGTATTTATTTTAGAACTATTAACACAACCCCAACATTCAGTTTAAACTCAGTGCATATCCATATTACCTTGGTTTTCTGGACCTGGCCTAATCCCTTAGTTCAGTGGACTTATAGAATTGATCCACAAAGATTTTTACTGGCATTTCTGGCAGTCAATAAATAAGAACCATCAATTCTCTTTTTACAGTGCCAAAATACCTACTAATTTATAAATTATATATTATAATGCTAGTAATATAAATATAAATAATAATGCATAGAACTCTTAATACTTCTGATAAACATGGAAATGTAACAGCTGGATTACTTCTGCTCGATCTGCACTGCCATTATAATCTAGATTCAAAGTAGATCATCCAGATTATCTGATTTGAATTAGTTTATATGAGTCTACACTGCAATATATGGAGCCCCCGGTTGCGCAGTGGGTTGAAGTGCTGAGCTGCTGAACTTGCTGACCGAAAGGTCGCAGATTCGAATCTGGGGAGCGGTGTGAGCTACCGCTGTTAGCCCCAGCTTCTGCCCACCTAGCAGTTCGAAAACATGCAAATGTGAGTAGATCAATAGGTACCGCTCCAGCGGGAAGGTAACAGCAGTCCATGCAATCATGCCAACCACATGACTTTGGAGGTATCTACAGAGAACGCCGGCTCTTTGTCTTACAAATGGAGCACCAACCCCCAGAGTCGGACATGACTGGTCTTAATGCCAGGGGAAAACCTTTACTTTTGTGAATAGTTGGCACCCTTGAATTAGGCATTTGGTCTTTCTATGTGGAAATGTAGTTGATAACAGCAAGGAATAATATGGACTTTTAGGCCTCTTTTACACTGCCATATAATTCAGATTATCAAAGCAGAGGGGAGGACGGGCGGGGATGTACGAATTCACAGGTGCCCACTCAGGGAACTATGGTTACAAGTAAGTAACCCATATTTACCCTGTCATGGTCACTGTAAATACGTACATGTGATAGACTAGCGAGCTACTGACCTTGGTCGGTGGGAGTCATGCCACCATAGGAAAAAGGACTGCCCATCCTAAATCCGTCTCTCTCCGGAACATAAGAACATAAGAACATAAGAAGAGCCATGCTGAATCGGACCTCAGCCCATCTAGTCCAGCATTCTGTATCACACAGTGGCCCACCAGTTGTACACGGGGATCTCGAGCAGAAGGGAGGGCAAAACCCTGACCTGCTCCCGACCCCCCACAACCAGTACCCGGGGAAATCCTGCCTACCTCAACCAACTCCGAGGTGGCACTTGAATGTCCTTTTCAGTAACTACCGATACACTTGGTATCCATGAATCTGTCTAATCCTGCCTTGAAGTTGTCCAGGCTGGCAGCTGTCACAACCTCTTCTGGAAGTGAGTTCCATAACCCAATGACCCTCTGGGTGAAGAAATATTTCCCTTTGTTAGTCCTAATTTTCCTACCTTGGAGCTTCAGGGAGTGTCCTCTAGTCCTAGTGTTTTGTGACAAAGAAAACAGTTTTTCTTTATTCACCTTTTCTATCCCATGCATGATTTTATACACTTCGATCAAGTCACCTCTTAAACGCCGTCTTTCAAGGCTGAAAAGACCAAGGCGTTGCAACCTGGTTTCATAAGGAGCCGCTCCATCCCTTGGATCATTCTTGTTGCCCTTTTCTGTACCTTTTCCAGTTCCGTTATATCCTTCTTAAGGTGCGGAGACCAGAATTGTACACAGTACTCCAAATGTGGCCTTACCATCGATTTGTAGAGAGGTAATACAACATTTGCTGACCTACTTTCGATTCCCTTTCTGATCATGCCTAGCATAGAATTTGCTTTTTTTACTGCTGCTGCGCACTGGGTTGACATCTTCATTGAGCTGTCCACCAAGACCCCAAGATCCCTTTCCTGGTTTGTCTCGGAAAGCTTTGACCCCATCAATTTGTAAGTGTAGTTGGGGTTCTTTGCCCCGATGTGCATGACTTTACACTTGTTTAGGTTAAAATGCATTTGCCACTTTGTTGCCCATTCACTCAATTTCGAGAGATCTTTCTGGAGCTCTTTACAATCAGTTTCATTTTTAACTACCCTGAACAATTTAGTGTCGTCTGCAAACTTTGCTACCTCAGAATTCACTCCTACATCCAGATCATTAATGAATAAATTAAAAAGTAACGGACCCAAAACTGAACCTTGGGGTACGCCACTTCTCACCTCTTTCCACCCAGAGAAATGTCCGTTTATTACCACCCTTTGTTTCCTACGTCATGTTCAACATGTAATGCGAGACGAAAGTAAGAGGTGAAGACCAAGTGGCAGCACGGCACACTGCGTCCAAGGAAACGCCCCTCATGAAGGCCACTGATGTCGACACAGATCTTGTAGAGTAACCCTTCACCTGCTGGGGGGGATCCTTCCCAGCCATCCGGTAAGCCAAGAGAATCGTCAAAACAATCTAGGATGACAGGTGCTGGGAAGAGACACGAAGGCCACTGGTGTCCTTCCTGTACTTTACAAAGAGTCTGGGAGACTTCCGTATTGGAGCAGTCCTGTTGACATAGAAGGTCAGCGCTCTGCGGACATCAAGGAGATGGAGACCTCTCTCTAGTGACGTCGGTTTGGAAAAATGCAGGCAGGGCCAATTCTTGGGACATGTGAAACCAGGAAATAACCTTGGGGAGAAACGAAATATCTGTACGTAAAACGACCTTGTCCTTGTGGAATTTCAGATACGGGGCATCCACCCTTAGAGCGCAAAGCTCGCTTGCATGCCTTGCTGAGGTGATAGCCACCAAAAAGGCCATCTTCCAGGATAAGTAGAGTAAATCCACTGTTGCCAAGGGCTCAAACGGGGGTTTAGACAAGGCAGAAAAAACCAGTTCTAGACTCAAAGCTGGGGTGACAGGGGCAACTGGCGGTTTGATTTTGTACAGCCCTCGGAGAAAAGGTTTCACCACGGGGTCCACAAAGCAGGAAGGAAGGCCCGCTATGGACTGAACATTGTTTTAATCCAGAGTGAATGTGTATGGTGCTAATGTAGTTGTATTTTAATGTATTTTAATGTATTTTAATTGTTGAAGTGTTTGGGGGTTTATATTGTTATTATGTGGGCATCGAATTGTGCCGTACTGTAAGCCGCTCTGAGTCCCCCCTTGGGGGTTGAGAAGAGCAGGGTAAAATCCCGAAATAAATAAATAATAAATAAATTTCCTCCTAAACCAGGACATGGCTGCTAAATAACACTTAAGGGAGGATTGGGAAAACCCTGCTTCTGAAAGGGAAACCAAGAAAGCTAGAATCAGTGATGTAGAAGCTTTTAAGGGGTCCGCGCCTTTCAGGGAAGTAAACTTCGAAAAGCAGGACCACTTATACATGTACGACCTCTTTGTGCAGGCCTTGTGAGCAGCCTCAACAATGGCCAAGACTGGTGCAGAAAGGTCAGAGAGAGGGGCTACTCGGGGGGGGGGGTATGACTCACCACACTGCGAGCTTCAATTTGTGGACGTCTGGGTAGAGGACCCAATCCTGCTGGGAGGACAGTAGATCCACCCTGTCCGGAAGGCAAATGAACACTCCTCTGGACATCTGCAATAGGAGGGGAAACCACTACTGATTGGGCCACCATGGGGCAATCAGTATGCACCAAGCCCTCTGCATGTGGAGTCTGGCCACAACTCTGAGAAGGAGGGGGAAGAGAGGGAAATGCTTCTCCCAGACATCCCTGGGAGAGATCCTTGTGCCTTCGGGCGCAAAAGGTTGGACATTTTGCATTATCCTTGGTGGCAAATAGGTCTATCTGTGGAATCCCCCAAGCCCGAAACAACCGGTGAGCTTCCTAGTGATTCAGGGCCCACTCTGAAGTGAGCTAGTGGGGCCCTACTGAGAGCATCTGCCAGAACATTCTTCTTGCCTGGAAGGTGAAGACCTACCAGGTGGATCCCCCTGGCGATGCACCATTCCCAGAACTCGACGGCAAGTTGGAGAAGTGTACTGGAGTGAGTGTCCCTCTGTTTGTTGATATAGTACATTGTTGTGGTGTTGTTTGTGACCAATTGTACTATTCTTCCCATGAGTACATTTTTGAAGGAGAGTGTACTCATGCACCTTCTGTAAATCCCCTAGCGGTGCAGAGTGTACCTTCTGCACCATTAGGAGATTTACTATTTCCTGACTCCAGAGGCCATTGGCCATGATGTCCTCGGAGTGAGCTCCCCACCTTGTCATTGATGAGTCTGTAGTGATAGTTATAGATGGGGAGGGGGGTGGAAGGGGAGCCCAGCATACATGTTTCTCAGCTCCAATCACCAAAGGAAGCATTCCTTGACCTGTGGGGGGATAGACAGTCAGCACAATGGGCTGTCTGAAAGGAGCCGGAAAACCGGCAAGAACCAGGCCTGCAATGGCCGTAAGCACAGCCTGGTATACGGCATAACCGCTGTAGTAGACGCCATGTGGCCTAATATGACCTGCATCTATTTCGCCCGAATCAAGGTGCTGTGAATGGCCTCACGGATGAATTGGATCCAGCGCACGGGGATCAGTTAGGAAATCTCCATGTTGACCACTAGACCTAGAGACTGGAGACGAGATAACGTGGTAAGCACACTCTCTTGAAGGTGGTCATAGGAATACACTAGGATTAACCAGTCATTTATGTATGGGTACACGGTAACCCGCCTGGTGCGGAGATAGGCCGCAACTACCGCCATATATTTCGTGAACAAACGGAGAGCTGTGGCGAGACCTAAGGGTAAAACATTGAACCAAAAGGTCTTGTCCCAACCAAAAACAAAAGGAACCTGCAATGATGTGGGGCTATGGAGATGTGGAAATAAGTATCCTTCAAGTCAACAGTAACGAACCAAACACCTTTATTTAACAGAGGAAGGATGGAGGCCAACGTGACCATACGGAACTTTTTTGGTACAACATATTTGTTCACACCCCTCAAATCCATGATGGGACAGAAACCGCCATCCCTCTTGGACACGACAAAATATCGAGAGAAAAAGGTTGGGCTTTTGGGGGCGTGAAATCCAATCAGCCGCAGAGAGGTCCACTCTATACAGAGCATCCTGTCTTTTGGGGACCACCTGGACCGCATACGGAGAGACATCAGGGACGCCAGTTAATTTGAGTAAGTATGGTAATGGGGGAACCGCCGTGGAATACGAGGGTCCTTGCTCCTCGGACATAAGCATAGGATCCTGGACCGAATCAGGGGCCTTGGTAGCTGGGAGGTCCAGGGCTTTCATCAGTCGGCCCATCAGGGCCACAAACTTCGCAAAGTCAGAAGGCATAGGGGGTTCATGATCAGTGTCTTTAACCCCTTGGTCAAAGTCCTGCTCAGAATCAGACTGTCCTAACTCAATGGCAGAAGCCACCTCCAGGTCACCAGGCAACCCCTGGACAGCAGGTTGGAAGGCTGCATGGTCCGGGGAAGAGAAGCAGCCATGGGGATGGTGGGTGGTATCGGAGCAGGCATGGGAGGCGGCAGAGCTTCAGCAGATGAGGTAGAAGGATAATCTCCAGACTAGCCCATAGAGGGAGCCCAAAGCATCCCCGGGTGAGGGGGGGGCATTGATGCGCCCGGCGGAGGAAAGTAAAGGTACTGGCGTTGGGGAGTCAGCTGCCAATACCCAGATGAAAGAGCCGACATCAGAGGGAGCGCACCTTGCTCCCGAGGAGATCGAGAGCGGTATGTGCGCTTAACCACTCTATGTAACCAAGCTCCCCTCTGCATTGTGTTGTCCGTTGACTAAATCATGGAGTAGTGGCTGCATCCACATATAATATGTATATTGAATTAAGAAATTGGTATGTATATATTTTCAGCCTATTGTTTTGGGTTGTCCTATACTCATGGCGGGCCTAATTGAAATAGAATGTATAATTATGAGCCTGTATTTGTATTCTTATAGATTGTTTGGACCAGTGGAATTATCATTTTGAAATTATATGAATATATGGGGTCCCAATGAAGCCGGGTTGTCCTGGCGAAACGGCGAGGCCTTTTGATACAAAGTCCGTCGACCTTGAAGGCAGAACATTCCGGATTATAATTACCTACTATATTTGGATCAGAGATCACTGTTATTGATATACTTTTGCATTCCGGAACTGACTGCTCTATCATTGTTTATGCGAGATTTGAATTCCACATCCCCATTTGGGAAGAGATATATATTGAATATTACAATAAATTTATTGAAGATTTCCTTTACTTCGTTTTTGGATTACCACCCCGCAGTGTTTTTTGTTTATTTTGGGGTTGAGTGGCCATCATTGTCAGGGAAGAGGTTAGAGCAAGCGGAACACCTTTTGAACGCCGTAGTGGCAGACATGACAGGATCACAGTATCCAAAAGGGTCAAGAACTCACGAAGTCTATTAGGAGATCCGGGTCAGGAATGGAGAAATTAGAGTAGTCGAAAGGCAGTCCGGTTAGTGTAGCAAAAATGAGTCCGTAAGAGGAGAAACTAGTCTAGACGCGAAGGTTCTCTGCTACTGCTCTGGTGCGCAAAAAGAGAGAACTGGAGGCTGAAGCCCCTCCCACTGTCTATATATACTCCCAGGAGGGATGGGCAGGGCTTCAGCTGATCTCTTTGTAATTATTTCTAGAAGGTTCCGATGCTTACTGCGCAAGCGCAGGGGATATCACATGTACGTATTCACAGTGACCACGACAGGGTAATTTGCCTTTACAATACTATATTTCAATATTAATGTCAAGACATTATATAGTTTATAGTATGGTATAGTTTGGGATAATTAGGTCTATTTTAATAGTAAACCTCAAGCATCCAGAAACCACATTTGGCATCTACCAATCCCTGCGGGTCCTGGTTAACTGACAGTCTACTCTAGTAATAAAGAATGCTCAGTGGAAATTTTTGAAAGTACATTTCTGAAATGGTGCAGGAGTCTAGAGATAGGGAAGGCAGTGGGGAAGAAAAGGAAAGTCGATTGTATTATACATCAGCAAAGAAACAAAAATATTAGTTGTTTTTTTAACCATTTCTAGTGTTGTTTCTCCAATTTCCATCCTCTAACATGTATTTATTTCTATAGTTTCTGGATAAGGGATGTTGCCATGTCTGGATAGATAAGCAGGAGAATAAAAACTGGTGGAAAAGGGGCAATGAGTCCTAACTGTTTCAATAGAAAGGAATGTGTTGTTCTGCCCTTGAATAGCATGTGGGAGGAACCTAGCAGTTATGGATTGCTCCCACAGTAATCTTGAAAATAATACATTATTTACCCCTGCCCCAACACTGGAGATAATAATACTGGTTAAAGTGCAGTTAGTAAGAAGAAAAGATCAACTCCATTCCTAAAGCTAGTGTTGAAGCAGTTATTGTGCATTCACATACTGGTATACTGGATATCTGTAACTGTACAGAGCTGCCCTTGTAATTTTTTGGAAAGCTGAGTCTTTTGTCTCTGATCCCTTACCTAAAATACCATCTCTTCAGTGCTAACAATTTGACACAGCAGTACCATGTAATAAGTATCATGTGTGCTGACATGGGAAAGATGGCAGTTGTATCAATGAACAGATAGCCACAGAAAGAAGACAAATTACAGATAAGCAATTTGTCCTTCTTTATCATGGTATCAATGACAATAGGTTGTGAGACCACGAGTCTGTCTGAGCTTTAGGATCTGCAGAACTGACATTTCTCTCTATCCCACTGTCTTCATAGGCATGGTGTGTGGGGATACCAGAAAAGGCCTTCTCTGTAGTTTCTCCCATTATTTAGATTTTTTCCCTAGGGAAGTTAGGATGCTTTTTCTTTCAGTGGTAGATTAAGGCATCTTCTTGTTGTACTCTCTGCCTTTTTGTAAGCCACCTTAAGTCCCAGCCTGACATATGGCACTATATAAAGGAAGGGATGAATGGATGGATGGTCTTTCTGAATTACCATATGGCCGACAATTACCAATCTTATCAGTCTTGGCAGGTAGGAGCATGTGCCACTAGAATTAAATTGAAGATAGAGTCCAATGATATATCATTTCTGGCTCTGGTGCTCTAACTAATTACATCTTTCATAAATGCTGATGATGTAGCTATAGAGCAGTGGTTCCCAAATTTTTTTGGCCTACCGCCCCCTTTCCAGAAAAAAAATTACTCACCACCCCCCTAGAAATTATTATTTTTTAATTTAATAGCAATTAAACAGATAGATATATGTATTAATGCAGTGGTTCTCAGCCTTTCTAATGCTATGACCCCTAAATAAGGTTCCACATGTTGTGGTGATCCCCAACCATATTTTCGTTGCTACTTCATAAAAAATTTTGCTACTCTTATGAATTCTAATCCAAATATCTAATATGCAGGTCAAAGCGAAGGGAGTGGGGCCAAAGAAGAGGGCTGCGCGACCCCTCCTAAATGGCCAATTGTTCACTGCTCCCCAAATTCCCCTGAGCCTCCCATCGCCCCTTGGTACCGCCCACTTTGAGAATCAGTGCTATAGAGTATGGGGACTTGTTTCTGACACTATTTAACAGCAGAAGCTTTGTAAGTTGCCAAAATAATGTGATAGTTTTAAATATTCACTTTGCAGATATCTGCAGTGATAACTTTGGACCTTGCTTGGATCTGGAATAATGTTTGTTCTTTGAGACAGATGAAATAAGACATTCTAGTTATTATTAAAGAATAGCAATCCTGATATTGAAATAATTGTAGTACAATAGATGGTTACGGGATATGTTCAATGACTACCTGAATGGCCCAGATTATGATTGTGGAGGGTGTGGTTTTAATAGTGAATGTAATGTTTTAAAATGTTTCAATGTGTATTAATTTTTAATGTTAATGTTTATTTTAATTGTATGTTATTTTAAGGCATTGAATAGTTGCCTATGTGTAAAGCCGCCTTGAGTCCCCTTCGGGGTTGAGAAGGGCAAGGTATAAATATGGTAAATAAATAAATAAATCTAGACATGACCGAGATCCTCAGGAAAGTCAGCAATGCTACATTTTCACCCAAATGTATACTGATGTGTAAGAATGTAGCAACCTTATTCCTGTGTCCGATAATATAAAGGCAATTTACACAGAATGCACAACTATTATAATTGCCACTTTAATAAAGTGGTTGTCTAGGGAGGCTACAGCCAATTATTCAATTGGTGCTTTAATCAATTGCAAAATAAATTCAGAGAAGCTATATTAGAGATTTTTCTAAGAGTTTAATGTTGCAGACCTCTACATGTTTTAAAACTCCATTCAGGGCCTGTTAACATGAAAAATGACTATTTTCTTAATACAAAGAAAGAGTTAAAACAATCCATTCTAATACTGCATTAATAGTGGATAGTGGTCTGGAAAATGCCTATCTATCTATCTACATAATAAAAGTCAATGTTTGCGGCGGTGTGGTGGTGCGGAGGGAGGAATATGTGCCAGCATTTCGATTGGTTGCCACTGTGGAATTATTTGCATAAAGGACTCTGATTGGCCAGCCTCAGAACTCCAACATTCTAAGGCACCAGACAGAGGGAATTGGTTGTCACTGCGGAAGTATTTGCATAAAGGACTCTGATTGGCCATCTACATTCCAACATTCTAAGAGGTGATGCAGTGGGAAAAGTAAAGGCCTCAGGCAGTCAGTCACTGCGGCCCACAGCAATCAGGAACAAACTTGGCACACAGGGGCCCAATGGCCCACTTCACAACATCGTGTCGTTTAGGGCAGGATGAGCCACGAACAATGGGATTTGCAGTACCTTCGCCTGATTCACTTCTCAAACAACACTGTAGCCCCTATAAATCACAGACCAGGCCCAAAATTGACAGCAAGGCTTCCTTAACTGGATTTTCCTGACTAGGCCTCAGGTCATGGGATATTGTTTAGGGCCTGAATTGACAGTAAGGCTTCCTCAACTTGATTTTCCTGACTAGGCCCCCAAGAATGACAGAACAAGACCAAACTTGGCACACAGATTCCCCAAGATGCACTCTACATCCTGGTACAGTTTGAGGGAGGATGGACCATGGATGATGGGACTTGTAGTACCTTCACTCACTTCCTGAAAACAACGCGACCCTCATCCAATGACCAATACAGACCAAAATTGGCACACAGAGCCCCCTTGACCCACTCTACACCCTGGTGCTGTTTCAAAGAGGATGGACCACAGATGATGCGACTTGAAGTACCTTCACTCACCATCCGAGACCACTGCAACCCTCATCCAATGAATGATCAAGACCAAACGTGACACAAAGAGCCCCCGTGACCCACACTATCTTCTACTGCAGTTTGGAGGAGGGTGGACTGTGCATGATGGGACTTGAAGTACCAAAGACCAACCTTGGCACACAATGCCTTTCTAAAATAACCCAGGCACCGCCGGGTCCCAAGCTAGTATGCTAATATAAAAGGAAATTGTCAATATAAAATACAATTCATCTTAATTTACAAACAGGGTAAGAATGGAAGTTCTGTTAAGAAAATGACTGAACGATAAGAATTCGTGCTATCACTCTTATGCCACAAAGCCTAGCTATACAAGAAGAATCTTGATCTAGGCATCGCCACCATTACTTAACTTCTTACACTTAAAACGAAGGACAGAAATGCCTCCAGAATGAATATTTGACGGGAATTTGTTTAACTTTTGCTCTGCCCTTTTTACATATTTATTTACATTCTTCAATAGTAGCAATAGATTTTAGAGATAATCTATCTACTCACAAACATCCAGAAATACCAATAAGATATAGTTTTGTAAATTGCTTAAAAACCACTGAAATCCTATTTTCTTACCAAATTATTACAAGCATTTTAGAAATGTAAAAAAAATGCATACTGTACTTTGGCAATAGAAGAATTTCCCCTTCAGCAGATCTAATCATTAGAATCACTGGGGGTCTCTGTTCTTGTGGACGTATATATATTTTTCTTATGTTTGCAAAACATTTCACAAGATGAGGCTGTAGCACAGATGTGAAGCAAAACAGAATGATAAACATTAAGCCGATAGCTGTGTGTATAATTTAAAAAGAAAAAAAGTGAAATTATTACCTGCACAGCATCAGGATTTTTACTTTCAGCTAATATATCAAGAAGTTCAGCATTGCTGAGAAAATAAAATCTTGGGAAAATCATACGTTTAACTTCAAGGTGGTCCTGTCCCCAAATTAAAAATAAGATAATATTTATTAAATGAAATAATACATTTTACACATTTTCTACTTTTTTAGCCTATATGAACTTGTTTCAATAACCTAATTTCCTTCAATTTGTTTCCATTTTGTCATTATTTGTGTTAGTTAAATAAACAGCGGTGTGAGCTACATTATTTTATACCATATATTAAAACATCTTATGAAGACTTGCTTTAGACTTATCATATATATTGCTTCCTTTGAGAAATACATTGGGTTTTTTTTTGTTGGAAGTCAACCTCGCACTGCTCAAGTCTGGAGTCCTCAATAAGGACTCCACTTGTTTTCTCGCTTGTCCTTTTCCTCTTATTTTCTAATTGAAACCTCATGGTCTCACTTCTGCTTTTTCCATCCATCTTTGCATGCAGACCATTCCACTCTTGAGTATTTGAAGAAATATAGTGTTTGGAGGTTTTTCCTCTTTTGAATCATAGAAGAAATGCAGTTAGAGAGAAGCTTAGACCCAATCCTTTTCTATCAATAAATGTAGTTCTTATATATTTTTAAAATAAACCTTTTTGAAACTTTAAAGATCGAATTCTGCATCTTTACCTCATAAACTCAAGAGAGAAAACAGATTACAGGAGCTGTTCTCATAGAACTGTGAGAAGCTTATGATACTGTAAATCATCGCCTTCTCCTGAGAAAAAATCATATCACAAAGTACAACCACCTCACCCGCTTCATAGGAAATCTGCTACAAAACAGCTTTTTTGTTGATTTCAAATGGTGAAAACAGATGGCGAAAACAGAACAGCCTGCCTCAGGGGAGTGTGCTTGCTCCATCAATGTTTAACATTTACACAAATGATCAGCCACTGCCAAAAGGGACAGAGAGTTTCATCTATGTTGACGATTGTGCCATCACCGCTCAAGGAAGGAGCTTTGAAATGGTTGAGCAGAAGCTCTCCGGAGCTTTAGGTGCTCTTATTGCTTATTAAAGAAAAAACTGGATTGTTAATCCATCTAAAATGCAGATGTGTTTTTCACCTTAAGAACAGACAAGCATCTCGAGTTCTGAAGACATCTCCAGCCCACCCTTGCTTCAGCTATCAGCCAGCATGCCAATGCCTAGGGTTGCCATATGTCCCTTATTCTAAGGGACGTCCCTTATTTTGGCCCTATAATTTGTGTCCCTTTTTTTCAGGCCCTGTCCCTTAATATTGACTAGCAGGACAGGACTGGGCGGGGTTGACCAGAGGAAGGTGCGCTGTGGTTTCCACGGCAATGCCTGCCCGGGGATTCCAACTCGCAGGGCAGCCTGCGTCCCCGTTGGAAGGAAGAGGCGATACAGGACTTTTTCAAAGTACAGTAGACTAATTAACTATTACCCAAGGGGAATGTTGGATCATGTTGGATAAAGATAGTTTCTGGTTGCTTGAGAGTTACTCTTAAAATAGGCCTAGCTGTGCATCCCAATACTATACAATGCTGTGTATCCCATACTATACTATACCATTAACTATTGACATAATAATCATGAAGATGTACTGTCTTATAAAATTTATTTTCTTTTAATGTTTAGACAGTGCACTTTTAAAGTCAGCAAAGTCAAGTACTAAATACAGATGGAGAAAATTAGGTAGTTCTAATAATGTTTTTTCTGCATGACAAAGCATGCAGAAACATACCATGTACTGTTAAGAGGGTATAAGTCAGTTTCTTTTGTGAGTTTCAATCATTATCTTATTCTGTTAATAAAACTGTTTCTACTTAACGTTTGAGTTTCAAGTTTTTAATGAAGTGTCCCTTATTTTTGTGAAAAATCCCATAAATGTCCCTTATTTCTTATCTCAAAAAGTGGCAACCCTACCAATGCCTTAAATCAAGAATTAGTGTCCTAAGGTCTACAGAGATACTCGCAGGAACACCTCAGCAAGCGAGAGTCCAAAAGTGACAGGCTAAAACCCAGAACCTCAATCCATGACTGATACCAAATGAGAGACTCCCTCCTGGGAGCACAGAAGACTGGGTAATTTGAAAGGTGCTGAACACACTGCACTCTGGCATGAGATGCAGAGCCAACCTTAAGAAATGGGGCTACAAAGTGGAGTCCACGACATGCAAGCGTGGAGAAGAGCAAACCACAGACCACCTACTACAATGCAGTCTGAGCTCTGCCACATGCACAAGGAGGACCTTCTTATACCAACACCAGAGGCACTCCAAGTGGCTAACTACTGGTCAAAGGGTTGTTGTAGGTTTTTCAGGCTGTATGGCCATGTTCTAGAAGCATTCTCTCCTGACATTTCACCTGCATTTATGGACAATATACTGGTCAAAGTTTTTAACTTTATGTTTTAAAATATATTACAACTGTATCCTTAATATGATCCTCACCGAGGCAAATGAGGCACTTAGAGTGCTTATCCAAGTCAGGGATCTTCCTAGAACACTGCGTAGTCTTTAAAATGAGTTGTTGACATAGCGACGAAGTTCTGATGCGAGCCTTGTGGCGGAAAAAAGGAATTGTGGAGGGCAATTTTATGCTCTGCCGGAGACTGGGCGGGGTTACCGCCAAAACTTGAAAAGTTTAAACTTGGGAAGTTTCCGTTTTGGGCCTGCACAGTCACTCCACATGTGTGCATTCACAGAGACCACGAAGCAAAAAGCTGGTTTGAGCCAAGATTGCTGAGCCTGCTCCTACTCTTTGTGGCTGCCTGATCCATTCACTACTTATCTTTGCTCATTGCCAATCTAATGTTGAAGTAATCTAAATTTGGCAATATGGCTTGACATTGAAAGCTTGATTCTCTTGACATCTACCACAGTTAATTTCTTCTGAATAAAAACCAGAGAGACTGTTTAGACTCCTCCCAAGTAAAAAACAACAACAACCGTGCTCTGCTTGGTTTGTAGAATAAGAATTTGGGCATCTTAAGAAGCATATATAAAATGGATACCTTCCAATTGGATTTGACTTGAAATTATTGAGACTTTCCCCAATAAATTGAAATAAATCTGTAATCCAGTTTCATCTCAACTACTTTAGGTACATGCGCTAGATATGTGAACAAAATGTAAAAGAACAGAATAACGTATATGCATTCAAAAGAAAATCCCCATTGCAATCAAATAATCTTTTATAATTTACCTCAAGTGCCTTCTGAATTTTTTCCAGGCATGCATTGTTGCTCTGCATCATTTCAAGAACTCCCGCAGCTGTAGTGGCCCTGAGTGCATTTGGGCGCTCTTCTGTATGTTTCATGATTTCCTTCCATTTATTATCAACTTGAGAGAAAAGACCTGCTTCTCCTGGAAGCTGTCTGTTTGAATTGAAATTATTTTAGGAAGCAATTTATCAAAGGATCTCAGATTCCTAAGTTTTAGAAGATTTGTCTTTAAAGCCCTACTTATATGTGCTAATATTGCTAATGCAAAGTTTTGTTGTTATGTGTAATCAATGTGTTAACTTATGATGAGCCTGTGAATGAGAGACTGGCAAGCAAACTTATCATTAACTACAATGTTCAGATTCTGAAAATTAAAATTGCAGCTTCCTTATTTTTTCAAGAAAAAGAAGAGACAAACAGTATACTTTTGGGAGACTATTATTTATTTATTTATTTATTTACTTTATTTATGCCCCACATTTTTCCCCTTGGGGACTTAAGGCAGCTAACATCCACTATGTGGTCCCCATTTAAAACAAAGCAAGTACAAGAATTCTTAAAAAACAATTCAAAAGTTCTATGTGAGTTTGGTTAAAATAAAATTAAAATATAAGAAATATATTCAGGTTCGGGGCAATAGTACATTTCTTGTCACCAATGTACCAATTTCCTTTGAGAGGAGCACTAGCAGGGCTTTTCTAAACTTGCAAAAAAAAACAACAACCAAAACTCATCCCAAATGGCTGCCCTTGTAATGCAAATCAGCTTCCAGTGAGTATTGCAATTTTTTGTTCTTTAGACTTATTTTTCCTGCTTTAGAATATAATAGCTTTATTGTCATTATATACTGTACAACAAATTACAGTCCCTCGCCCCTTCTCGGTTCGGTTATCGCGGACTTGCTGTTTTGTGATTTTAAAAAATTTGCTCTCCTTACCATCTTCCTCCTCCTCCTCCTCCTCTTCACCACCTGGGGCCTTTTGCTACTGCTTGGGCCCCATGCAGCGTCGCAGCAAGAGGCCCAGGCGGCGAAGAGGAGGATGAGGAGGAAGGTAAGAAGGGCGAGGGGGGAAGAAGAGCCGCCCCTCGCCCTGCTTACCGTCTTCCTCCTCCTCTTTGCCGCTTGGGCCTCATGCAGTGTCATGGCAAGAGGCCCAGGTGGCAAAGAGGACGATGAGGAAGGTCAGAAAGCCGAGGGGGAAAGAAGAACCACCCCCTCGCCCTGCTTACCATCTTCCTCCTACTCTTTGCTGCTTGGGCCCCATGCAGCGTCGCAGCAAGAGACCCCAGCAGAGAGGAGGAGGATGAAGAAGGTAAAAAGGGCGAGAGGAGAAGAAGAGCTGCCCCTCGCCCTCCTTACCATCTTCCTCCACCTCTTCGCAGCTTGGGCCCTATGCGGCATTGCAAAAAGAGGCCCAGGTGGCTAAGAGGAGGATGATGAGTAAGGTAAGAAGGGCAAGGGGGGAAGAAAAGCTGCACCCTCACCCTCCTTACCATCTTCCTCCTCCTCTTTACCGTTTGGGCCCCATTCAGCGTCGCAGCAAGAGGCCCAGGCGGCAAAGAGGAGGAGGAAGATGATAAGGAGGGAGAGGGGGAAAGGTGAGGGGGCGTCCCTACATCGGGGAATTTCACTTATCATGGGTGGTCCAGGAATGTAACACCTGTGATAAGTGAGCGGCCACTGTAAATGCTTTCACCAGCAAACAACACAAAAACAACATACCCATCCCTCCACATTCCAGCCACCACCACGCAGCCCCCAATGCCATATCTGTGTGAAACTACAGAGTTTAACACAGTTAGAGCTCTATGATAAACTCTCTCTCTCTCTCTCTCTCTCTCTCTCTCTCTCTCTCTCTCTCTCAATGTGTTGTCCTTGTCTTTGTCATCTTGCACTGCCTGCCAGATGGTAATTTTTTTAAAAAAAAGAATATGCTGGGTTAGATAGATCCTTAAGAATATTCTGAGCTTTCTTAAGGCTTCTTCCAAAGAGGGAAGAGGACAACCAATGATTCTCTGTGCAGTAATGGTGACCCTTTGGAGTGCCTTCCTATCCGCCACTGTGCAGTTACCAAACCATACACAGATACAGTAGGTTAGAACACTCTCTATAGCACAGCGGTAGAAAGTCACCAGCAGTTTTTCATTCAGTTGTTGGTTCCTTAGAAGTCTCAGTACAATCTCTGCTGATCCCTCTTAACCAATGCTGTTGTATGAATGCCCCCATGTAAGATCCTCAACAGTGACACCCAGACTTAAAACTGGCCTCCTGCTCCACTTTGTCTCTTTTTATTACCAAGGGCTGGATTTCTGGTCTGTTCTTTCTGTAGCATACTATGAGCTCCTTGGTCTTATTGATGTTAACAACCAGATTATTGTCCCTGCACCTCAAGAGCAGCAGATCCACCTCATCCCGATAGGCACACTAATCCCCTTTGAGCAACGCTGGGGGGCACTAAGGAGTTTGATGGAAAATCCAGTTTCCTATGGCTTCAAGGCTGCCTGGATAGCAGGATCAGATCTGATTTCTACTAACATCAGAATCGGGCACTTGCATGACTGGCAGGATGAAGAAAGATCACCTGGCTGATTAGCAGCAGGAGCAATATGGAGGAGCTGAAATGCAGGCCACCCCAGTGAAGCAGATGATCTGAATAAAGGCCCTGGATTCAGCACAAATGTGGTGGATCTGAGACATATTTACAAGGCATATTTACACTGCTAAACTGACCAGTGTAGATAAGCTCTATGATAGGTATCTTAGGAGAAAAACAAACAGAAGAAAAGTTCTTGGTCTACCTCTTGCATGGATTTGCAGAAGTGTTTTGTTTTTTTAAAGAACCAGATTAAGTTTCCCTTTTCACAGTATAGTCAAGAGTATTCTCAACAGAGACAAAATTACTGGTATCATATTCATATCTAAAAGCTGGCTCTTTTTTTAATTTCAAGATAGATTACAGCAAAAAGTGCTATTTCTTCAACTCCCTTTTATTCTTTTTACCACTCTTGATAGAAGGGGGGGGGGGGGCACACAGCATTTACACTGGAAATAATAAAATGAAACACTGTATCTTTTAAAAAACACTTCAGGTCTCTAGAGCCAATACTGAGCAGACACAGAAAAATATATCTTGTATGCTAATTGTCAATTGTATTATGCAATCTGAATGTGTATTGGCCAAATTGTCAACCCAGCTTCCTTCATCCTCCCTATCTTTCTCCCCATCTGGAGCATTCCATGTAGTTTAAAAACTAGGGTTGCCATATTTTGATATAAGAATAAGGGACAGGTCCCTAAAAATAGGGAAATTTTCACAAAAATAAGGGACACTTCATAAAAACTTGAAAATCAATTGATGTTTTTCAAATTTTTATGAAGTGTTCCATATTTTTGTGAAAAAATCCCTATTTTTAGGGACCTGTCTCTTATTCATATGGGAACCCTATTAAAAACACTTGAAATGCTTGAAGGAATTCAGACCAGAAATAATTTTAAAGTTAAGTACTGGTTTTATAAAAGTTGTCTCCAGGCATGAAAACAGATCCAAATAGGTATAAATAATTCAACTCATCCAGAGACTCATGGAGTTGAGAAGTACACTTAAAAAGCAGTATTTTAGAAAAAATGAATATGTTTATCCCGAAAAAGACATTTAAAATATCCAGACATTTAGAACAAAAAGCTAACTGAAATTTCATTTTAGCTTGCTACATTTTAGCTTGCTAGCGTACCTTTTGATTTCTGGAGCATGAAAAATGGGCTCAAGGTAAATCCAATTCCTCTGACACGTCAGCCATTCTTCCAAAGTACTAGAAAAGAGGTTTAACTTACGACCCCAAATATCTACAGTACTCTATTGAAGAAAACAGAGTAACAACAAAATAAGGATATGATAGCCAATTGTCCTCTTTTATACAGATTAGCCTAGTGAATAATTCTAATTTATGTATATTCACACTGATTTTCAAATTCACATGGTGCATAAGATGTCAAATGGTGGACTGAGATCCATAACTGAGTCATCCCAGCAATGTTGTGACTGCTGAGAAGGGAGAAGATAAAAAAAGATGATGATTGGGAGTGGGGAGCTACACAGACATGTTAGAGGCAGAAATCACAGATATAAAAATTAAGTAAGTACCTTAAAATTAGTCTAGTCTGGGAGTAATATTTTATGCTTAAGAATCAGACTAACTATCTACAAATGTCTCCAGGATTTTTACCTTAATTGGTCCAACAAAACAAGAACCTTTAATTGTTGAAATTGTCACTTGAGAATCTTCTAACAGAGCAATTAAGTCTTCAGCAGATGAAATAATTAAAGTAGATGATGTTTCAGTATGATATGGCGACAAATGAAAATCAGTTTTGTGCCATAAATCCATTATCTTTTTCAGCATCATTTCAAGAGTTGTTTCATTGGTAGCTGTTATAGAGACTTCGTTTATTTCATTTTTATACTGAAACATCTAGAAATGAAAAAATCAGAAATATTAACAACATGCTAGGTTGCATCCTGACCAAGAAAAAGCCCTACTAAAAGTCAGGCTATTCTGTGTATTGAGTACATGAATTGGCATGATTGTTTTTGCTACTGCATTCAGTCATATCTAAACATATAAAGATCTGTTTTGACTGCCATATGGCATTGGTGGGTTTTCTCTCCCTTCTCAGAGGCCTACTGACAGCGCAAGCAAGCAAAGGCTCACCACCATCTATTTTGTCATCAGTAGGAACTGTCCAGTAGTGAGACAGGTAAACTGGGCTGGTACCATATAGGGTTTTGTAGATTAACACCAGCACTTTCAATTGTGCTCGGAAGCTAATTGGCAGCCACTGGAACTGGCGCAACGGGGGGGGGGGGTTCCCTGTACCCCACTCCCGTTAGTAATCTTATTAACAACTGTCCACTGCGAATGCTCAAAACATTTTAAGCAAAGAATGTGCACATCATTAACCTGCAAAGAGAATCCTAGCATATGGGCCTGGTCACTCTGATGCAGAAAGGTGCCTAATTCTAACAGCCAGAGAGGTTTAACCAAGTGGAGGCATATTTAAATTGCAGCAGCAATTATTATAAGCACACATGGGTTGACACCAATGCTGCTTTTACTGACACACTGTAAAAACTACATAAAGTGTTGTTTGGAAGGCACCTAATAATTTTTTAACACGTCCCAGTTCAAGCATGTGGGTTTGACAGCATAAAAATACTTTAAATTATAGTACAGCTATAATTACATTAAGTTCAAAAATCTTTTCCAAGGTAATCCTTTTATCACCAGAAAATGACTGTTCAACAATGTTCTGTATCATTTCCCAGTGTCTTGGCTGTAGACAGGGATTTCGTAAAGATATAATGATAGGCAAAAATTCCTTAAAATCCATCAATGATGTCTTCAGAGCTGGTAAAATTGTATTTTCTGGCAAACCTTCAAAATATGAAAGTGTAATGGACACATTAAAAATACTTCTCATAAGATTTATTCCAAGTATACCTTATATAACAGGATACGCTCTCTAATATATGCTACTATTTCATATAGCCATGAATAAGGTGCATTTATTTATTTATTTACAGTATTTATGTACCGCTTTTCTCAACTCGGGGGGGGGGGGGACTCAAAGCAGTTTGTACAAACATAATGGCAAAACTCAATGCCTTACACACATAAACCAAAACTCAAATCAACAACATACTGTATAACTAGGCATAAAATCAATAGGACAATTCACCATAAGATAGGATAAAAGGACATTTAAAACATGAAGAATTAAAATATCTAATAAAAGCAATTAAAATCACATGATCCAACTCGTAGACGGAGCCATTCCAAAATGTTGATTGCACATTTTCCATATTTGTTTATTCTACTGCATTACTTTACTAGTCAAAAGCTTGGTTCCATAACCATGTCTTTGTTCTTTTTCTAAAGGCCAGGAGAGAGGGCACAGATCTAATCTCACTGGGGAGAGAGTTCCAGATCCGAGGAGCCACGACTGGGAAGGCCCTGTTGCTCGCCCCCACCAACCGCACTTGCGAAGCAGGTGGGACCAAGAGCAGGGCCTCCTCAGAAGATCTTAGCCTCCTTGATATTTCATAGAGGGAGATACGTTCAGACAGGCAAGCTGGACATGTGTGGATTCTCTAATTCACTTTCAAAATCATTTTTTAATTATAAAGCATAGGCTGAGATTTGGTAGAGGAAATGTTGCTAGATGACATGGCCATGATTTCTTCTCCCAACCTGATTCCTCCAAATCCATTTTAGAAACCTGGCAACTTTATGATCCAAAGGAGTTCTGAGGCACTTGCAAGGATGGGGCTAAAGGACAATGCATTTGGACTCCATTCACTAATAAGCTGTGGATGAACAAGCAGTGGTAGGCCCCATGAGATGTCCTTGTAGTACTGCAGTCCAGTACAACCACCTTATTCTCCATCTTCATTGCTGTTACTGCACCTTGTTGATAGGAAGCTTCCCACTACCCAAAACCAAGGCCACAACATCTGTTATAGAACTCCAATATATTGATAATGTGATCTGTACTCATTCAGAAGACCTACAAGCAACTCTAAATGCCTTTGCAGAGGCATACAAAAAACTTGCCCTCTGACTGAACATTGAGAAAACCAATGCTCTTTCAACTGTCACCAGCCAATCCCTCTGCAATGCCAGAAATCCAGCTTAATGGTGTAACGCTAGAAAATGTTGACAATTTCTGCTACCTTGGTGGCCATCTCTCCACAAAAATCAACATCAACACTGAAATACATCATCTGAGCTCTGTGAGTGCAGCATTCTTCCGAATGACGCAAGGAGCGTTAGAGGGTCAGGACATTCGTAGGGAGACCAAGATGCTTACTTATAAAGCTAAACCCTGTTATATGCCTGCAAAACGTGGACTGTCTACAAACATTACACTCAACTTGTGGAATGATTCCATCATCGTTGCTTTCGAAAATCCTACAAATCTCTTGCAAAGACAGGCAGACAAACGGCAGCGTGCTGGAAGAAGCAAATACCACCAGCATTGAAGCTATGATCCTCTGCCATCAACTCCACTGGATTAACCACGTTGTCTGAATGCCCAATAACTGTTTCTCAACCGAAGAACGCAAAACAGAAGATTGGTGGACAGGAAAAGAGATTTAAAGATGGGCTTAAAGCCAACCTTAAAAATTGTGGCATAGACACTGACAACTAGGAAACCCTGCTCCTTGAGTGTTCTAACTGGAGGTCAACTGTTACCAACAGCACTGTGGAATTCAAAGAGGAAAAAATAGATGGCGAAATGGAAAAATGCATTAAGAGGAAGGCGTGTCAAGCCAACCCTGACTGGGGCCGCCTTCCACCTGGAAACTGATTTCCTCACTGTGGAAGAACATGCAGGTCAAGAATAGGTCTCCACAGTCACCTACGGACCCACCGCCAAGACCCTACACTTGGAAGGCCATTCTACTTCGACACGAGTGTTCGCCGATTATGATGACTGCAGTTTACTAGTGGAAGACTGCTAGACACATAACCTATCAGCACCTCAGTTGCCATTCAAATCTCCAGATTTCCTTTGGTTGCTGCAGCTACCTGGTTTCATATGTGAAGTTAGTTTCCTAAAGATACCATTTAAAAAAATGAATTACAGGTGGCAGAAAATTGTTGGCAAGGAGTAGTTTTATATACAGATCAAAACTATAGCAAATCACTCAGCACATTTTTTATACTTGTAAAAATTTGTTCACATTTGGAAACAATCTCCATAAGGATTGTTTTGGGGACATATGTGTATTGGTGCAACAGTGTAATGAAGTAGGAAATAAAAATGTACATGGTCATAAATGTAACTTGAAACAATATAAATACTACACAACATGCCATCTGTGGTTTGAATTTTGCAGGAATGAAATGACAAAGAGATATAGGGCAAGAAAAAAGAAATTACCTTCTTTGTACATAGCACTGATTTGTCTGTCTCTCATGTTAAAATACCCTTGCTATTTAAAAGTGGGCCTTCCCTTGATAAACCTTAATTTCTGAACTACTCTAATTATATATTATCAAGATTTTAATCTTTAAACATTGATTGAATTCACCTCCAATAACTGCAATTTAAAAATACATTTTACCTTTTTCAAGAATTTGTATGATCTGAATGAACCTGTTAACATCTTTTTGAATTAAATCAACATCAAGATTCCAAAAAATTGTGTGTTTCCATCTATAGAAAAGCTTGGTCCATTCTTCATGAGAATCCCACAACAATTTACGCAATGCAAGTTCGCCTTCAATTTCAGCCAGTTCAGCATTCACCTTCTGAGAATTTCCAGAATGATCTGTATGTGACAGCTTTTCCAGTGACAGTGATTTCATGCCGCTAACAGAACTGTCAAAAACAGTCTGGTAATTTAAATAATTTATAATTTTTTCACTAATTATTGCTGCTTCTTCAATGAGGCTTTCAATCATCTCTTTTGCTGTCTTAGGCAATGTTTCACCGAGAAGGAGGACAGGGTTTCTCACCTAAACAATAAAATAAATGATAAAATGATCACAATAATACAATTATGCAATTCCACCATGAGCTATAAATGATTTGCATTCTAATCAAAATATATTTTGTGATACAAGCACAAGTTTAAAGGACAAGAAACATTCAGTATAACCTACTTGGGGTTGTAATTTCGGATTTTATTTCTCCATTCAACTTCTGCTTTTTCCATTTAACCTGATTGTGTGTACAGATATCAGCCACTAGCTCTATATAGCCAGTCCTCCTGTCTCTGGAGCTCAGTCTTTGATGAAACAGAAGGTGAGCTAGTGTTTGGAGTGGAAGTGGGGATCAATGTTAACTGGTTGGCTGAGCTCTTCATAGACATGTGCTTCTTTGTGTGTGTTTGGAACTGTAATCCCTTCTTGAGCACATGATCTAAGGAGCTCTTGCCAATTCACTGATTTGGTAGGTGCAGTAATATGAGCCATTAACTCTGCACAGCTGCTGCATGACTCTGAAGTTTAGTTTCTGAGGAGAAAGATCAACTTTTGTTTGGGGATTAAACCTGATTATTTACCGACACTATTTCTTGGTTTGCATGTATGTCTAAAAGGGTAGTTCTTCTACTGTCAATAGTATGGAGACGGGCAGGGAACAAAAAAAAAGATCTCCTCTATACCATCTCTGCCTCAGTCTTCTTCTCAAAGGAAAATAGTACTTCTAATTTAGAAGAAATTATGCAGTAAGAGGACTGCAGTCTGAAATAGGTAAAGAGCTAATGCAGGAATACCTAGCTACTCTTAATGTATGTTAAAGAGTGCTACAGGAACTTGCAAGTGATGATGATGGTATTTATTTATTTATATCCTGCTTTTCACACAAAATTGGGACTAATAGTGGCTCATATTTTAAAAGAACAATAATACAATTAAGGCACAGGATTAATCTGCACTGTTATGGGACAGGGACCTGTTATGTGGGTATCCATCTTTCAACAACGATGATGCAGAAAATGGTGAGTGGAAAACCATACATGATTCCCCACTTTAAAAGGGGCTTGTGCTGCCTCTTAGCACCTGCAAATTGCTATTTTGGCCAACTCCAATTGATCACTCAGAAGTGGGCTTTTTGGTGGCTGCTCCAACTCTTGAACTTCCTCTATAGAGAGACAAGTATGGTCTCATGCTTGCTTGCCTTTTTCAGGCATGTGAAAACAGGGGCTGGCTCCTGGGGCTGGCAGGAGTGGGATTTTTTTTTGGGGGGGGGGAGTAGTTTTTAACTGTAGTTTTAATTCTATTTTAATTGTTAGGCTTTATGACAAAAAGATATATCTTTTCTAAATATCTATATGTAAATATGAATGTAATCTTTAAAAATGTGTATTGTGTCATGTTTTCAGCGGCCTTAAGTCCCTGTATCAGGAGGACAGGATAAAAAAAAATTAAAACTCATATCTTAATGCTGTGGTCTCATTCTTCTGCAAATACAAAGATCACCCTTTTTTTCTATCATAGTAACTTACTTTGTTCTTATAATCCCTCATTTCAGCCTGCAGATTGTCCATATAGTCTCCTAAGCCTTCACTGAATTTTATAATATAATCATCCTTCATTTTTTCACAAATGAGAACAGTTGATTGAAGATTCTGGAGTGTACGCACAATGGTCTGATACAGAGCTAGTTGCTGAAGTGGAAGAAAAATGTCATAGTCTTTGGCAATAAAGTAGAGTTCAGAAAGGCTATTATACTGCATGTTTATTTTGGGTAGATTTGTGGAAATTTCTTGGAGGTATTGCAGGTGCTCAATAAATCCATCCACTGTTGTCAGTTCTTTGCTCAGCTTTGCAAGTGCTGTTCTGGTGACCTACATTAAATGAAATATTAATGATGTATTTAGATATATTCAATCTATCAAAAATCCACAGAAAAGTGCATGTAAAACTTTGTGGTAGGCCTCCTAAGAGGATGTAGACAGGACTGTGAGGCACTTAAGAAGTGAGGAATTATATTTCGAAGAAGGAATTTGTGATAGGCAGGGTATTTGCAACAGGAACAGACATAAATCTGGCAGAAAAGATTTAGTACTGCAGCTTTGTCATAGTGAGGAGAAAAAGTATCAAGAAAGACATTTATGAAGTTTCAAGAAAAAAGGCTCTACTACTGCCAGATTGAGTAGACCCTGACCAAGGAATGCTGTTGTTATCAAGCACCATTACCCCTACCCCTAATAAAAATGAATGTATAGTTCACCATGAAATGATTGGAAGTTTTCCAAGGGCAAGGGGCCAAAATGAATTGCAGCAGCACCCTTCCCTCTATAACAGGGCCGCCCACGAAGTCGATCGCGAGACCAAATGAGGTCGATCACAGGCAGATGGAGCGCTTCTGCCGCCCCGCGAGCACGCGTACCTTCCACCCGTGGAGCATTGCAGAGGCTGCTTCCGGACAAGAGAGGCAGGGCGGAGCGCGAGGCAGAGCCTCCGGAGGCCCCGCCTCACGCTCCATCGTTCTCGCAATGCCCCGCGGGCAGAAGAAGCGCGGCAGGAGCATGTGCGCGTGTGGCGGCAGCAAGATCTTTTCTACTTAGTTGTTTTGAAAGTAGCGCGCATGCTGAAAAAGCGTGGGCACCCCTGCTCTATATGAAGTGTTCCCCAACCCGCTAGGGACCAGCAGCAGTCCACATTCCCCACTAAATCCATTTTCCCCACTTACATTTTATGGCCCAACTCTTTAATCTGAATTGATCTTTAATCTAAGATGATCAGTGGATATTCAAAGGGAATCCCAACTTCTTAAATGTGCAGCACATGTTTGAAGATAATTAGGACTCCTTAAATGTCTGCCCCAGAATCGAGTGTGGATCGCATGAGGTTGGGTCCATCCGAGAGCCCCTTTCATGGATCCCAGGAATATTTAACAGATATCCTGGTCCTGATTCTGCCCTGATCGAAGGGAGCCAACTTTGGCACTTAATCGGTGCTAGTCCACACCAGCGTTTGTCTCATGAATCCTGGCCCCAGTGTGGGGCTCCTCTAGGGACATAAAATATTCAGTTAAACAAAATGACACATATCCTTATAATTGAGAATTTGTGCTTGATTCTATTTTTTCTTATTATTTATTTCACCACATTCTTGTAAGTAAATAAATATATTAAATAAAAGGAAAACCTCAAAGAACTGTTGTAATCTCTGCCAACTCCTCAGCAGTATCAACATTCCTGCAATTCCTCCCCAATGCCTTAAGCTGAATGCACAACCATAACAATTATCACTTGAACAGTATTTTCCTGTCACCCTGCTGATGGCCACAAAACTGTCATCTGGGACTCAGGCCATCAGTCAAACTAAGCTGTGAACAAATGAATATGATTGCTCTGCCATTTCCAATAGACATTTTTGGGCTCCACCACTGTTTGTTCTGCTTGACAGTGTCACCCTTTGTGCAACATCCTGGACTTGTCATTTGCCTAATCCCAACATTTCCTCACCCCAGACATTTATTGTTTCCCAAATTCCTTCCAGAGATGGTTGCAACATCCTGGGAAACCTCTCTGCCCCCAAATGATGCCTCCAAGAGCTGACTGGAGGCCCCTATGCTTTCCCAAACAGCTGGGCAGGAATCCCCAGCCGCATCATTGGGCCTGAGCCAATTATAGTGCACACCGCCTAAGCCCACATTTCAGGAGCGGAGGTGGCACTCACTTTCAGTGCTCAGCCAATCAGGGACAGGGGAGGAAATTCCAAAACTTGAAAATGTTAATGCATTGTATTTTTTCTGTATAAAAATTACTGCATCTCCTATAATGCTTATATTTGTATCTCTTGAACAAGAGCTCTATATGCATCAATTCTTGGCCAAACATGTATTAAAGTCTCTGTTATTTGCCTTCAACTTGGGGGTCCTGATCTCTCCCTGGAATAGCGGATCTTGCCAGGCAACAGCAAGATCTGTGGCCCTTATAAATCTAAATTTTGACTTCACTGTGATCTCTTCATTCCTAGAAACTTCTTTAGTTACTCTTCTCTGGCTCCCCTGCTCGCTTGCTCTTCTTTTCTTCCACTTCCCATGTTTCTTTTCCCCCATCTGTCACACAGCTTCCCTAACCCCTGAATGCTTTCTTCCTGTTTATAAGACAGCAGCAATTTATTTTTTAATTTGGGCATGTTGTGCATGCTTCAGAGTGAAGCTATTATCATAGCACAATATTTATTTCCCCATTATACTTCTGCAGCATATACTTTATAAAAGTAACAAATGTATAAATGCATATTCACATGGAACAATAAAAAAGAAAGATCAAATTTGAAATGGTAGAAGCACAAAGTTGTGGACCCATGGTAGAAGCCCAAAGTTTATTTATTTATTTTATTTATTTACTATATTTATATCCTGCCTTTCTTGACCCTGAGAGAGACTTAAGGCAGCTTACAAAGTTGTGTCAAGGAAGCAAAAAATGACAAGGCGGAAGCATCATTTTCTTCATGGTGTACTTATTCCGCCCTCCCTCCCTCCCTCCCTCCCTCTCTCTCTCTCTCCCTCTCTCTCTTTGTGAAGCCAAATGTACCAGGAATAAAAACTACACAAAATCAACTAACCCAAAGTTCCTGAAAGTGGACAAGAGCAAAACAGACAGCAACCTTCCAAAGTGGACTAGTGCACGAGGCACAGAAACTACTCTCTTGAAGCACTAAAGCCCTGTACTCTCACGCTAGTACTCCCCCTGGCACTAGTACTTAATTCAAAATGCTGCTCTTATGTCAAAGTGAATCCCAGGCAGAGCAATAGTTCTTGACTCAAAACACCCAGAATAAGGGACAAATGGTTAATTGCAAAAGAGGATAAGGGAGGCTGGGGGATTCCAAGTTTAGAAGTTTATGCATTTCAAATACAAAGATTGTTGGAAATACAGTATACAGAAAAAATGGGTAAATGTGGAAAAGATAATAAATGATATTAAATGAAAAGAAATAATATTTAGGGAATGGAAGGGGAGAGAGAAAACAGAATTCAAGGAACCTTTTAAAGGAACAGTAAAAGTGTGGGGAAAAAGAAAAAGGAAGTTAAACCCAGGCAATGAAAATAAGATCGCAACTATATGGCAAATGAATCATAATAATTTTGAAATTATAGGTAGAACACTGAGATTAATTGAAAGTAGAGGGGAAAGATTAGTGGAGGATCTGTATACAGAAGATGGAAACCCTGCAGAACAAAAAGAAATTCAAAATTGGATTGGGTCAGGGAATTGGATTCAAAGTTGGGCCATAAGACAGGAAATTTTTAGACGAAGGGAAAAAATAAGAGAAAAGGATAGTCCATTTGAGAGGGTGATTAGGAAATGTTTGAGAGGGGAGAAGAAAATGGCAGGAGATCTGTACGAACAAATCATAACAGTAAAAGAAGAAATAATAGAGGAAATTTTCCATACATGGAGCTTGGACATGGAAATTGAGAAGGAAGACATCCAGAGGGAAATAAGTAATATAGCAAAAGAAAAGTATAATGTATTAAGGGAAGCCAGAAGAAAAATGGTACAAAAATGGTACAGAACTCCTGCACAACTTTCACGCTTTGTATCAGGGATAAATGATAGGTGTTGGCATGGCTGTGAACAAAGAGGGGTGTTCAATCATATGATATGGGAATGTGATAGAGTGCAGGAATACTGGAAAATGATTGAAGGAGAAATCAATAGAATGTTAAATTTACAAATAGTAATAGTTAATAGAAATGTATTGCAAGCACGGATAATAAAAGTGAAGAATATACAAAAAGAAAAATTGATTGACAAATTAATAGCGTGTGCACAAATTGTTTTAGTGAGGGGTTGGAAGGATAAAACAAAATGGACATTGACTAATTGGTATAACTATATAGTTAATATGTTAAATGTGGAAATAACAAATTGTAAATGGAATAATATAGATAAAATTGAAAAGATCATAATAACCATGAGGATGTAGGAACCAGTTAGGAATTATTTAGAAAATGTGTTAAGAGGGGGAGTAGAAAAATTAAGACTGAGAGTGATATTTCAAATGTAACTTCTGTAATTTGATGTATAAACTGTATGTACAAGGAGGGGAGGGTGGGAGAGGGGAAAACACAACTCAAAACGCTCTTAAGTTGGGACACTCTTTATTAGAGGTTCCACTGTATTTCTACGTTTCTTTCCCTCAACTTCAACATGTGACATTTGTCAGTCCATATATGGTAAAGGTCTACACTGTAAAATCTGTTTGTTTGACATCTATTTCTGGTTATGTTTACCTTCCTAGAGCTTTGGAAGCCTTTTGAATTTTATTTTCTAATTATGCTTTCATCTACACTGTAAAATCTGTTTGTTTGACATCTATTTCTGGTTATTTTTACCTTTTCTAATTATGCATTCATCATCAAAAGGTTGTTTCCTGGAATTGGTTATCCTTTAAAAAATATTTATTCTACTGTCTTTATTTTGTCCTGATCATTTACTGCAGCATTTCTCAACCTGGGGGTCTGGACCCCTGGGGGGTTACAAGGGGCGGGTGTCAGAGGGGTCGCCAAAGACCATAAGATAAAATAGTATTTTTTGTTGCTCATGGGGGTTCTGTGTGGGAAGTTTGGTCTAGTTCTGTTGTGGGGGAGTTCAAAATGCTCTTTGATTGTAGGTGAAATATAAATTCCAGCAACTACAACTCCCAAATGTAAAGGTCCATTTTCCCCAAACTCCCCCAGTGTTCACATATTGAGTATTCGTGCCAAATTTGGTTGAGATCTATCACTGTTTGAGTCCACAGTGTTCTCTGGGTGTAATCCAAAACTCATGGTCAAAGCCCACCAAACTCTTCCAGTATTTTCTGTTGGCCATGGGAGACCTGTGTGAGAAGTTTGGTACAATTCCATCATTGGTGGAGGTCAGAATGCTCTTTGATTGTAGGTGAACTATAAATGCCAGCAACTACAACTCCTAAATGACAAAATCAACACCCCCCACCCCACCCCAACCCTCACCAGTATTCAAATTTGGGTGTATTGGGTATTTGTGCCAAATTTGGTCCAGTGAATGAAAATACATCCCGCATATCAGATATTTACATTACGATTCACAGCAGCAAAATTATAATTATGAAGGAGCAACGAAAATAATTTTATGGTTGGGGATCACCACAACCTGAGAAACTGTGTTAAGGGGTCGCAGCATTAGGAAGTTTGAGAACTACTGTATTATTTGGTTTGTCATATAGCATACCTGCTCTTGCTTCATATTTCCCTTTCATTTCTCAAACCTTGTGAAAGGTGTCTCTTTTTCTGTCTTTTGTTGCTTTCTTCTATTTTGTTGTATTATTATAACAGTTCTTATCTCCTATATACAAGTCATTGATTAGTTTTGTTTAGAACTCTGGTCTCATTTTTGTCTTTTTAAAAGCTTCTTACTTGTCTGAAACATTTCAAGTCTTTAATGAATCATCCAATGCTTTTTTTTCTTTTTGGCTACATACTGTCTTTTACCCCCCCAAAGTTCATGGTTTTGGACCATGATTCTTTTCACTATTTATTAATTAGACCTACTAGTACACTTTTATCACACTGCATTTAAATTATATGAGTATGTTGTGAGTGTAGTTTTTGTCTCTGTCTACTGTGATTTTATATGTATTAATAATTCATAGTCTGCACCACAATTTACTCGTGGTCTTGTTTTTGCAGATAAAATGGGGCTTCTCCATCTTCTTCTTCTAGTTACAATATACAATCATCTGTTCCACTGCCTAAAAATTGTCTATTCAATAATGCATTGTTTCCTTACAAAATTTGGTAGGTCACTCTCCTACTTCATTAACTGACTCTATGTTCTGATTATCCATTCCAGAATATTCTTAGTGTGGTCAATTTTATTCCTCAATGTTAACATTGATTATTTCAATTTCTTCCCCTTCTGCTTCTTTTGTTGGAGCACAAACTTGGATTGTAATCAATTTTGCCACATCTCGCCTCACTATGAATGCCACCCCCACTTTTTCTTAAAATTTTCATTTCCACAGTGTATATTTATCTGGTTGAAAATTGTCCATTCTGGTCCACTATAGCTTCTCATGCCAAGCACTATGTTAATACATTGTTTTTTGTTTTATGAATTCTAGTTTTGCTTGATTAAAATGCCTCACATTCCATGATCCTATTGTATGTCTTGTGTGGCTTGGAAATTGACTTTCACATCTGACCATATCAGCAGCTGAATGTCCTTTTGGCTTGCATCCGGTTGTGCCATTTTTATTTGTTCTATACTCACCAAATAACTGGTTGAGTCTCTTACATCTTGAGAATTTGTTAATTGTCTCTGAGAGATCCCTTGCTAGTTTCACTCTCTACTCCTGCTATCCAATAGCTTCACCTCATTGTGCTCACAATTAGGAAATTATAAGTAGGAATGCTATTGCCATCAACATTTCCATTTGCTTACTTTCCCCTAATAATGTCTTTAAATATTGAATGCAGTGCATGTCCTATCATACTGCTAAATAGCAGTATCTATATATTTTAGTACTTATCTTTTAAGCAGCATTTTGTTTCCTAGTAATGGTAGCAATTAAAGTTTCCCATATAATGTCTTTATCTTAAATCTTTGTCATAGAAAAAACTGCCACCCTCAGCAAAATTTTGAAGTGGATAGGCAGAATATAAACTTAACAAATTAATTTCAAAATGGTTGTACTTACTTCTACAAGATGTATATTCTTTGCTTCCATAGCTGCATAGAAGGAAACATGAACTTTATTAAGCAGAACCTCAAAATATGGCAGACAATCCATCTGATAGCTGGAACTTCTGACATTAAACATGGATATCCGTCTTTCAACAATCATGCATACAATCTCCTTGATATCAATTGTATAGTTTTCCAAAATAGTTCTGAACTCTTTTGTAGACAACTCTCTTTTTAGCGATATCTTCTCACTTGTAGTTTTTGCTTTATCCACCATACTGCAAAATTCCGTATAATTTCTGCTGTAACATTCGACTTGGCCCAGTGAACAACTCTGAAGAGACAGAAGGCTCACAACCTGCACAATTAAAATGGCAATCTATATAAATAAAAATGTAATGTTCATTTATGTGATTAGCATAACTCAAAAACCACTGGACGAATTGACACCAAATTTGACAGCAAAACACATACTAATCCAATCTATGCCTTTCAAACAAAAAAACCTTAAAAATGAAGGGGAAATAACTTTAAACTCCCCAATAAGAAAAATACCTTACATAGCATGCACAAAAGCCCCCCTTCCCAGTGCGCGAGAAGAATGGTGCACCAACTGTTGTGAGGAAAGAGAAGCCTAGCTATGGAGTCCCTTTTCCATGCAGGAAGGCAAAGTCCTCTTACTTTTGGGGAGGGGAGGGATTGAGGAAAGGAAAGAGGGGAGGAAGGAGAAGGCCTAGCTGACAGAGGGCGTGGAGGCTTGCTGAGGCAAGCCCTGGCAGCAGCTAAAGCCACCGCAATGGCTCCATGAGGCCCAAGGAGGAAGGTTCAGCCCCTCACAGTGATTCCCACACACACGACTTCAATTCCCAGACAATGAGAAAGGAATCTGGGAAATTAATAATAATAATAATAATAAACTTTATTTATAAGCCGCTTCCGTCTCCCCAAAGGGGACTCGGAGCGGCTTACATGGGGCCATGCCCAAACCACAAATCACAAAACATCAGACATCAAAAAGCAATAAACACAATAAAAACAGTAAACACAGTAAAATGAATACAACTAACAGAACACAATAACAAATGTGTCTAAAACAGAAGGAAAAGGAAGACGAGAGGGCGGACCACATGTACATATAAGATATTTAAAAACTGAGGGAGATAAATGGAGTAGGGCCAAAACGTGAAGAGTCGCAAAGGGGAAGGAAATCCAAGAAAAACGGGCATTGAAGGATCTAGTTTCCAAAGGCTAGGCGGAAAAAAACAAGTTTTCAGTTGTCCCTTAAAGGCTTCCAGTGATGGGGCATTCCTGATCTCTCCTGGAAGGGAATTCCAAAGCCAGGGGGCCACAGAGGAGAAAGTTTTCTCCCTAGTATTCACAAACCGGGTCTGTGAAACTGATGGAGGCGAAAGGAGGGCCTCCTCCGAGGAGCGACGGGCTCGAGCTGGTTCATGGGGGGAGAGCTGGTTGCAAAGGTAGGCGGGTCCCAAACCGTTTAGGGCTTTATAGGTAATCACCTGCACCTTGAATTGGGCCCGGAAAATAAATGGCAGCTAGTAGAGCTCTTTAAACAGGGGGGTCGACCGCTCCCTGTAACCAGCCCCGGTTATTAATCTGGAAGCCGAGCGTTAGACAAGCTGAAGTTTCCGGGCCGTCTTCAAGGGAAGCCCCACGTAGAGCGCATTGCAGTAATCCAGCCTAGAGGTAACCAAGGTGTGGACCACCATAGTCAGGTCAGACTTCACTTAGTGTTTCCTGCTCTATCTCTTCTGTTCCTTCTGTTTGACCACCAAGGATGGATAGCGGATGGCTGAGGGATCAATGGCAACCACCTGCCATCAATCACTCCGTCCGCTATCGATGCGCTCTGGCCTCGGCGGGCACTGTCTGCAAGTTACCAAGGGAGCCCAAGATGATGATGGCAGTGGTGCTGGTAGTAGGAAAAATGGGCACAGAGCACAAGGGAAGGGGAACAAGGAACATGCCCCAGGTGCCCAGGCTGCAGGCAGAAAGCGACAGGAGGGAGAAACAACAGGAAGCATCCCTAAAGTCAAGACACCCCTAACATGGAAGAAAGAAAGAAGATGGGAAGGAAGGACAGAAGAAGGCAGGGAGGAAAAGAGGGAAGGAATGAACAAGAGAAAGAGGGAGGGAGGGAGGGAGGGAGGGAAGGATGGAAAGAAAGAAAGAAAGAAGTACTGAAGGAAGGAAGAAGAAAAAGGGGAAAGAAAATAAAAAGTGAAAGAACATAGGAAACAGGGAGGGAAGAAAGAGAGAAAGAGTGAGGGAAGGAAGGAAAGAGAGAAGGAAGGATGGAAGCAAAGAGTGAAGGAAGCAATGAAGCAAAGAGGTAGTGTAGCAGTATCTGGAGTCCCAGAACTCCCAAGGCAATACTTTTGTCTTAGGCTGCCGTTCCTAGCGAGCACAAGGACGGAATGACGCGACAATTTTACTGCGATTCAGGAAACCAGCTTTATTTGCATGACATCAGCTGATGGGCCTGCCCCCCTGGGGGAACCAAGCGCTGGAGACAGAACCCCGATCTTTCCCAGTACACAGATTTTATACAAACAATGGCTGCAATATTTCAGTCCCTCCCTTCTTCATGCATTGTTACTGGCTAGCATTCATGAACCCATATTACTCTACCCAATTAAACAAAGCATTCCTAGCATCTCAATTCTATTTGCTAACAAACGTTGCGCAGTGTAAATTTCCATCTTTCCCTCTATGTTATCTGCCTTCTGTGCAGGCTGTACTCGAATCGATACATTTTACTACCGGGTTTTCACTGGGAGCCTGCCAAGTGGAAATCTTATTTGCCATGCGCATTTCCTAAACCAATTGCTAACTTTGTAAACAAACGCACATGGGGAATGATAAGCCAATCACGGCTGTTTCTTATCTTAAGGCACATGATGTTCTCTGGGCTAATCACAGCCTGTGCTTGTATTGAACAATCAGAGTAGATTATTCTCGTCACTGTTGCTGGCAAACTGACCCCGCTATTTCAAAGCCTATGCTAAGCAGCACTTTCTCCTGGCGTTTCTTCTGTTAAAGCATCAATTTCCCCTTCAGTAGAAAAGGAAAAAAGTAGAAAAAGGAGAAGGGAAAGAAAAAGGGGGGCAAGGAATAGGTAGGTACCTCTTTTTCATAATAGTCCAGACAGCTACCTCTACTTCAAAGATTTCTTACTTTAAGCCACAGCTACGTGCAGCAGGACACGGCTAGTAAATAATAAAGTATAACTTTGGAAGTCAAAGTCAATATAACCCTGTAATGGTTTTATTCACACACTAGCTTTGGGACCCGGCGGTACCCGGGTCATTTGAAATGGGCTGAGGCCTAGGAAGCCTTAATGTCCATTCAGGCTGAGGCCTAGGAAGCCTTACTGTCCATTCAGGCTGAGGCTTAGGAACCCTTACTATCCATTCAGGCCGAGGCCTAGGAAGCCTTACTGTCAATTCAGGCTGAGGCCTAGGAAGCTTTAATGTCCATTCAGGCTGAGGTCTAGGAAGCCTTACTGTCAACTGAGGCTGAGGCCTAGGAAGCCTTATTGTCAATGCAGGCTGAGGTCTAGGAAGCCTTACTGTCAGTTCAGGCTGAGGCATAGGAAGCCTTACTGTCAATGCAGGCTGAGGTCTAGGAAGCCTTACTGTCAATTCAGGCTGAGGCCTAGGAACCCTTACTGTCAATTCATGCTTAGGCCTAGGAAGCCATACTGCCCATTCAGGCTGAGGCGTAGGAACCTTTACTGTCAATTCAGGCTGAGGCCTAGGGAGCCTTAATGTCAATTTAGGCTGAGGCCTAGGAAGTCGTACTGAAGGGGGTTAAAGAGAGGAGATGCTCCAAGTGCCCGTATGTTAGCAATAATCTGCCCAGAGACAGCAGAACAGAGAAGGAGCCATACTAACGGAATCAGACTGGGCATGGGCAGGAATGCAAGAGATAAGAAACACTGTATCTTCAAGAATGCGTGGACAGTCCGTGTTACATTATGATAGGCTGCAATTTTAGCTGCGACATAACTTTTAACCAATAATAAGATTTTGGGCAACCATAAGTTGAACTCTGATGGTTGTATAAAACTGTAGCGGTATCTGGAGTCCCAGAACTCCGAAGGCAATACCTTTTGTGCTAGGCTGCAGTTGCTAGCGAGCGCAAGGACGGATGACGCGACAATTTTACTGCGATTCAGGAAACCAGCTTTATTTGCATGACATCAGCTGATGGGCCTGCCCCCTTTGCGGACAATGCCGCTGGAAGACAGAACCCCGATCTTTCCCAGTAAACAGATTTTATACAAACAATGGCGACAATATTTCAGTCCCTCCCTTCTTCATGCATTGTTACTGGCTAGCATTCATGAACCCATATTACTCTACCCAATTAAACAAAGCATTCTTAGCATCTCAATCCTATTTGCTGACAAACGTTGCGCAGTGTAAATTTCCATCTTTCTTCTATGTTATCTGCCCTACGTGCAGACTGTACTTGAATCGATACATTTGCTACCGAGTTCCCACTGGAAGCCTGCCAAGTGGAAACCTCATTTGCCATGCGCATCTCCTAACCCAATTGCTAACTTTGTAAACAAACACATGGTGAATGCTAAGCCAATTAAGACTGTTTCTTATCTAGAGGCACATGATGTTCTCTGGGCTAATCACAGCCTGTGCTTGTGTGGACCAATCAGAGTGGATTATTTTCGTCACTGTTGCTGGCAAACTATCTCTTTACTCTGTTACTCCATTTCTATTCTAAAGCAGCACCTTTCCCTGACGTTTCTTCTGTTAAAGCATCAATTTCCCCTTTATTCCTCCATTTTCTTTTTGCAAATGATTTTGGCCATTAATCAATTGCAAAACATGATTCTATAGCCTAGATTTCATCCCAGTTTGACTTCCAGTCTCTCTTTTCCTTCTTTTTGACACTCTTTGCTATTTTGACTGTCTGTCTCGCTGTAAAGGTACAATATCTTAGCATCAATGGGAAGCAGCAAAGCATGATTGTTACAGAACAAAAAATCACAAGAATTAACATAGCTATTGATTTTAACCATTTCATCTCTGGTAGCCAACTAAATCCCCAAAAATTGTCTGAGGGTTCATAAGACTTTTGAACTTCGTGTGCAACTTGCTGTATCTTTTCCATGTTTACCTCAATATCTCCTGTCATGTTAATGTAGTGACAACACGTGGCATTCAGCCAAACACAAAGACCTCCTTGTTTTGTTAACAGGTAATCCAGAGCTAACTTTTGCTGTATTACCATCCCAGCCAAGGAATTGATTTCTATCTGCAACACATTTATCCCTTGGGCTGTCTCATTTGCCAATTGTTCCAACTCATAAGATAACACACGTAATTGCCTTATGTTCCATGCCACTCCTAATCCTGGAGTTGCAATTGCAAAGAATCTCTCTGTTTCAGTAAGATATGTTCTGTCTCTGTTGTACCCATATTCACTTATCAAATTAGTTGATCTCTTTTGAACATGCATGTGTAAATTGGAAACTGGGGTCTTCCTCGGGTACATTTTTAAGCCTCCAGGCCCTAAAACCCCCACTGTGCAAGCTCCACTCCAAGCAGTGGGCAGGAATCGGCCAGCCCATGTTCCACATATCCACAATAACCCATCAGGCAAATTCCCCAGCCGTTTACCGGTATGGCTAGCGGGAAGGTCCTGCATTAGGTTAACTATGGCAGACTTCTGATGGTTTCCATATAGAATGTGAGTGCAATTTGAATGTTTCTTTCCCCAGGTCCAAATACCTTTTGTCTTGTGGTTACAATGTGGCAAATAGTGGTCATGTATCATGATGGTGTGATTGCATGCTGGGTAAGATCCCAAATCAACTCTGTTAAACAGTTCGTATCTTCCCTCCTCCTCGTTTCTTGTGGCATATATGGTACCGTCTGTCTCCCATTTGAAACACAAAGGTGCTTCTAAAACTGGGGAACGGTGTGATATCATGAACTGTGCCTTGTCTGCACTGTGTCTAATATATGATTGTTTACAAGTTGTACTATTCCAACCCCGCAACGTGAGCAAAGCTGTTGGTACAATCGGCCATCCTTGCGCATGCGTAGATGGGCCGTGACTACAGATCCAACAGTCATTTAGGCTAAGTTCATGAGTCATGTTTGTAATTAACTTATGGAAAAGATTCTGGTCCCACCCCCCGTGTACTCCAGTTATGTATAGTGTGAGAATTAAAGTCATGTATCCAAACACAGTCCTTACTTTTGTAGGTGGCCTTCTTTCATGCCTGTGTCCCATTAAAATCTCAAACCACCACCGTAAGGAGAAAGTTTTTGGTGTTTTCCATCGTTTTGGCGTCGGGCCACGCTTGCTTGGTTGCAGGGCGATGACATCTGCGGTGATTTCTTCAGCGGCCTCGTTGGCTCTTACGTAGGTTGTTGACGTCGCTTGTTGATCTTTATCTTTAGCGGATCCTCCGGATCGACTGCAGATTCCCAAACAGCCGGTGCTCTCTTTACTCTCGTGTAATGAATCCAAGGCCTTATCTCTCGCACTTTCACGGCAGTGGGCGTGGCTAGGAGAACGATGTATGGTCCCCTCCATCTCGGCTGCAGCGGCTGGACCCTCCATTCCTTCACGAGTACCTCGTCACCTGGGGAAAAGCAATGAAGAGGTGTGGTAGGAAAGGGTGGTTGCAGTTCTGCAGTATATTGATTCAGCTTCTCTAACTGTCTCCCTAACATCTGAACTTGCTCCAAAGTCTGTTGATCTCCTAGCACATGACTATCCGAAGATAATCCATCTATAGTCTTTAGGTTTAGCGGGGGCCTCCCGTAAAGTCTTTCAAAAGGAGACAGTCCTGTCTTTTTGTGCGGTGTGCACCTGATCTTGAACAAAGCCATGGGTAATGCTACCCTCCAATTTAGTCTTGTCTCTTGACAAATCTTTGCCAAACTGTTTTTCAATGTCCTGTTAACTCTTTCTGCACGAGCAGAAGATTGAGGGCGATAAGCGCAGTGAAGTTTCCTTGTGATGCCTAGTAATTTGCTCAGTCCTTGTACAATCTGGTGCACATAGGCGGGGCCATTGTCTGATCCAATCTGTAAAGGCATTCCGAATCTGGGAATGACATCCTTTAGAAGGGCTTTCACTACTTCTGTGGCTTTCTCAGTCTTTGTAGCGTAAGCTTCCGCCCATCCTGTAAAGGTATCAATGAAAACTGGCATTTCGGTAAAGTCGGTGACCAAAGCTTCAAACGGCGAGCTGCCTTGGTGCTGAACTCCAGGAGCCTTTAACGGCCCCTCCCTCGGGTTATTTCTTGCACACGTCCAGCATCTGTGGGCAGCGGCGGCGGTTAAACTGTGCAAGCCGTTTATGTACATTTGCCGCTCCAACAAGGCTGCCAAAGCAGATTTACCTAAATGGGTGCTTTCATGAAAATGTTGGACTATGTGCCATGCCTTATCCTTCGGGATGAAGACACGGTTGTCTGGCATCACGAGAATGTTCCCTTGCCACTCCCCTTTCTCACTCAGGGCCCAATCTTCCTCATCTTTTGTGTAATTGCATTTTTCTACCTGTGGGCCTGAGCTTGTGACTTCCAACATTACGGATGATGGTTTTTTGGAGTGCTGCTTCACGAGCTCCCCTCTGATGCCCCTTACAATGCATTACGGCCACTTTCTTTGGCTTCCAAACCGCACTTAAGAGAGCCATTATTTCATCTGCATGCTTGATGACCTTTCCAGCTGAAGTCAGGAAGCCTCTTTCCCTGTACAATGCCCCATGGGCATGTAACGTTATGAACGCATAACGAGAATCCGTATAGATATTAACCCTTTGTCCCTCAGACAGATTCAAAGCTTGGGTGAGAGCCAAAAGCTTTGCTAACTGAGCAGAAGATCCCGGAGGGAGGGACCCTGCTTCCAGAATCCTCCCCCTCCCACGTCACAACTGCATAGCCCGTGTCTCACCCCTTCTCTCACAAAGCTGCTGCCATCTGTGAAAAGGGTTAAATCTACCTTTTCCAAGGGGAAATCTTGCAAATCTGGCCTGCTGGAATAGACCTGGTCCATGACTTTAATGCATTCATGTTCTAAGGGCTCTGAATAACTTGGCAGCAAAGTTGCCGGGTTCAACATGGGGCACATTTCAAGGGAAACGAGTGGATTGTCACACAGTACCCCTTCGTATTTTGTCAATCTCTCATTCGTGAGCCAGCGCGGTCCTCTTGTGTCTAACAATGCTTTGACATGATGTGGGACTCGAACAATGAGTGGTCTACCTAACGTGAGCTTGGTGGCCTCTCGAATTAAATCCACCGAAGCCGCAACGGCCTTGAGACAAGGAGGCAAGCCTCGCTACTGTGTCTAACTGTTTGGACAAATATGCGACCGGCCGCTGCCATGTGCCTACCTGTTGTGTCAAAACACCCACAGCGGTACCTTCTCGCTCAGCAGCAAAAAGGTAGAACTGCTTCTCTAAATTTGGTAGACCTAATGCGGGAGGGGAAATTACGGCTTGCTTCAGAGTTCTGAAGGCTTCGTCGCACTCCTCCGTCCACACAAATGGGTCTTTATTGCTTCCTCTTGTGGCTTGGTAAAGGGGCTTCGCTATTGCGGCGTAACTTGGAATCCAGTGTCTCACGTACGAGGTAGTTCCGAGGAACTCTCTCGTCCGCCTCCTGTCTGTAGGTGTTGGAATTGCACAGATGACTTCTTTTCTTTCTACTTCCAAAACCTTGCTTCCTTGGGATAATCCAAAGCCCAAGTATTTGACTTTCTTTTGACACAACTGTGCTTTCTTCCTTGACACTTTGTATCCCTTCTCTTGTAATATTTTTAACATCTCTAGTGTGTAGTGTTTGCATCCTTGCTCCATTCTACAAGCTAGAAGTAGATCATCTACATATTGAAGCCATACTCCTTCTGACTCTGGGATCTCAAATTCTGACAGATCTTTGGCTAAGGCTTGTCCAAAAATCATCGGTGATGAATGGAAGACGAGCCCACGTGACCTGTGAACGTTGTCCTCCCTTTGGGGTCTCCCACTGAAATGCAAAGATGGGCTGTGACACTGGGGCCAATCTAATGCAGAAGAATGCGTCACGAAGGTCCAGAACTGAGAACCAAACTGCTGAGGCTGGGATTAAACTCATCATAATATAAGGATTTGGGACCACGGTGTCAATGAGACTGTGGCCTGATTGACAGCCCGCAAATCTTGAACAATCCTGTACCCGCCTCCTGGCTTGCGGACAGGAAGGAGGGGCGAATTCCATGGTGAGTTGCAGGGTGTGATAATCCCATTCTGCAACAATTTGTGTAACTGCTCTTGGATCCCTTCCACGGCCTCTCTGCTGATAGCATATTGCGCTTTTCTCACGGGAAGGCATCCTGGCTTTATCTGTATTACTACTGGTGTTACATATTTCGCCATTCCCGGGGGGTTATCTTCTGCCCAGACTCCTGGTGTACTTTCCCAAGACCATTGTAACTTTTTCTTCCTGACCTCCCTCAATTTGAACAATCGGTATTCTTCTTGAACTGGCACAGTGAGCTCTAGCTGGCCTGTCTCCAAGAATTCCAATCTGGCTCTAATCTTCGCTAACATGTCTCTTCCTAACAATGGAATTGGGCATTCTGGGATGTAGAGTAGCTGATGAATCACTTCCCTTCCTGCTATGTTGCATCTTCTTTTCTTTAATAAAGGGCATTTTTGTGGTTTGCCTGACACTCCAATTACTTTGATTTGTTCATTGCTAATGGGTGCTATTTTCTTGTTAACTACGGACTTGTCCGCTCCTGTATCTACTAGGAACTTTATTCGCTGATCCCCTATTTCTACGGCAACTAGGGGCTCTTCTGGGTTCAGCAGGAGAAAAGCCTGGCCTGTTCTTCAATCCTCATCTTCTTCCTCTTCTTCCTCTATGGCTGCTGCTACAGTTGCCTCCTCCTGATATGATCTGTATGCCCCCTGGCCTCTTCCTCTTCCTGACCCTCTTCGCTGTCTTCCTCTTCCTCTTGCACTTGCTTCCTTCTCCTCTGTCACTTCCTCTACACATTCTCTGGCCCAATGACCTTCTTTTCTGCATCTAGCACACTGATTCTTTCCCAATGTACTAGCACTTCCTCTTCCTCTTCCTCGTCCTGCACCTCTGCTATAGCCACTTCCTCTGCCTCTTGCTTGTCTCTCATCCATTAAGCTGAGTAACACTTTATATCCTTCCTTCTTCTTCCTGTCCTTTCTCTCCTCTTCTACTTGCTCTCTTGCTATGAAAACTTGATCAGCCAATGCTAACAGTTCATTAAGAGTCTTTCCCAAAAATCCTGGCTGTTTCTGGATCTTCTTTCTAATATCTCCTGAGGATTGGGAAATGAAGGATTGCGTTAAGGCTATCCTTCCATCATTCTGTTCCAAATTGTACGGGCTGTATTTTCTGTAGGCCTCTTCCAGTCTTTCTAAAAATGCTGCTGGTGTTTCTGTTTTCTCTTGCTGGACTCCCTGTATTTTTTGTATACTAGAAGGTCTAGGTGGCCCTTTTCTTATTGCTTTTAGAAGTATTTGCTGGAAATCTCTTATGCGTTCACGATGGCCTTCCTCATTTGGGTCCCACTGAGGATCTGTTTCTAGGGGAAATCTTGCATTCCCATAAATGACTGGGTCTGCTTCTCCATGCCCTTCTTGTGCCAATAACCTGGCCTGATTGATGATGTTCCTTCTCTCTGCAGCAGTAAACAGTGCGTTTAGAAGCTGTTTGCAATCCCACCATGTAGGATCATGTGTGGCAATTATTCCCTCTAATAAATCTGTCATTGCTTTTGGTTGTTCTGAATAAGGTGGCGTGGCATTCCGCCAGTTAAAAATGTCACTAGAATTAAAGGGAACAATTTGAAAGGCTTGTACCACCCTGTTGTTGTCATCCAACAGGGGTACTTGTCGAATTGGCATTTCTAGTGCTCCCCTTGTCTCTGTGCTTGATCTCGCTGCCTCTCGGGATCTGCTTCTAGTTTGCATAGGTGAAACATCTAATGGCTCCCGAGGATCTTTTCTATTTGTGTCCGGAGAATGCTCTATCATTCTCCCGGCATCCGGAGAGCGGTCCCTTCTCCTCGCAATTGGGGAATGCTCTATCACTCTCCTAGCGACTGTGGAGTGTTCTTTCTTGCACCTTCCGTCGGGGAACGCTCTGTCGTTCTCCCAACATCTGGGGACTGCCTTCTCGCTCTCCTCTCTACCTCCCTTGCTTCTGCTAGCGGATATAGGAGTTGATCTGGTTGGGGCACTTGGTAAGCTGGCGGACTCTCGTAGAAAGGGTTGCGTTCTGAATGTGGCATGGTGTAAACTGTTGTGGCTTGCGGCAGCATTAAGGGTGCCGTCGCGGCCTGTGAGGTTGCCATAATTGATGGAAACATCACGCGGGAGCCGCGGTTGGCAGAGTCGCTAGTGCTGGCTGGGGCATTGCTGGTGGATTCATTGCAGGGAACGCGGTTGGAACAATGTCTGCCGCTGGGGTGTGCATCACAGCCGGGGATGCCATCTCTGCGGCTGAACTTGTTTCGGAAGTGGGAACCGCGGTTGGGGCTTGTATCGGGGCATTTAAGGACGCATCTGGCAGAGGTGCGTTGGGCCCCTCTGCTTCTGCGGCTGCATTTTCTCTATGCCTTGGTCTTCTCCTTAAGGGTTGCAATTCTTCCGGTTCTACTTTCTCCCTGCCTTCGGCTAACAAAACATCTGTCCTGGGGCTGCTTTGGACCAGCCCACCAAACTCCTTCGAAACCATTCTTTCCCATGTCGCGGAGTAGACCCATTGATCAGTTGGGTGTACTTCGTAACAATAAGATTCTAACTGCCTGCATTTTCTCAAATCCCATGTTCCTGTCTTTGGCCAGCTGATTTCTGCAACAGCCGGCCATACTTCTGTGCACAGATTCTTAAGCCTGTAGTCTTTCAAGTCTTGCGGTTTTCCCTCCACTGCTAACTGGCAAAACCTTTCCCAGTTGTCTAGAACACAGCTCAGAGGCGTCCCTCTTCGCTCCTTGGATCCCACTCCACCCATTTCTAATGGCTGGGGACACTTCAGTGCTTGCTCCCCCCAAATGGCGTGTGTGTTCCCTAAGTGTTTTTACTTAACACTTATACTTGCCGATTCCTGTAGACCCCGGGATTCTCCCCGTGCCCTCGGACTTCTGTGCCGGATTTCTCACTAGACGCTCGGAACCCCGGCGCCCCCGGACTTTCTCTGCGCGCTTCTGGTGCCGGATTGCTCACTAGACGCGGTACGACCTGCGCCCCCGGACTTTCTCTCTTCTTCTGGTTTCACTGGCAGTATTTGGCAATTGCGGTCCCTCGGGTCGATAAGCGTTTCTCTGGGGCGAGACGGGCAGCCGGTCGTTTTTCGGGGCCCCTCTCAGCTCACCCAAGTCGCCTCAGCTTCCCGCTTCCGAGCGGAGACCGTCCTGACAACAGGATCGCGCCCTCTGCGTCACAGACTCGTCTGGATTGCACTATCCATCATCACGTCGGGGTCACCAAGATGTAGCGGTATCTGGAGTCCCAGAACTCCGAAGGCAATACCTTTTGTGCTAGGCTGCAGTTGCTAGCGAGCGCAAGGACGGATGACGCGACAATTTTACTGCGATTCAGGAAACCAGCTTTATTTGCATGACATCAGCTGATGGGTCTGCCCCCTTTGCGGAACAATGCCGCTGGAAGACAGAACCCCGATCTTTCCCAGTAAACAGATTTTATACAAACAATGGCGACAATATTTCAGTCCCTCCCTTCTTCATGCATTGTTACTGGCTAGCATTCATGAACCCATATTACTCTACCCAATTAAACAAAGCATTCTTAGCATCTCAATCCTATTTGCTGACAAACGTTGCGCAGTGTAAATTTCCATCTTTCTTCTATGTTATCTGCCCTACGTGCAGACTGTACTTGAATCGATACATTTGCTACCGAGTTCCCACTGGAAGCCTGCCAAGTGGAAACCTCATTTGCCATGCGCATCTCCTAACCCAATTGCTAACTTTGTAAACAAACGCACATGGTGAATGCTAAGCCAATCAAGACTGTTTCTTATCTAGAGGCACATGATGTTCTCTGGGCTAATCACAGCCTGTGCTTGTGTGGACCAATCAGAGTGGATTATTTTCGTCACTGTTGCTGGCAAACTATCTCTTTACTCTGTTACTCCGTTTCTATTCTAAAGCAGCACCTTTCCCTGACGTTTCTTCTGTTAAAGCATCAATTTCCCCTTTATCAGGAAACCCTCTCTATGTAGTGAAATCCTATTAGGAAATGAACATCCCATTTCCAATGGAAAAACTGTCAGGTGCCTTAGTGTTGGGGTGTTGTGGCTGGCCAATGAGAGTGAGGCCTAGTCAGGAAAATCAAGTTAATGAAGCCTTACTGTCAATTTTGGGCGTAGTCTGTGATTTGTAGGGGTTGCAGTGTTTTTTGTGAAGTGTTTTGGGTGAAGGTACTGAACATTCAATTTCCAACGTTAAAAACTGTCAACTGATTAACTTAAACTCCAGCCATTTATGTCTGCCTCAGGCCCTTTCATTTTCTGTCTGTGCTGCCTTGGTGTGGTGGAATGTTGGGTGGCTGGCCAATCAGAATAATTTATGCAAATAATCCCACATTGGCGACCAATCAAAAAGCTGCCACATATTCCTCCTGCCGCACCTACCGCCACAAACATTCTTTTTTATTAGATAGATAGATAGATATAGAGTTAATCTGATTTTAACACGATCCAATCACAATTACATAGACATGGGAAACACAAAAGGGGAAATCAAGCATGAGTATTAGTACCTTATAAATTTACTCATTTTAATTTTTTAATGAAATTCTCAATACCACAAAAATATAAATTGGTGCTATTGATTAGGACCTTATAAACCTACTTATAAATATACTTCAAACTTATAAAAAGTAGTGTCTTGTCCCTCTTTTCAATTAATCATTAAAAAATATAATAATGAAAGAATCCCCCCAAAATACCCTTACCCCTCCACACACACACACACACAAACACACACACAACCCTAAAGCATAGCCACCCCCCTGGAGTACTGCCATCTGGACTGGCTTTAGATTTTGTGGCTCATATAGACGGACCCTATTTTTTTTATCCCTTCTGTATTATTTGCTGCCTTCAATAGGTAGCTTAGCTATTCAAGAAATTTGAAGTATAAAATTTACAGAAAATGTGAGAGAAAAACCTAAATGAGCTGACAAATGCAGGAAAATAAGAAATAAAGGAGATAAAGATGAAATTATCAAACCTGAAAAGAATTTGATTCCTGCCTCAATCTGCTGTCACAAGGGATAGTCTATATGTGCTTGCAGATTGCTCCTCCAACCATCCAGAGAATATAAATAATTTTGGAATACATACAGATAAGTTCGTGGCTGAAATAAAATTTCACCAAAATATTCTTTCAGTTCCCCATAGCTGATTCTTACATAATTTTACTTTCAAAACCTACTTTGTTTTCATAATCTGGATCAGTTCTCAGAATGAGATCACAATGTGGCCATGTTGCTACATAATCTTCTGGTTCAGGATCAGTGTAAGTCTCATATGACTGCATTCCTTTATTTAAAGACTGATCAACAAAGATAGATAGTTGAGGATCTTGAGAAAATGGTACAATCCGATCTAGTGAGAGATAAATAAAAATATGTATAAACTCAGAAATTAATTGTGCAGCATTCAAAAGAAGTGCTAAAATCTATGGTATTGTACAACAACTGTTGAATCTCAGTTAAATTCTGCATCACATAAATATAATTTAAAGAGCAAATACCAGAGATTTTTCTACTACAAAATAACATATCCAACAGAAAACGTTCATATCACATGCCACAAGAAAGCATTTAGTTGAATCTAACAGTTTATTTTTTAAGGCATAATGATGACCATACATAGTTTTAGATCAAGATAACAGTTTTTATATATGTATATATATTATTTCAGACAGTAATCAATGTGATTAAACTGCAAAGGACAATGAAATTTATTTTCATTAATGTCAAAGTTAGTGTCTTCCAACAAAAAATAAAATTAGATTTGTTGGTTTCAGTGAGGATGCTTCTTACATAAAAGGGATGGTTGAGACACTTAAATTCGATAGTTCACATACAAAGTATTGCAATTGCTGCAGTGATCCTACAGACCACTGAAAACCAGACTATAAGATTTTAAAAGATTTTTAAAAATCTTTGGATTAAGAAATGGATCCAAGTATAAATCCCACAATCATTGCATTCCTTCTAGTTAAAAGATTGTTCCATAGATGTCGTTTCCCATGACTATATGGGCGAAGTTGTGTATTACAAGTTATTGTATGCAGTCTTATCAACAAAGCTGGCAGTGGGCATCTCCATTTTGTTGTTTAAGGAACAAAACCTAAGAAAGTTCATCCTACAACAGTTTCCAAGCAAATTAACAATAATTTTTAAAATAATCATAATTTTATTTCTCACTTGCCTCTCTCTGTGGCTCAAGGAGGGTTATAAAATAATTAAAACACATAAACATTGCAAAGATACTACAAATCCACATATTAAAATGTATTTCTAAAAAAGTTACATAGTAAAGCATATTTATAGAAAATGCATATTAAAATACACAAAACAGAGATTAAACACAAGACACACATTTAAAATTCAGGCTTAAAGACTGGCTGGGTAGGCCTGCCAGAAGAGATAGGTCATTATATGGTTTTAAAATTCTGACAGCTGATCTAATTGTCGGAGCTCTACCAGCAGATCATTCCACAATCTTGGGGTGGCTGATGAAAAGTTCCTCCGGGTGGTGGTTGCCAGTTGGGTTCTGGCTGGTTGGAGCAAATTCCCCCCCAGAGGATCTAAATGTGCGGGGCAGATTGTACGGGAGAAGGCAATCCTTTAGGTAACCTGGATCCAAACCATGTAGGACATTGTACTTTGCCTGAAAACTAATTGGCATCCAGTGGACTTTAGGATAGATCTGATATGCTCACTCCTGGATGTGCCCATAACCAATCTGGCTGTTGTCTTTTGAACCAGCTGAAGTTTCCAAATTTGGTACAATGTGGAGCGTATTGCAGAAGTTCAGTCTTGATGTTACCAGTGCTTGCACTATCATCTTCAAATTGATTCCAAAATTGCGTGAGGAGTATTTGAATTAAACTATATTTGCTATTAATGTATATGAGTCAGAAAATATTCTTAATGATACAAACTCAAGAATGGAAAATTAAGTTCACCTTCTGAAAATAGCAGTTGCATACTTTTGAGAAAAAATGAGGTGGTAAAAAGCAGTATACGGTACCCCCCCAAATATTATTAATTGTAAGATACTTCAGACATCTGTGATTAAATCTTCATCTTAAGTGGATTAATCATACCTCAGAAACAGTTTCAGTTGCGCTGGACCATCACCTGATCTTGGCTGTCCCTGCCACAGTTGACCTATGGAGAGATCCTGAACACCAACGGGCACTTTTGCTAACCAAGGAGAAAGTGGGGGGCAATGGGAGGCAACACAGACTCAACCCATCTTCTTTTCCCTGTGCTACTGGATAGAGGGACTTTGCCATCTGTCAACTAATTTGCCATCGATCAGCTAATTTCTGAATTTATATGAGATCACAACCATCATTTTCTGGATAATGTTATTCTTAGTTTCAAGAATGATACTATGTAATACATTTTTTTTATGTTATGGCCAATTTTAGATCTCTCCACTTTTATCCATATTTAGGTAATCTAGATACCATTATCTACAATTACATCACTGGGAGCAATTTGAATTACCATATTTACTCTAATCTAATGCTAAATTATATTGCTAAAATTGATGTGCACATTAGATTTGATGGCTTTTCACCTACATGAAAAGGCCTAGAGGAACTGAGAACCCAAGAGGCTGGACAGGGAGGCGGAGACATGCAAAGAGGCTGTTCCTGGTGGTGCCAGCAGCCTCATTTGCCCTTTTGATTTGTTTGTTCTGAATTAACTTTTTGGAAGTAAGTGTGATGATACTATGTAAATTGTTATTTCTGTTATAAGCTGCCCTGAGTCTCCTTGGGGAGGGAGGGCAGGATATAAATAAAGCTTTCTTCTTCTTCTTGGCTCCGTAGCACCCAGAGAAAGAGGAGAAGCACCCAATTGGTGACCCAGTGGTTTCTATCACTTAGCCACAGATCCTGCCTCCTGGGCAGCCTTTCCCTTGTTAATTAAACTCTGTGGTCTGTGCTATAATTATGGGATGTATGAGTTAAGTTAGAAGGATAGGTTGCTTACCTGTAACCGTGTTTCTTCGAGTGTAAGGTCTGTGAAATCCACACAAATGGGTTTACCCTGCGCATGCGCCAGAATCTCGGACATACTAGCTAAAGATAAAGATTTGCATATGCCCCTCCCACTCCCCGCCCTCCCTCATCCCCCGACTGAGCTACCTAGGCAGTTCCTTGCCGCCAGACAGCAGCATAACCTAGGCATGACAACAGAGGGGAGGACGGGTGGGTTTTGTGGATTTCACAGACCTTACACTCGAAGAAACACAGTTACAGGTAAGCAACCTATCCTTCTTCGTCGTGTGGTCTGTGAAATGCACACAAATGGGTGACTTAACAAGCTTAATTACCTTGGAGGTGGGTCATGCCACACAGGAAAACAGGACGGCTCTGCCAAAGGATGCATCCTTCTTTGCGAGAACGTCGAGCTTGTAATGGGCTGCAAACGTCGAGGGGTTCACCCAAGTAGCAGCCTTGCAAATCTGATCAACAGGTACACCCCGCAAAAATGCTTGGGATGTCGAAACTGCCCTTGTAGAATGGGCTTTAACGCCAACAGGCAATTCCTTATGGGCTAACTGATAAGCCAATCGGATTGCCAAAACTATCCAAGAAGCCAAACGTTGGGAAGTAAGGGGAAGACCTAAAGAATCCTCCCTATATTTGAGAAACAACTTAGGGGATTTCCTATACGGGGCTGTCCGATGAATGTAATAGGACAAGGCCCTCTTAACATCGAGGGAGTGGAGGGCAATCTCCAGGGGAGATGAGGGGTTGGGAAAGAAGGCTGGAAGGACAATGTCCTGAGACATGTGGAAATGGGAAACAACTTTGGGAAGAAAAGTGACATCCGTCCGGAGGACCACTTTGTCTTCATGAAATCTAATGAACGGAGGATCAGCTCGAAGAGCCGTTATCTCACAGGCCCTTCTGGCTGAGGTGACGGCCACAAGAAAGGCCGTTTTCCATGACAAATGAGAGATGTGACATGTTGACATGGGTTCGAAGGGAGGTTTGGAAAGTTGAGAGAGGACTAACTCCAAGCTCCAAGATGGAGGAGGAGGGGAGACAGGGGGAAACGATTTCTTGTACCTTTGTAAAAACATACCCACCAATGGGTCATGAAAAGGGACGGAGGCCAAATTTCTTCCTGTACCAGGAGAGAGATGCCAGGTAGCATTTGACGGAAGATAGGGAAAACCTTTTGTTGAGAGGTGGATAAGAAAATCAAGGACAACGGGTGTAGGGGCCGACTGCGGTGAATGACCCAATGGCTGAACAAAATCACGGAACTTGTTCCATTTGTAAGTGTAGGCCTTCCTGGTAGAGACCTTCTGGGCAGCCTGAATCACTAGGCGGACGGGGTCGGAGAGGTGGGACAGGGCCTGATCCTCCACGCTGTAAGGTGGAGAGATGGGAGGTCTGGATGAAGAATGAGGCCCTGTTGTAGGGAGAGGAGGTCGGGGTCCAAGGGGAGATGGAGGAAGTCTCCCTGGAAGCCTGAAGAAGAGGTGTGAACCATGGCTGACGGGGCCACCAGGGCGCTAGTAGGATGCAGTCCGAGTTGTCGGACAGGAGTTTTGCAACCACCCTGGGGAGGAGCGGAAGTGGAGGAAAGGCATAAAGGAGGCCCGGGGACCAGTGGTAGAGGAATGCGTCCCCTAGACAGTCTGGGGATGCGTGAGGGAAGAGCCTCACGCAATACCTGAGGCAGTGGGTGTTGAGTTGTGACGCAAACAGATCCAACTGAGGAGTGCCCCAGCAGCTGATTAGTGAGAAGAAGTGGCGGGGGTTGAGCTGCCACTCGTGAGTGGTGGACGAAGTCCTGCTCAGTGAGTCGGCCAGGGTGTTCTGTAAGCCTGGAAGGTGTACCGCCAGGGGAAATGTGTCGTGGTGAATGCACCATTCCCATATCCGGAGGGATATGGAGAGGAGAGTAGGGGGGCGGGTGCCCCCTGCTTGTTTATGTAGTATTTCACTGAAGTGTTGTCCGTGAGGACCTGGATGACGTTGTGGGAGACGTGGGTCACAAATGAACGGAGGGCTTTCTCCACTGCTATAAGCTCCAAGGCGTTGATATGGAGCCTCTTCTCTGCAGGAGACCAGCGACCGCTGATGGTCAGGTCCCGGAGGTGAGCGCCCTACCCCGTGGATGACGCGTCCGTTGTTAGAGTCAAGGACAGTTGCGGAGGGGAGAATGGGAGACCTGAGCAGACATTGGACCTGCTTGTCCACCATGAGAGGGACTGCAGAACATGGGTGGGAGGATGAAGGGTCATGGATTGGCTGTCCAGGCCGGGCTGGAACACAGAGAGGAACCATGCTTGGAGAGGACGGAGGTGGAGACGGGCGAACGCGGTCACGTTCGTAGTGGAAGCCATATGGCCAAGGAGGGACTGAATGGCCCAGGCAGAACATCGGTGGGTGGTTTGGATGGCTTGGATAGATTGGCATAAATTGAGAAACCGATCCTCCGGGAGGTAGGCCCTCTGGGATACGGAGTCCAGTACTGCCCCTATAAATTGCACCGTCCGGGAGGGTGACAGGTGAGATTTTTCCCAGTTGACCACAAGTCCCAAACTCTGTAGGAGAGACAACGCATAGTTGACATCAGAGGACAATCGGTCACATGACCCAGAACAAAAAAGCCAGTCATCCAAATAAGGGAATACGGCGACGCCCTGTTGGCGCAGATGGGAGGCGACAACCGCCATACACTTAGTAAAAGTCCTCGGGGCAGTGGAAAGGCCGAATGGGAGGACATTAAAAGAATATGGGGCTCCATCCACCATAAAGGTGAGATACCTCCTGTGGGAGTGCCTAATAGAGATGTGGAAGTAGGCATCTTTAAGATCAACAGTAGCCATCCATGCTCCCTTCGGGATGAAAGGGAGAATGGAGGGGAGAGTGACCATCCTAAATTTACGTGGTGTGATGAATTGGTTAATTCCCCGGAGGTCCAGAATAGGCCGGAGACCACCATCCCTTTTATCCACTAGAAAATACCTTGAAAAAAAGCAAAACCGGAGGCAGTGGGATGGAGTGGGGGAAATGGCTCCTTTAAGAAGGAGAGAATCAATTTCCTCCAGCAACGCCGGAGAGGACTGGGTAGATATAGGTTTCCCGGGAGGGGGAAGGGAATCAAATTCTATGGCATAACCTCAGTAAACAATGTCCAAAACCCACTTATCCGTGGTTATGGACTGCCAAACTGAGAAAAAGGGTCGGAGCCTATCCAAAAATAAACTAGAAACGGCGCTTCCTAGTGTCTGAGGCTCTGCCACCTCGATACTGACCCCTAAACGGAGCACCTGGGCGCTTGTACCCCTGCGAGGGGAACTGTGGTCGCTGCCCTCCTCGGTATGGAGCAGGGTTGTAGTACCCACGAAAGGGCTGCTGGTAATAGTAGGGGCGCCAACGCTGCCTATACTGTTGGTACGGTTGGTAGGGTTGCTGGCCATACTTGCTCAAGGTCTGCTTCATCTTGTGGGAATGCTCCAACTGAGAGTCTGTCTCTGGGTTGAACAGGCCAGCTTCATCCATGGGGAGATTCTCAATCAGTGAGCGCTGATTGGAAGACAATGCTGCAGACCTAAGCCAAGCATGTCTCCTAAGGGCAACTGACCCAGCGATCAGTTTACCAGAAGTATCTGCCCCATGTTTGGCCAAGTCTTTTTGAAGTGTGGCCAGTGTGAGGGCCTCCTGATGGAAGGCCTTAGCCATGGGCTGGTCAGACGTGGGGAGCAGATCCAAATATGGGCCTATCTTGTTCCACAAATAGGATTGATAGACGCTCATATAGACGCCGTAATGAGCCATTCTACCCGAAAGGCACGCTGAGGCATAAAACTTTCTAGCCATAGCATCAAGCTTCCTGCCTTCTTTATCGGAAGGGCATTTTGATTATTCTGAAGTGGCTTGGGCTGAGCGTCAGTCACAATTGAGTTGACCTTCGGAAGCCTGGCCAACCAGGGGGTGGCGGATAGGTCAATCCGATAAAGATTCTCTGCCCTCTTAGACGTGCTCGGCACAGAGGCCGGGGCAACTCCAGAAACCTTCAAGAGTTTCACTAGATAAGGGATAGTGGGCAAAATTGTGGACTGTTGGGATTGTTGCTGCTCAGCGGACGTGAAATATGGGTCCTGAACCACATCCTCCGACTGAGGGGGCTGTACGCCAAGGGATCTGGCCAGCCTAATCAATAAAGCAGAGAATTTTCTATAATCTTCCACCTGCTGAGGGTCAGATTCAGGCTCAGGCATGGAAGGCATGGGAGTTACCTCAGAAGAGGACTCCATATCCGCTTCTTCATCTGGCAGGTGGGGGGGGGGCTGGGTAGGGGGGGTAGCTGGGAGAGCAGGGGCTTGAGTGGGAGGGGCTGGGGGGCTGGGGGCTGGTAGAGGAGGTGCCACGGATTGCTGAGGATAGGGGGACCCACGGATCCCGGTAGGGATCCGTGGAGTGGAAAGGTTCAGGGGGAAAAATGGATGATAATAAGGAAAAGGAGGGTAATGAGGGGGTAACCCTGGAAGCCATAAGGGGGCTCCCAGGGGTAGCTCCGGTCACCGGGCGCCTCCATGGGCAGGCTCCGGGACCTGGAGCGCCCTACAGCAGCTGCTTGCAGTGAGGAAGGGTAATGTGGGGTAACCCTGGAAGCCGTAAGGGGCTCCCAGGGGTAGCTCCGTCACCAGCTCCTGGGGCGGGCTCACCTGGGCGCCCTCCAGCTGCTTGGGAGGACTCCGGGACCTGGAGCGCTCCCCAGCCAGCAGCTGTTTGCCTCAAAGGAGAGCGCCGCGCAGCCGCGCGGCGCTCAGGAGACCCGCGCGCGTCCGGGCGCAAAGGCGGGAAAACTGAAGCCGGTCGCCGAGGAGGAGAAGCGGCCCGCGTGGTGCTGCTCTCCTCCAAAGGAGAAATTCCGGTCACCGGAGGGGAGGAGGGTGGAGGGGGAGCTAAGGCAGGAGAAGCAGCCGGTGAAAACCCAGGCTCTGACAAGAGCTGGGTTGGAGGAAGTTGGGGGGGGGGGTTTCCACCCCCAAAGCCTCTTCATCATTCCCATTGCCCTCAAGAAGTTGCAGCGTTTCTGCTGTCAACAGGGGCAGACAAGGACTGGGGGGCACGGAGCCAGCCAGGAGCCTTGATGTTTTTAGTGCCATGGCCTCTTTTGATTTTTCTTTTGGCTTGGAGACAGATTTAGAGGCTTTTGATTTTTTCTTTCGGAGCGGCTCACTGACAGAATCAGAAGCCAGCTCACGAATAGCAATGTCAGTTGAGGCACTCAGAGTGGGATTCAATACAGAAGGGAGGGAAGGCTGGCTCGAAGAACGAGAAAGCCCGGTCTCTGAAGAAAATAAAGACTGCTCAAAAAGAGCGGCCTTGAGCCTGGAGTCTCTGCTCTTCAAGGCTCTATTTGAAAAGGACCTGCAAATCTTGCAGGTCTGGGGAATATGAGATTCCCCCAAGCAGAGGAGACATTTAAGATGTCTATCCTCCTGAGGCAAAATTGCTCCACAATCAGAGCATTTTTTAAAAGAAAGAGAAGACATCTTATCTTTGCAGATAGTAGAGGCAATCCGTGGACTTAACCAGGAGCTAGTAGTTGGAGATCCTTCGCTGGCTAGGCGGAAAAGGAACTGCCTAGGTAGCTCAGTCGGGGGATGAGGGAGGGCGGGGAGTGGGAGGGGCATATGCAAATCTTTATCTTTAGCTAGTATGTCCGAGATTCTGGCGCATGCGCGGGGTAAACCCATTTGTGTGCATTTCACAGACCACACGACGAAGAAATGGCATGATACACATCCAAAAGTAATGTCTGCTTTACATAGTAACTGAAATTAATATGTTTGAGAAATGTTGTCAGGGACTGGAATTGTGGCCTCTGATCATGCCTTGCTTAGGCCCCAACGCCAGCCTCTCACATTCTGTAAACATTGAGATAAGCAAGCACCTGTGGCCTTGCAGTAACGGCTCGAGCTTTTGGCGCGAAAGGAGAGCCTCTTCCCGGGCCTTTCCTGGATAAGGGGAGGGACCTTAGTTCAATTGGAGGAGTGTCTATATAAGGCTGCACCTTTGCCCCCTTTGCCAGTTCTGTTTTTGATTGTTTGGCATCCTGAATAAAGTGCTTTCATGGGATCCGGTGAGTGTCTCTGCCGTGAGTCATTGAGGGGCTTTCAGTGAACCTGACATGTTTATTTATTTATTTGTATTTGTTTGCTGCCCCTTCCAACATGTTCCCAAAACAGCCAAACACAGCAAAAGTTAAAACCACAATTAAAACAACAGATAAAAAAGGAACAATAGGCCGCACATTAAAAACACTGCGGCAACCAAGATGGCAAAACGCAAAAGAAGACTGCAATTAATCCGACTCCAAAAGCCTGCTGAAACAACAGAGTCTTGCAGGCTTTCCTAAATGGGAGGATGTTCTGAATGGCACAAACGCTATTTTCCTGTATAATGTATAAGTATAAATGATTTCCTAAAGAACAAGACATCACCTATACTTATAATAAACCTCTTTTTTCAATAATCAAATGCACCATTACCACAATGTTTAGCTCATCACCTAGTAGACTATCAGTACTTGATAAATTAATAAGTTATAATTATACTTAGAACTGCATATTTATTAGCAGAGGTTACTTACCAATAGAATTTTCCAGTCCATCCAAAATTCCTTGCAACTGTACTGAAAACTCTCTTCTGTTGGGAGTTAGATATACATCTGTAGAGCATGTTGGAGAACTACAAAAAAAAAATTGTCAGCAAAAAATTATGGTATATTTCAATTACACATTCATTAATTTGCTTTATATATTTTTGTGCATTTTATCTGATTTGTTTTGCAACTGCATTTCACATCTTTGTGTTATTTTATTAATTCTTCTGTGTGTATGTATATATTTTATATTGTATACCTTTGGCAGGACCATTTTCATCAGCTGCCCCAAGACTGTGGAATGGCCTGCTTGAAGAGCTGCAACAGCTAAATGAGTTATCAGAACTTAAAACACATCCTGTTCCGTCCTCCAGACGTTTCATGCGCATTGCCCCATATTTTTGTTGTAGGAAACAGCATTTTCCTTTTGCATTTTACCCAGGGATTATTCCAGACACAGTTGCACCCTGGTGGCTGGTGTTTGCAAGTTTTTTGCAGCCAGTTTTGCAGAACTTGTTCGGTGCCCTGCAAAATGTATCCCTTGGAGTTTAAAACCCCGCCTTTTCTCCCAGGCACCATCCTCCATTTTGAGTTTTCTTTTCAGTCTTCTCCTGGCTAGAGAACGACTCAGATGTGTCTTGGTCGAGCTAGGGCAGCTTAGAAAAGGCCATCGTAAGTACGATACCAACTTGCTGAGTTCGTTGTTGTATAGAAAGCTAGCCAGTTGTACCTTGCCAAAGTCCCGTACTTCCCTGCCGTATTTTGGGGCTAGCTATCTGCAACACCAGTAGTTCTGCCTTTAAAACTGGTCCTGAGTTAGTTTAGGGAAGGATCCTCTCCTTCTAATTAGTTACTCAGGGCTAGGCCAGGAATATCCCGGTTTCCCTGGCCGTGGTGGAGGCAAAAGGGGGATTTGTCAATCCTGACCCCAGCAACATAGGAAGAGAGTGAAAGAGCCTTCAAGGGAGCTGTTTTATCCCTTTTTTGTTGCTTTTGAAACTGTTAAGGACCAGGGCCGTAGCCAGGATTTTGATTCGGGGCTGAGTTTGGTTCGGGGGGCTGAGACTGGGTGGAAGAGGGTCTACCCTAGCAAACCTTTTGTATTGTTATCCCAATAACCCCATTAATGTGGGATATAATGATCATGGTGATCAGATCATGATATGAATAAACATAATAGTTTAAATAATGTACCAGTAAGGCCTTTTCACGGACCACCCTGAGAATTTCGGGGGGGGGGGGGCTGAAGCCCCCTTAGCCCCCTGGCTACATGCCTGTTAAGGACTACTAAGATTTGTACCAAGTTCCTTCAGGACTTTGCTTAAATAAAAGACTGTTTTATTTTACCTGTAGTGGGTTTGTTTGCTGGGACCCTTGAGCCTCAAAGAGAAGGCACCTGCAGTCCCCCAGGTTGTGGAGAAAGGCACATCAAAGTTTTTATTTTTAAGTGCCCGGGCGTGACGGCACACATCCCTACCCAATCAATTTTAACTATGAATTTTAAACTCATGTCTTATGTTTACTATATTTTAATCTTTGTTCTGTGAATTTTAATATCTGTATTTTATATAAATACATTTTGATATGTGTGTTTTGTAGTGTTTATGATAACGTTTTAGCTGATGTTGTAACCCATCTCAAGCCACAAGGAAAGGAGAGAAGAGTAAGAAATAAAATTATATTTTTGTTTTTGGTTATTTATCAGGTATTCTTGATGGCACCATATAAATAAATGATAATAATAACAATACTAATAACAATTGAGTATATGTGAGAGATTGAAATTAGATTCTACCTTAAGCTTGCTCCCTCTCCCCATGACTTTCCCTCACATATTTATACAGAAGTGCTCCCTCCTTCCCACTTTCCATGACTGTATTTTTTATGGCAGACACATATCTGAGGAGATTGGGGATCCGTGCATTGAAACATACACATTGAGAGAGTGGAGATGGGGTTCCCACAAACTGATAGTGTGAATTCTCATTTGACCACCTGAAGAAAAGCCGTTATAGACGAACAACCTGTTTTTTAAATCCTGCTTTGTGTCCAGTTGTATCTGGTCTGACAGGAATGGAATTGGAAGTTGGCCCAGCAAAGCCACAGAAAAGTTTCTGAACTTCGGCATCCAGAAAATTTGGAGCGGGACCAATTGCATCATAAAATGTCACAGAAATATAAAACTCACACACAGGTGCATGCACACATATGTATATGAGCACAGATATCAAAACTCAAGACAACCCTATCCCTTCAAGGACACTGACAAAAACTAATACCATAATAAATTTCTTAAGAACATAAGAAGAGCCATGCTGAATCGGGCCTCAGCCCATCTAGTCCAGCATTCTGTGTCACACAGTGGCCCACTAGTTGTACACAGGGATCTCTAGCAGAAAGGAGGGCAGAACCCTCACCTGCTCCCGACCCCCCACAACCAGTACCCGGGGGAAATCCTGCCTGCCTCCATCAACACAGAGGTGGCACTTGGATGTCCATTTCAGTAGCTACTGATTCCCTTCTTATACAGTGATACCTTGGGTTAAGAGTTTAATTTGTTCTGTGACCAAACTCTTAACTCAAATGGCTCTTATCTCAAAGCATATTACCCCACTGAAATGCTATTAATTCATTCCGGCTCCACAAAATCCCCCCCATTTTTGTTACATGTTTTTAAATAAGAAAATGTACTTTATAAAAATAACAAATAATGTATAAATGCACATTCACATGGAACAATTAAAAAGGAAGATCAACTTTGAAACAGTAGAAGCATAAAGTTGTGGCACAATGGTAGAAGCACAAAGTTGTGGCAAAGAAGCACAACATGAAGAGGCAGAAGCATCATTTTCTTCATACTTCATTCCTGCCACCCTCCCTCTCTTAATGAAGCCAAACATACCAGTAAGAAAAACCACACAAAATCAACTAACCCAAAGTTCCCCAAAGCGGACATGAGCAAATCTGACAGCCATCTCCCAAAGCGAGGTTCCACTTTAGTTATTTATATATTTACTGTACTTTTATACCGCCCCCTCAGCCTAAAGGCGACTCGATGCGGTTTACATAAGGCAATTACTGCTCTCCAGATCAAACACAAATAAAAACAAATAAAACAATAACCATATAAACAATTAGGAATTAGCATTAAAAACATAAAAACATACAATTACAGTTCTCAGCGTCATGTTAAAATCGCTTTCTGTCACATCATCAATCATTCCGTGGGTCTAATTATACAGTTTTATTTTGTCTGCAAATGCCTGTTCAAACAGCCAGGTCTTAACTTTCTTTCGAAATGTTAGGAGGGAGGCGGCCGATCCAATGTCCCTAGGTAGGGTGTTCCAAAGCTGAAGGGCTACCACTGAAAAGGCCCTGTCTCTTGTCCCCTCCAATCGAGTCTGCGACGAGGGTGGGACTGAGAGCAGGGCCTCCTTGGATGATCTTAAACATCTTGATGGTTCATAGGAAGAGATGTGTTCGGACAGGTAGGTAGGGCCAGAACCATTTAGGGCTTTAAAGGCTAAGGCCAGCGCTTTGAATTGTGCCCGGTAACAAACTGGCAGCTAGTGGAGGTGGCGCAACAGAAGAGTTGTGCGCTCTCTGAATCCCGCTCCTGTTATCAACCTGGCTGCTGTTCATTGGGCCAGTTGAAGCTTCCGAACAGTCTTCAAAGGCAACCCCACGTAGAGAGCGTTGCAGTAATCTATATGGGATGTAACCAGAGCGTGGACTATCGAGGCCAAGTCAGACTTCCCAAGGTACTGGCGCAGCTGGCGCACAAGTTTTAACTGTGCAAATGCTCCCCTGGTCACCTTCGAAACCTGGGGTTCCAGGCTCAGTGATGAGTCCAGGATCACACCCAGACTGCGAACCTGCGTCTTCAGTAGGAGTGTAACCCCATCCAACATAGGCTGTAACCTTATACCCTGTTCGGCCTTTCGACTGACCAGGATTGCCTCTGTCTTTGGATTCAATTTCAATTTGTTCTATTTGATGATAGAAACACAGTATGCTAACTACTTAGATAAAGATTTAATATCTACTACAAAGTATCACAATTACATATGTAGGGTGTAAAACAAGATTCTTATGAATATACATACCTCTCATATGAGAGTGATTCATTACTGGATTCAGAAATAGATTCTCGATCTAGAACTGACAATAAAAGCAAACGTAATTAACCAAATAGCTTTTTTTTTGGGTGTCATATCATCTTATAGAAAAACCTCTTTTCTAACTGGTTGTTATATTCCTATTTATTTGATTGTAAATTGTTCCAGAAGGTGAGAAATGTGTACCTTGGTTCATATATCAAACGGACAATTGATTGAGAATCCCACATTAGAACAACGTATTTTATGTAGCCAAGACTCAAAAATAACATATAAAAAGCCCTGTTTTTAAGCAAAGCAATTATGTCTGAGAACCACATAGGTGGGGCTGATTAGTGTAAAAACTACAAGTCCCATAATTCCATAGCTTTGAATCATGGCAGTTAAAAGTGATGTCAAATGGAATTATTTCTACAGTGTAGATGTACTCCTGTTTTGGAACAGCAAGAAGAGCAGAAGAGAAAAATGCTTACAGTCTTTTTTAATTAAATGAAAGTTGCTGACAGAATGTTTTCCATTATCATGGAGAGATACTTTCAAGAGTATCTCCGAAAGATACAAGTGACTCTATAATGACGTATGCTGAGTATAGAGTCCCTCCAAAGAATATTTAAATGTCCTGCAATATTAACTATTTCTTACGATATCGTACAGGAAAAAATTGCCTTTTCAATGGGATTTCAGTGGCCACATGATCATATTGTCCATGTACAATGTAAGTTTTGGAATGGTGGTACAACTAATGTCACCCTGAACTATAGATTTGAGTTTGTTCAATAGGGAACATAGCATTAAGCACAAAGAATACTGTAGCTCTTACCATTAGATCTCTTCTTTTTTCCACTACTGGATGCATTTGATTCCGATGTAGTAGTTTCTTTGCTGTCACACTGAGCTAAATTTTTAGAATCTTCACTATGTTCTAACTCTTCTTTCACATGTTCTAAAGATGTTTCTGACAGATAATCCTCATCATCTTGATAATATGTTCTACAATAGTCCTTTTCAAAAGGTATTCTCAGACATATATTTATTTCAAATATTGGTGAATATTCTGTTTCTCCT
>JARBWK010000003.1:188327880-188374129 GCA_030556195.1 Anolis apletophallus
GGTGAGGAAGAACACACGACAACTGTGAAATAGGTGAAAATCAAAAGGATTTATTCTCACCAGCTGGTGGGCTTCTGCCAGCAGAACACGGCTGCAGATAGGGGCAAAAGACCCCGTCACTTTTTATACAAAGACATTTATACCTCAATGGAGTCATTTCAGTTAAGCCCACCCCTTCTTCATGGATAAAAACAAACATAATTGGCTGGTGATTACTGTTGCTTTCATGACATTTCATTAATCCAATAAACAGTACATTTTCATTAGCATCACATCTTTAGTCACACCTCTATATGAGAACAATAGTCATTTATGAGTTAGTCCTTTCTCACAGTACAACTATCAATCTTGAGCCTCTGATGTTCTCTAAATTGAAACTTTGACTTCTGGGCTCCGTGCCAGCAACGGAGGGGGCCAGACTCTCTGCCATGCGCAGTGCTTCCTTTTATTCGCATTAAGCTCTCTCATTAGCACAATGTGTACTGTTTGCACCCATCTAGCCTATGTTATCTCAAAAATGGCACAGGGTGTATTAAAATACTTCAATCACAGTGTTATTCTCATTGTGCAAGTGCCAGTCTGATTCTTGGCACAAGAACACGCATTTCAAAGCTAAACACGCATGTAGCATCACTCTCTGACTGTACTTTTTGCACGGAAAAGTACCAAACCTGCTCTAATACAACATGGGACCACGTCATAAGAAAGCAAGCACTCTGTACCTTATTCGTTGCTAGGAATAAGCTTTCAAACTACGTTTTAAAGAAGGTGTACAGGTAGATTTTAAAATTACATCCCACTGAGGAAGCCAAAAAATATCTTCAGGCCAGAATGTATTAGGTTCAACAATAAGAACATAAGAAGAGCCATGCTGAATCGGACCTCAGCCCATCTAGTCCAGCATTCTGTATCACACAGTGGCCCACCAGTTGTACACGGGGATCTCGAGCAGAAGGGAGGGCAAAGCCTGACCTGCTCCCGACCCCCACAACCAGGACCCAGGGAAATCCTGCCTACCTCAACCCCGCCGAGGTGGCACTTGAATGTCCTTTTCAGTAACTACCGATACACTTGGTATCCATGAATCTGTCTAATCCTGCCTTGAAGTTGTTCAGGCTGACAGCTGTCACAACCTCTTCTGGAAGTAAATTCCATAACCCAATGACCCTCTGGGTGAAGAAATATTTCCCTTTATTAGTCCTAATTTTCCTACCTTGAGCTTCAGGAGTGCCCTCTAGTCCTAGTGTTTTGTGACAAAGAAAATATTTTTTTCTTTATTCACCTTTTCTATCCCATGCATGATTTTATACACTTCGATCAAGTCACCTCTTAAACGCCGTCTTTCAAGGCTGAAAAGACCAAGGCGTTGCAACCTGATTTCATAAGGGAGCCGCTCCATCCCTTGGATCATTTTTGTTGCCCTTCTTTGTACCTTTTCCAGTTCCGTTATATCCTTCTTAAGGTGCGGAGACCAGAATTGTACACAGTACTCCAAATGTGGCCTTACCATAGATTTGTAGAGAGGTAATACAACATTTGCTGACCTATTTTCGATTCCCTTTCTGATCATGCCTAGCATAGAATTTGCTTTTTTTCACTGCTGCTGCGCACTGGGTTGACATCTTCATTGAGCTGTCCACCAAAACCCCAAGATCCCTTTCCTGGTTTGTCTCAGAAAGCTTTGATCCCATCAGTTGATAAGTGTATTTGGGGTTCTCTGCCCCGATGTGCATGACTTTACACTTGTTTAGGTTAAAATGCATTTGCCACTTTGTTGCCCATTCACTCAATTTCGAGAGATCTTTCTGGAGCTCTTTGCAATCAGTTTCATTTTTAACTACCCTGAACAATTTAGTGTCGTCTGCAAACTTTGCTACCTCAGAATTCACTCCTACATCCAGATCATTAATGAATAAATTAAAAAGTAACGGACCCAAAACTGAACCTTGGGGTACGCCACTTCTCACCTCTTTCCACCCAGAGAAATGTCCATTTATTACCACCCTTTGTTTCCTACAGTTTAGCCAGGTTCCAATCCAGGACAAGACCTGTCCTCTGATTCCATGGCTGAAGAGCTTATTTAGGAGCCTTTGGTGAGGGACTTTGTCAAAAGCCTTTTGAAAGTCAAGGTAAACAATATCAATTGGGTCCCCTTTATCTATGTGTTTATTTACACCCTCAAAGAATTCTAACAAGTTAGTAAGACATGATTTGCCTGTGTTCAAAACTCTACACTTTGTATCTTTTCCCCATCATTTTTGTTTCTGTCCCATAACTAGGCCTAAACCCAGATTGGAATGGATCCAAGCAATCCATTTCATCCAAGAAAGAATGGCACTGAGGTGCCACAACTAGCTTTGGGTTCTTAATTTAAAAGGAGAAATTGGAGACTGTTCAATATTTATTTATTTATTTATTTATTTCCAACATTTCTACTCCGCTTCTTCTCAACCCCTGAGGGGGGACTCAGAGCGGCCTAACAACGGCAACGATTCGATGCCACATAGTATACATATAATAAAAGCAAACAGTTAAGAATAAAATACATTAAAATACAGCTAGAATTAAAATACATTAAAAATACAATTAACATTAAAATGCATCGTGTACATCAGGGGTGCTCATTAGGTAGCTCGGGAGCTACTAGTAGATCTTCGGCCCTCTTCCATGTGATCTTTGGGCCTCACCAGCCGGATGGGGCGCTCCTGCCATGCGCACGCACACCCTGCACGCACTCCTGCTGCTGGCTTCCGCTCTCGCGGTGCTTCTTTCGCCTGCAGGGAATTGCAGGAAGAAGGAACCATGAGGCAGGGCCTCTGGAGGGAGCGCCCTGCCTCTCTCTCGTCCAGAAGCAGCTGTGCAGCCTCCGTTGCCGGCGACACAGGCAGAGTGGAGCACTCCCTCTGGATGCACCGCCTCATGCTTTCTCCTTCCTGAAATGCCCCGCAGGCAGAAGAAGCACTGCGCGGGCAGAAAACAGCAGCAGCACACGCAGTGGCAAGATCGCGCGGCGGCGGAAGCGCGCAGGAGCACGCAGGAGCGTACGACGGCAGGGAAAGGTAGATCTTTTGGACTTGGTTGCTTTAAGAGTAGCTCACATGCTGAAAAAGTGTGAGCACCCCTGGTGTACATTCACAACAGTTAAAACAGTATTCCATCCATAAGCATTAGGTCTTGTCCACCAGATTGCCATCTCAATCCAATCAAAGTGCCGTATCGTGCTAAAGTCCAAACGCTTGGTCCCATAACCAGGATTTCACTTTTTTTCTGAATGCGAGGAGGGATGAAGCTGATCGAATATCAATAGGGAGTGCGTTCCACAGATGGGGAGCCACCACCGAGAAGGCCCTATCCCTCGTCCCCACCAACCTCATTTGAGATGTAGTCGGGAGCGAGAGCAGGGCCTCCCCGGATGATCTTAAGGTACAGGATGGGACGTAGCAGTTGATGCGTTCGGACAAATAAGCTGGGCCAGAACCGTATAGAGCAGGGCTGTCCAACTTCTACCGGCCCAAGGGCCGGAATTCCGGTCACTGATCACCTGGGGGGCCAAGCCCCTGGCTCCGCCCCCTCCCCGCCCCTCCCCTGGCTCCGCCCCCTCCCCGCCCCTCCCCTGGCTCCGCCCCCATGTCCCAGAAGCATTCTCTCCTGACGTTTCACCCACGTTTCACCCTAGAAACACCAGGAGAGAATAATGCTTCTGAGACATGGCCAGGCAGCCCAGGAAACTCACAGCCACCCATTATTGTTATTATTATTATTATTAAACTCACATAATGGGTGGCTGTGAGTTTCCTGGGCTGCCTGGCCATGTCCCAGAAGCATTATTCTCTCCTGGTGTTTCTTGTCACGATGCATGGACTTGACCGGCCCCTTAATCACACACACAGAGACGGACTGAAGGCTAACTACTTTATTGTATATAAAAACAGTTCAAAAGGTATATTGTCCATAAAAATAGCAAAAGCAAATCCAAAGGCAAGAAGCAATCAAATGTCCAAAACAACTTGGCAAAGTATCCCAAAGACTTGGCAAGGCTCCGCACAGCAATGCGGATTCAGGAACAAGGCAAGGTGCAAGATGCAAGGCAAGACTTGATGGCCACTAGCCAATCTAGCTCCGTGGACCAGCTTCGCTTCACGTCTGCTCAGAAGAGACGTGGCCGAAGTACTGAGGATCCTTTCCCACGGATCCTATACTTAATCTTTCGGCCGAGGTCCCCGACGCTCTAGGCTTCGTCGTCTCCAATCTCTGCTGATGGACCTCGGCCTGTCTAGGCTATGGTACCATCCCCTCCTGCTAGTCTCGATGTCCCGTCTCTTATCGAAAGCACGGCCTTGCCTCCCAACATCTGCTGCCCTATCTCCGTGAGAGCTCTCTCCCTAGATTCGTCCCAGCCGCTCTCTTCCATGTTTTCCCTTAATGGAGCCTGTGAACCTCTCCCCCCCCGGCCGTTCATAAGTTTCGCTATCACTGCTTTCCATTTGCACCTGGTTATCTGTCTCGTCGTAAGGGTCAAGCCAACCTTCATCCCAAGCCAAGCTATCTGTGGGAGAAGGAGGCCCAGTGATGGGAAACTCTCCTTCTGCTAACCCTTCTAAATCCTCTTCAGAATCCATCTCCGCTGCTGCAGGCCCCAATGCCAATGGGACCCCCGGTCCTGGCCCCTGCCCCCCAGGCACAAACGAGAACTGCTGTGCTACAGTTTCTAGGGTGAAACGTGGGTGAAACGTGAGGAGAGAATGCTTCTGGGACATGGCCAGGCAGCCCAGGAAACTCACAGCCACCCATTATTATTATTATTATTATTAAACTCACATAAGATATTATAATAATTATAATATCTTATTATGTGAGTTTAATAATAATAATAATAATAATAATAATAATGGGTGTCACTTCCAATTCTATTTTCCCCAAACTCCACCAGTGTTCACATTTGGGTATATTGAGGATTCGTGTCAAGTGTGGTCCAGATCCATCCTTGTTGAGTCTATAGTGTTCTCTGGATGTAGGTGAACTACAACTCCCAAACTCAAGGTCAATGCCCACCAAACTCTTCCAGTATTTGCTGTTGGTTATGGGAATTTTGAGTACCAAGTTTGTTTCAATTCCATTGTTGGTGAGTTCAAAATGCTCTTTGATTGTAGGTGAAGTATAAATCCCAGCAACTACAACTCCCAAATGACAGAATCAACCCCCCCCCACACACACAAATACAGTTATGAAGTAGCAATGAAAATAATGAAGCTACAACTCCCCTTGAGCTGGGTTGTTGTAGGTTTTCCTGGCTGTACGCACATGTTCAGCCCCAGACTTAGCCTGAGTTACTGGAACTATTTTAATTAATCTTCCTATTCTTTTAGCTTTTAACTATTGAACTCTTTTATGTGTTTTATGTGTAAGTCGCCCGGAGCACTGACGTGGAGGGCGACTCATAAATAATAAAATCAATCAATCAATCAATGTTCTTGAAGCATTCTCTCCTGACGTTTCGCCTGCACCTATGGCAAGCATCCTCAGGGATTGTGAGGTCGCACCCAGCCCAGTCACAGGAGTTGGGAGTCTTCTTACTTACAAGCTCAGACTCTGCTGCGCGAGAGTGCTGGCGCGGCGCCTGGGCAGACTACAACTCCCAGCATTCTCAGAACTCCCAGCATCCAAGCAAGCAGAAAATGAAGGCAGGCTAAGTCTAGAGCCGCTAAGCCAGGCCAAAAAGTGAATGGACTAACTGGGTGAAAAACATCTAATATTAATTATTTCTAAAAGTATTTCTCAGAATTCAAGTCACAATTATGAAAGAACAGACCTTATTTAATACAAATATATTTAGTTCATCCAAAATAATGAGTAACTAACAGTTAATGTGTCCATTCAAAGCTTGTATACAAAGCTGTTAGTTACTCGGTATTTTGGATGAACTAAATATATTTGTATTGAATAAGGTCTGTTCTTTCATAATTGTGACTTGGATTCTGAGAAATACTTTTAGAAATAATTAATATTAGATGCTTTTCACCCAGTTAGTCCATTCACTTTTTCGTATCCAAGCAAGCGGGGCTGGGAAGGGACCAGGAAGCCGCGAGTGTTTGCCCCGCGCCTCTGCTGAAGCGAGAGAGAGAAAGACGGGAGGGAGGGGGGATCGAGGGAGGAAGGCAGGCAAGAGGAACGTGACGCAGAGAAGAGGAGGGAGACGGAGGCAGGAAAGAAGCACGCCGTCGCCGGGACGTAGAAAGAGGGGAAGAGGGCCAACGCCGCAGCGGGGGAAGAGGCGACGTCACGACGCATCGGAGTGACGTCAGAAGAAGCTAAAGCTTGGCAGGGCGGAAGGGAAACAGAAACAGAGCGAGGAGCGGGCACAAAGAACAGAAGATCGCAACCACAGAAGAGACGGAGGGACGGAGCAGGGAGGAAGGGAGCCGGCTCCCTCCCTCCTTCCTCCTCCCTGCCCCCCCCCCCGAGGAACAGCGTTTTTATCACAGTTTGCTTTAAGCTGGCTGGAATAGTTACCTAAAGAGGTGGGGTCCAGTGAAGATCTACAACGAAGGTCTCATAATTGCTTTTTAAAAAGAGAGGTTGGAACATACAGTAGTTCTCTCAAAGAAGCATGTATAGCCTCTGTCATTCCACTGGCCAGTTCTCTAACATTAATTAGCTAGGATGGACATAAATGTAATAGTCAAGCATCACCTCTCCAATAAACTTGACAATTACATCATGTTGAACAAACTGAAACGCATCCATCAAAATCAGACAAGTATGTGCCCAAGAAAACAACTTGCCTTGTCTATATCACTGGTGGTAATGATGTCATGTTGTACTTCATGTTCCTTTGGAGGGCATAATTCCTGAGGTCCTTGAAAATAATTGTTTTGATGCATCCAGGGACATCGGATTTCACTGAGTAAAAGATCATCTGCTCGCTCAATTGTTTTTTTAAATGATCTGCATATGTGAAATTACATTTTCAACAAAGCTATTCATTTAAATAATTTATTCAACATTTCCAAATCCCTATTTTCTTAGGGCAGCACATATGGGTCAATCTTGTTGTATGTTTCTCCAAGTCCAGACTTTCTATAATATCCTTTACCCATAGGACTGTAAGCCTTGCAAACACTGATGATGTCATTGAAGCCCTTACAGTTAAACTGCAGCTTCATGTGCCCTTTTTTGAAGCCATTTCAGAAGAAGCCACAAGAGTGCACTGAGGAAAGACTTATTGTAGACAAGCCAACAATCCGACTCAAGCCAAGACAAAGTAAACAACTGTCCAATTCAAAACTAAAATGGAAAACAGAAAACTCAAAAATCAGAATTATAAGAATCAATAGTTGATTCACAATCTAAAAATTAAGCAAGAAAAGCATCCAAGAATGAAGGCCAAAGAGGAAGGGAAGTTCAGAATAATTAATTTGATGCTGCTAAAGCAGTAGTCAGAAAACAGTTTAGGCAACAAGGAAAGGAATAAGATGCCTAATGGCTGAAATGGCTTACCACCAAAAATCTTACATAATAACTCTAGAAAGTTCTGAACGACGCACTGTGCAAGCACAGATAACCCATTTGTATGAATTCAGAGATCACGAAAAACACAACTTACACACAACTTATATCTCAAGGCTCATTCATATGCATATTAACAAAGATATTCAGAAACTAAACTATGAAACATGAAGATTTACACATACACCTTGGTTATAAACATAGAAAACAACCTTATAAGCTTTTCATTTGTCTTCACTTTTGGAGCAGCCATCATACTGGAACCTTTGAATATTTTCAAAAGATGATCAATAGCATTGTGAACCAATCTGCGAAGTAGTTCTTGAAAGATTCTATCAACAAGCTGAAGAAATCTAGAAAACCTCTCCATAATGTGTCGCCATTCAGCTTTTTCAAAGTGTTTTGAATTTTCTGTGACATCATCTGGAAAATGTTGGAAAAGCTTTTCTGCTCCTTTCATTTCAGCCACCTAAGTAGTTTAGAATAAATTGTGAAAATGAATCAATATGCTAAATATCCTTTCATCAGAAAAAATACGTCAATTTTGTTATACTAAATCTTTAGTTACCATGAGGACTTCCAATTAAATAATGTGTCGTGGAAGCACATTTAAATTTTATTATCATAATAATAAAATTACTGCTGATGGCTCTACTGTCAGCGAAGTAGCAAATGTACTCTAATTTTTAGTCCAGATGTTAAAATGAGCAATCCAAACTGCTTATTCTAGTCTGAGGCTAGGCTTCAGCACTTTCGAGAGCTCATTTAGAGTTCTCACTGGAAAAGCTTCCCTTTATACCCCAGTCACTAGAAAACGAGGTATTGGTGTATCCTGCACTGCCTCACTTGACCAACAACGAGAAGAGCCATGTGCTACTTTTTACTCTACTCCTTGAGCCCTCTTTCTCTTTAATTATGGTGCATTTGTTAAAATGATGCCATTGTGGAAACTCTTCATGCAGAGTGCATAGTATTATGACTTGTGAAAAACGCAATGAATTTATTGGCGGGTGGATCTGGCCAGAATGCCCCAGTTGAAGGTTTGATTCCAGCCAGGTGTGGGTCTATTTTACCTTTACTCCTCTATATGCTCAGGCAGTGGTTGGGCTCATATATCAACAGGCAGCATGGTTGTCACCTGGAGCCAGACTCATACATGTGCCAACCCTGTCAGCAGTTGTAAACAATAAAAGTTCTTTCATCAATCGTTTGTGTGTGGAGCAGGACTCGCCCCCTGAATGCTCATCAGTAGTTACTGAAATGGACATCCAAGTGCCACCTCTGTGTTGATGGAGGCAGGCAGGATTTTCCCCGGGTATTGGTTGTGGGGGGTCGGGAGCAGGTGAGGGTTTTGCCCTCCTTTCTGCTAGAGATCCCTGTGTACAACTAGTGGGCCACTGTGTGACACAGAATGCTGGACTAGATGGGCTGAGGCCCGATTCAGCATGGCTCTTCTTATGTTCTTATGTTCTCATTTTGATTCAAATTACATTAGTTGTTATTAAAAACCTTTTTGTGTTGGACAGACAGGAAAAATTAAAATAGAAGGGGAAGGGCTCAGAGGGAGCAGGAAAAAAAGAAGACATATGACATAGTGCTAGCCAGTGAAGAATACACATATAAAAATAGATTTATACACTGCACATTTTGTTCTAATGGATGAGGAGTACTCCTAGATGGGATAGATTCGACCCTGGAACAAAGAAAACAGAACTTAAGCTGCCAACTACGGGTGGAAACTACCCACAAATCTATAGCATGGTTAGAGAACTTAGAAGAAAATTACAAAACCTATTAAATATAGTCATTTAGGAAACTGTGCAGGGAGGTTAAAATAGCAATGAAAATACTGCTAAGCGAATAAAATCTAGTAAGCTGGAGTAGCATTCTAGAGCAATGGAACTAGAAACTAGAGAACACATGGCATTTAAGCCATGAGGGAACACATAATTTTCAATGTAAAATTTAACAATCATATTGCAGACAAATAATTGGTATGACTGCTTCCCCTCCCAAAATCTACATATATGTATACATAAAATGCATACTTTTCAGAACAATGCCTACAGTAACTGTTCCCCATTACACTATTTCCCCCCTTTCCCCCCTCCTGTCGTAGTGAACTCTTGTCCTTTGGGTTGAAGACATTCAAGGAACTTTATACAATTGATCCAAATCCTCCTCCAGGTCCGTCCGTCCCCCCCCCCCCAAATGAAAATCACCGAAGTGCTAATCCTCTATTTCTATATAATTTCATCTGTTCCCTCCTTTATGTCAGCAAATCCCAAGACTAGCTTTTCTTCTCTTGCTTCCACTTATGTAAATAAGTCAATTGGGTGTTCTCTTCTTTCTGTTTCTCCAAAATGTTCTTCCAGTATTGCTGTTTTTCCCACCAGGTCTTGTACTTGATGCACCACCATCTTCATGTCAGTTCTCATCTGGGTAAATGATTGTCTCACTTTTTTCAGTTCTGTTACCACTTTGACCTTAATTCCTACAAAGATCTGGATGAACTGATTTCTCATTGCATGGATCTCTGCCTGAATCTTCTGATTTAAATTTCCCATTTAGCTGGTATTTTAGCTGATGTTCTTCTTTTTCCTACTTAAATATATGTCTATGTATTATAATATAATAATTATATTGTAATGTAGTATAATATAATGAATAATATAATATATACTATATCTCTCGGCATTAGGAAGGGCTCATCCCATGCTTTTTACAAGTGCGTTGATGACTAAAAAGGCCAATCTGAATTAGGCAAGTTCGGTTGCAGAAAGCACAGCAGAAAGTCTCCTTGGGTGATGTTGTTTCCAAGTTGCAGTTCTTTCTGCGTTGCTGTTTCTCTTCGAGACCCATTTAGTGTGTCTTCTCGAAAGAGGCCGCAGCATTGTGGATAGTGCATCTCCATGCCTCCCAATGTGAGGCCAGGGTGGACCATTTTTGGTGATCAATCTGGCCGAGCCTGAGATGTTGTTTCAGGGAGTCCTTATATAATTGTGTATTTGTTTTACATGCAATATTGCTAATGATAATTGTGATATAATGTAGTATGAGTATGGTATAATATATTGTATATACATTGATACAATATAATACTACTGGTATTGTGATATTATAATTGTATATTTGTTTTACATGCAATATTACTAATAATATTGCGATATAATGTTATAGCGCAATGTGATGTGTAGTACTGATATTGTGCTATGGCACTAATGTAGTTTGTTGTATTTGCAGTTTGCTGTAAGCCATGCTTTGGCAGTAATGTAGTATGTTGTATTTCCAGTTTGCTGTAAGCTGCTCTGAATCCCCTTCGGGGCTGAGAAGGGCGGCATATAAATATCGTGAAATAAATAATGTCTATGTCCAGCAATTAGTCTTTCAAGATGGCACAGCTGTTTGGTTGTAATCCTTCTTCTATTGTAATCTTTCTTCCTTTCATAATGGTTCTGTTTCAGTCTCTCGTATCATCAGTCATATGTCTTTTATGTAGTGTTTATTTCAATTTGTACAGTATGTGTACAGTCATGTAAGTACGAGGGTGGGTCAATAAGTCAGTGACTTTTTGAATAAAACACAGGTTTTTGGATTTATTTTTTTTCAATGTAGTCTCCTTTGAGCTCTATATACTTTGTCCAACGTTTCTCCAATTTTTTTTATCCCTTCCAAAAATAAGATTTGTCAAGGTCATCAAAATAGGTATTTGTTTGAGATGATTTCATTGTTGGAGTCAAATCTCTTTCTGCCGAGCCATTTCTTCAGATTTGGAAACAAGAAATAGTCATTCGGGGCTAAATCCGGAGAATAGGGCGGATGAGGAAGCAATTCGTATCCCAATTCATGTATTGTTGCCATGGCAACTGCACACATGGGCACCCTTGCATTGTCCTGGTGCAAAAGAACTTTTTTCTTGGTTAAATGCGGTCATTTTTTTCCAAATCCTAATTAAATCGACCCAATAAGTTGGCATAATATTCATCATTGATTGTTTCACCAATGTGGATTATACAGCATGCATCCCAAAAAACGGTCGCCATGACTTTATTGGCTGACAAACCCACCTTGGCCTCCTTTGGCGCCGATTCACCTCGAGAAAATATGGGTTGCTTACCTGTAACCATAGTTTCTTGAGTGGTCAGCGTGAATAGCACCTATGGTATTTTCTGCGCCCTGCGCAGACAGTTCGGAATCTTTAAAAAGTTAATATCACTTTAAACTGTAGCCCCGCCCACATCCCCTCAAGCATATATAGCCAGTGGGAGGGGCTGCACCTCAGATCCTTTACTCCGCCGCAAAAGCAGCTTGAAGGACCGAGGCATGATATCAGCGGGGAGGATGGGTGGAAGCGTGCTATTCATGCTGACCACTCAAGAAACTACGGTTACAGGTAAGCAACCCATATTTTCTTTTCGTGGTCAGCCGTGAATAGCACCTATGGTAGACTAGCGAGCTAATAACATGGCTGGTGGGTATCATGCCACCGTAGTGTAGGACTGCTCTGCCACAGAATGCATCCTGTGCAAGATGAAGGTGAGCAGAGTAGACCAAGCATCTATCCAGCAGTAGCCTAGGTCTTCCAAAGGAAGCCCCTCAACGAGTAGTGGGGTTACCATAGATCTAATGGAATGATCCTTAAACTACTCAGATAAGTACAACCATTCAAATGGTAAGTCAGATATGCCCCTGGGACAATCCAGAAAGGCAACAGTTCCATAAACACATGGAGGCCACTGGCATCCTCCCAGTACGTTAAGTGTAACCATGCTATGCATGTCGAAGGAGAAGAGAATAGACGAACCACTGTCTACCAGAGATCTTCTACAGTTCTGGAAATTAAACATATAGTCGATGAAGACTGTATTCTAGAGGCGCGGAAATTGACGGAAGAAGGATTGAGCACTCCCAAGATTATGCTTGTTCATAGAACATCTAGGTTGATTCACCAAATCAAGTCTGCTTGCAAAGGCAGAAGTAAGAATTTTCTCCTTCAGTAAATGGTACAATGTCTGGAAAGACATAACGGGAAGAGTGTCTGGGACGTAACAGTGATGCGATACCGAATATAATATTATTTTCTGCAAATCCCATTGTTGATATGAGGATGAGTAAATATGTTTCAATATATTTATATTTAGTACAAATATGTCAAGTCAAAGTAAGCATATGAACTCCAAGATGTTGTGGTCTACTATTGATTTTCAGAATGAGAGTTAATTAAAGAGATCTTGAACTCTTCCAAGAGGAGATGCAAGAAGTCTAGGGCTGAAATGATAGAACAAAAGAATGTGATAACATAATTATTACAATAGAATATTGTCTGGCGACCTTTATCTTGGGTCAGGTCGCTCAGGAATCAAGGCCCATACCAAATAACAAATAAGGGGAGAAACATGTCTATATGGCCGAACCCGTACCATGCATGATGAGTAGTGATTGTAAAGTCACATAAGGTCTATATGGGCCGAAATAGGACCATGCATGCAGAGTAACGATTGTAAAGTCATATAAGGAAAAACCACATAAACCAGATATTAAAAGGAATAGAAACTTCGATTTAGTCGCCAGTATCCAGTTACAGATACACAGATAGCTATGTTACTAATGTGAAAATGGGTTGCCATGGTAGCCCTATAGTCAGGGAAACCCATGTGAGACCAACTTACATGCATTAAGCAAAGGACTGGTTCTATACGATGTAAGAAGGATGTATTGACAATAAACACCCCTGGAATCAGTTTTAGCAAACGAAGTGTCGTTATCAACAGGTAAGACTATTATATAGCAATACCATTCAAAGCTGAGAGAAAGGATGTAGCAGGTGATGTTTCTTAGGTTCAGTAAAGTTCATTAGCGGTCATTACTGTTAGATAGTCAGAGATAACTGAGAGAGTGCAAGAGGAGAGCAGTAATGGATATCTGTGGTCTGGTGACAGTAGTACCCATTCAAGATTGATATCCTCAGCAATCAGTGGCCAGAGAATAATGCAATCAGTGGCCAGAGAATAATGTCATGTGACATCACATGGAGGTATTGTTAATAATATTATTTATTTATACATTATGTATTTACGTCATTCGTATTCCGTGTTTCTCAGTCCAAAGGGGACCCATGGCAGATCGCAATGCATATACAGGCAAACATTCAATGTCATTGCCACATAGCCCATAAAGGCAATTTAACATTCCCGAATCTGTTCAATTGATCCTCATCACAAAGTGGAGCTTAAACTTACTACTTGACAGATGTAACTGCTCTTTGGGTTGCAAAGGTCGACAACAAGCTACACAAATTGGTCGAGTATTCACCTTGATCCGGGCAGGCCTCGACTTCATGAACTTCTTGTTAGTAGAGATCTTATGAATCTCCACAGGGTATTTGAAGTTCCCTGACTCCATAGTCATCCTGGCTATTAGTAAAACAAACTCATTCATGCTATCCTCCTTCGCGTTCATCGGAGGGCCAGATGTGTACCCGAAGAAACAGTGTAATCCAGGTGAATAACCTCCATGTCAAGGGGTCACATTCACTTAAGGCCCATGAAGTCTGCAACAAGGGCCCCTACCGCTGAGTCAACTGAAGTAGATGAGACAGTTGCGATCAGTTCATGTATCATCCTGACATCTAGTAAGGGACGCTAATGTTACCAAGTAATACATTCTGTTCACTTTATAGGCTCAGACGAAACCAGTCAGGTTTTAATACCAATGTTTCTGAAATACATTGTTAGCTCCTGATACAAGAAACATATAATTACTCAGCAAACATAACTATGTGACGAATGTTGCTGTCCTTGAGCAAACAGGGGTCACCAGCAACGAGACCATGCTATAGAGAACACAGTTGCACTGGGCAGGGAACATCTATAAGATGGAGGAACACCGGTTCCAAAGACACTACTCTATGGTGAACTCGCTCCAGGTCATCCCAAAAAAAGGGCTCCCTATAACAACATCTCAAGCCCAGCAATGGTCACATTTGGAGGCATGGAGATGCAATATCCACAATGCTGTGGCATCTTTCGAGAAGACATGCCGAACGAGTCTCGAGAGAGACGACAGCGCAGAAAGAACTGCAACTTGGAAACAATCTCACCAAAGGAGACTTTCTGCTGTGCTTTCTGCAAGCGAACTTGCTTTTCTCAGATTGGTCTTTTATTCATCAATGCTGACCTCCTGATGTGCTTTCTGCAAGCGAACTTGCTTTTCTCAGATTGGTCTTTTAGTCATCAATGCTGACCTCCTGCTGTGCTTTCTGCAAGCGAACTTGCCTTTCTCAGATTGGTCTTTAGTCATCAATGCTGACTTTCTGCTTTGCTTTCTGCAAGCGAACTTGCTTTTCTCAGATTGGTCTTTTAGACATCAATGCTGACCTCCTGCTGACTTTCTGAACTTGCTTTTTCAGATTGGTCTTTTAGTCATCAATGCTGACCTCCTTGTGCTTTCTGCAGAATTGCCTTTCTCAGATTGGTCTTTAGTCATCAATGCTGACTTTCTGCTTTGCTTTCTGCAAGCGAACTTGTCAGATTGGTCTTTTAGACATCAATGCTGACTTTCTGCTGTGCTTTCTGCAAGCAAACTTGCTTTCCTCAGATTCTTCAGCCATTCGCTTGTAAAAGCGTGTGATGATGTTCGCGAAGCAATGTTGAGAGTCCCATAAGTAAAGGTGATGACACCTGTTGTGGTCTCGAGGAGGGTATGAGGAACGTTCTCTTGGTAAACTAAAACATGCTCTTAGGTTTGTAGTTGAGTCATACCAATTTTACAGTATCTCAATCCATTCCTGCTTTCAGTTATTTAAGGCACCAGCACTCCAGTGTCCTCATGGATAAGTAAACATATCATTATAATTATGTTAGGCTCAAGTAATTATTATTATTTCACTTTGTTTCACGTCTCCATTTATTTTGAGAGCCGTTGTTGTCCTGAAACACCTTAAATTCATATGGCTGGCATGACTGCATGGATTGCTGTTACCTCCCATCAGAGTGGTACCTATTGACCTACTCATATTTACATGCTTCTGAATGGCTGGCTAAATTCCTAGCACCCCAATCCATGGCTGATACAATATATGGCACACTATACTTTCAGTGCCATCAATGACAAGTAGGAACTTCCTCTATAAGGTGGAGTCCTTGGAGGGCGCTGGGGCGCGACCCCCCCCCCCCCGGCCCGGAGAGGTGGGCGGCGGCCGAGGCCGCAAAGATGGCGCCGGGCTGAACCTGCTCGGCGTCCTCCGCCCCGCCCCCTTCGCTCCCTCCGGCCATCCTGGACACGTCGACCCCGCCTCCCCCTGCCCCAGTGCACCCGTCATCAGTGGGCGCCTGGCCGGCGACGCCAGGGGACTTCGACATCTCCCGGGCCTTGGCAAGAGCCCCGGGGGCCCGGCCCCGCCGCCTGGCTTGTCGTCTGTCCCCGGTGCCTCCAAGATCCACACCGGAACTGCCATCTGCCCTGCCACCGTCCTGGGACCAGGGTGAGTTTGGTGGCGTAGCCCGGGGAGAGACGACCCAAAGGACAACCAGCCCAGAGGACGGTACGGTGAGTGGTCACCTGGAACGGAGGCCACACCGCCGTCGGAGGAGGCGCCGCCGTAGGCCGAAGATCGCCGGCCCCTCTCCTCCCGACCCCCCCAGGGACTCCCGACGCCGAGGCTGTCGACCCCTCAGACCCCCCAGACCCCTGGCTAGCCAGCAGGAAGGGGGGATGCCGCTTGGCCAACGGGAGGAGCGGAGGCCCCCCGTCCCTGGACCCAGGCCTGGGCGATCGTTCCGCTCGAGGACCTTTTGGGGTCCGGGTGCCAAGCGCGGCTGCTGGCCACTCCCGAAGCCATTGCACTCTGACTTCTTGTGCCCGTCACTCGATCAGGCCACCGGACGGAGGAGGCGGGCCCACACTTTTCTCCCTCGGCCAACGGGGGTGCCTCTTTCTGAGCCCCCTTTCCCTCCCCCCTTTTGATGGCCTGATGGGTCTAGCATAGGCCCCAGACCACCCTGTGTCGTCCGATCCCTGACCCTGTTCCACTTCCCTAAATTCCTGTCGTTGTGTATCGTCCAGTTTTGTCTTTTTATTCTGTACTTGTTTCTTAACCTTGTAAGCCGCTGCGAGCCGTATGGAGTTAGCGGCATATAAGCCCAAAGAAATAATAAAATAATAATAATAATATAATATCATAGGCTCAAGTAAGGGTTCCCTTGACATAAAGTGTCTGGGACTTTGTGAATTTGAACTCACATTAACCTGCCTTGGAACTGGTAGGTTGGCGAATGCCAGGGTGACCTCTTGGAGATGCCATAGTAGCAACCCTTGCCACGTGGCCAGATTACCCATCAGTCGTTGTGGCACGTCACACTTAAAACGACACTGCGGGGATTCCTACTATATCTGTGCCACGCAAAAGCCCGAGAGCCATTTCGACGAGACAGTCTTCAGGCTCCCGGCTAAGGGACGCGTCCCTTGCGTGCGCCTTCATCTTGATGGTGGAGGATCCAATTGCGCATGCTCACGCTCTTCCTTTCCTTCTTCCGACGTCGTCGAAAAGGATAGAGGCGCCCGGCATGCTCCCAGTAGATGGCGCTCTCGATCTCGAGAGCGCGCGTGCGCGAGCCCCTTCCGTCGACAAGAGGAGAGAGGGACCTGGGGCGCATGCGTGTGTCTTTTCGAGCCCAAGCAAGCTCTCGGGACCGAGCACCCTCGATCTCTAGGCAGGATACCTCCAGGGCTCCTTGATACTGCGAGAAAGGTCAGGAGCGCACTCGCTAAGCCAGCGTCCTCCAGGGCTCGAAAGGACTTTCCTCTTTCCCTTGCACCATCGGGGAGCGCCGCGCGTCCTCTATTCCTCAAAGGCCTTTCCTCCCTCCCGCAGTGGTTCCTGGCACCGAAGCCAAGTTCACTCCGGGAGCCTTGCTCGTACAGAGGTAAGGCAGAGAGAGCTGCTGGCACACGGTCGGGCCTCAATAGAAGGGCACACTTTGGCCTCTGGCAGCATTAAATGGAGGGCTTTCAGTTCAGGCGGGCCTCTCCTGGAACGACCCGCATCGATGGTGGGCCTGAGCTCGATAGAGGGCCTCCATTGAGCACCCGAGCTCGACGGAGGGCCTCTGTTTCCTCCGTTTGCCCTCGCGCATGCCTCACATGGGGACAGAGGTGGGGCAGAGGCGCTGTTGAAGGGACTCCAGTCCCAGCCGTCTTGCGCATGATTCACGCTCAAAGCGGATCAGAGGCGCGGAATGGGGAACTCCAGCCCCGACGGCCTCACGCATGCTTCACACCCGAGGGTGGAGGGAGCAGAGGCGCTAATCTCCATGTTGCTAGACACATGGGCTCAAAGAAGGTTGGCGGCCATTTTGGCTGCATGTCGCACACCCGAAGGTGGGACAGAGGCGCTCTTTAAAGTGGTGGCCCATCTATGCTTCAGTCTTCGACGTTGCAGAGCTCCTGCATTCCGGGGAGGTTGGCGGCCATTTTGGCAGCACTTCTCTTCAGCCTTTTACCGTTGATGCCACCAACTGTCAACTCAGGTGGTGTTAATATATAACTACCAATATGATGAATATGGAATTTCATTATTTAATATTAATATTAAATATTAATATGTTACATTTTATTAATATTATTTTCAGTAAAAATAAGTGGTAACAAAACACCTCTTATCAAAAGGTAATCATTAATATCAAAAGTAATAATTAATAATTCCAAAAGGTAATTAATAATATCAGAAGATTAATCAAAAGTAATAATTAATTAATAATAAATGGTGATGGCTAATTTTCACCAAGATGAATAATTAATATAATTACAATTAATAATAAATAATAAGTGGTGATGGCTAATTTTCACCAAGATGAATAATTAATATAATTACAATTAATAATTGGTGGTGGCAAAACACCACCAATATGAAGAATATTAGAAATTTACAATTTGTAGTCCTTAACGCTAGTCAAGAAATATGAGATAAGATTCCTAGCTGTTGCAGCAGCGGCGGATAAAAGGATCTGAGGTGCAGCCCCTCCCACTGGCTATATATGCCCGAGGGGATGTGGGCGGGGCTACAGTTTAAAGTGATATTAACTTTTTAAAGATTCCGAACTGTCTGCGCAGGGCGCAGGAAATACCATAGGTGCTATTCACGGCTGACCACGAAAAGAAACCCACTGTTTTGACTGCTGTTTGGTCTCTGGTGTGTTGTGGTGGATCCAGGTTTCATCCATGGTTGCGAAACGGCGCAAAAACCTGTCCATATTGCGGTTGAACAACGCCAAACACTCCTGCGAAATTGTCACACGATTGCGGTTGTGGTCGATTGTGAGCAAACACGGCACCCATTTTACGGAAAGCTTTCTCATATCCAAGTGATCATTTAAAATTGAAATCACTGAGCCATGTGAGATGCCTATGGCTTCCACAATCTCTCGCACTTTCAATCTCTGATCGGCCAACACCATATCATGATTTTTTTCAATTGTTTCAGGTGTAGAGACCTCAACTGGGCATCCAGAATGTACGGCATCTTCCGCGCTTGTATGGCCACAATGAAATTCAATAAATCACTTTTTTACCATTTAAATTGATGGTGCGGAGTCCCCATAGTATTTATCAAACTTAGCTTTGGTTTGAGTGTTTTTCCCCCACAAAAAATGCTTAATGAGCACACAAAATCCACTTTTTCTCAATTTTCTCCTCAAATCACGCGGTAGTCTGCTATCAATTGTCAAACACAAACACAGCTTGTTCAAATTTTGATATGAGTCAGCTGACAGATGCCTGTTGACAGGAGCAGTGTTGCCCTTTCAGTTAAGAGGTGAGAAATTCAAAAAGTCACGGACTTATTGACCCGCCCTCGTATTAAATGACTTATTATCACTGTCTCTCTTTGTAGCCATGTATTGCATTTTGTTGATTCAGGTGTGACCTTGATATTTAATGTAGTTTAAACAATGCAGGGCTCTCAGCTTAGATGTTTTCCAAGTAAAAACTGGTATATATAATTATATAATTCCAAACTACTTACAAAATACAATTTATTTTATATTATAAGTAGAGTTATCTTTTCAAAACCAATTCAAAGCATGTAAAATAGATAAGGGGATACTTTTTTCTTTTCCTTTGGAACAGTTAAACATGTTTCTGTTGTTAATATTGCCGGTAGGGTTATCATTTGAAGGAAAGTTAAATGTAATTAAATCTCAAAGGACTCCCGTGCAGTTTCTTGTTGTCTGTTTAGCTTTTTTTTCTAGAAATTCGGCTTTGATTAAAGCTTTGTTACCAAAACAATAGTCTTGTTGCATTTCAAATAGTGTCGCTTATTGATTTTCCAGGGGCCCCGTCCGACTGTTTGTATACCACACAAATTAGTACTCACATCATTTTGGGGGGCTGTAGCTGGTGGACTACGACTCCCCTATACCATGGGAAGATTTTCCTGTTTGGCAGTTGTTGCTTTGCAGCGACCGCTGTATTTTGTTTCATCTCCTTAGAGAGGTGTAAGGAGAGGACCTTGCTCCTCCACAGTCAAATTGGAAGTCCTGAACGCATAACATTCAGCATGTTCTGGAAACCATCATGCCTAGGCTTTTTTTCATGTTGATCAGCCATTTTCAAGTTTACATCTCAGAACTCCTCTTACAAATTCAGATTAATAATTTTAAAAACCCTGTCATGATAGGTATACACAACACAAGATCACAAAGATTTCCAAGAACATCCTTGTGACAGGGGATAAGATGAAACATTTGTCTCAGAACTGCAACTGAATCACATGAAGTGCTGATGACACAAATCTGGAAAAGGGCTTATAATTCTGTAACTATATAGGCTGTGATACATAATCTTTTCAGGTTGTTAAGCATTTAATATGGGCTTTTGATTTTAAAAGACTTTCTCGTCATTATTACATTATTATGGTGGGTCTAAACATGGAGGCATGATTGCTATGTTTAAAATACTTTTAAGTCTAGAAGGGCACCCAAACTGCGCACCTGTGACTTCAGGGGGAGTGCAACCCCATCAAGCACCACGATCCGGTTTACGATCGACCAAGAGGACCTCTGTCTTGTCAGGATTGATCTTCAGCTTATTCATCCTCATCCAGTCAGTCACAGCGGCCAGGCACTCGAGGGGCTTCCTTGGAATTAGGTGGAGAGGAGTAATAGAGTTGGGTATCATCTGCATAGAGATGGCACCCCACTCCAAAACCCCGGATGACCTCTCCCAGCGGTTTCATGTAGATGTCAAAGAGCATAGGGGACAGAATGGAACCTTGCGGGACCCCACAGGTCAAAGGCCAGGGGTCCGAGCAGATGTTCCCCAGCTTCACCATTTGGGAACAACCCACCAAGGACCGGAGCCATGACAAAACCATGCCCCCAAGACCCATCCCAGAAAGCCGTCCCAGAAGGATACCATGGTCGATGGTATCGAAAGCCACTGAGATGTCCAAGAGAACCAGCAGGGTCACAACTCTCCCTGTCCAACTCTCTACGGAGGTCATTCACCAAGGCGACCAAAGCCGTTGTCAGGAACTTCAATGCTTTCCAGTAAAGACGCTACAGAACTGCTGCTTCTTCCAGTGGTAGTTTATTGAAGACACAAAACCTATAAAGCTGAAGCACCCGCTTCCCATCACCACAATCCTTATATACTAATCCCTCCCCCATGCAATGCCTGGAGAGGGTTGCACCCTGACTCAGCAATCCCAGTGAGTCTTTGCATTACCCAGAGTCTTATCTAGACCAAAGGTCATAGTCCCAGTATATTCAACTGCAAAGAAATAGAGCAAAGTTCATGGTTGAGTCATCTCTCTCTGACTCAGCAACTCAGGTGAAAGTAGTGGGCTCATGGCAGGCTGGGATCTGTCTCTGGCCCCAGGCATAGAGATTCTAGCCCTGACAGCCGTCTCAGTACCGTGACCAGGTCTAAAGCCAGACTGTGACTGATCCAGGTAATAGATGTCTTCTAGGAAACCCTGGAGCTGCAAAGCGACCACCCGCTCTAGCACCTTGCCCAAGAAAGGGAGGTTGGAGACCGGCCTGTAGTTGTTCAGGACCGTGGAGCCTTTTTCAGGAGTCGTCTAACCACCGCCTATTTCAGTCCCGATGGAAATGTCCCTTGCTCCAAGGAAGCGTTAATGATCCACACAAACCAATCGATTAACCCACCTTTGGCTGATTTAATTAACCAGGAAGGGCAAGGGTCCAGATCCGATGTGGTCACTCTCACAGCCCCAAGGATGCCCTCCACGTCTTCAGAATGAACAAGCCGAAAGGAATCCCACAAAATCGGACAGACAGATGCCACAGTCACCTCCCCTGGAACTGTATTTAAGTTGGAATCCAACTCGAGGCGTATCCGAGAGACTTTATCCGCAAAATGATGCGCAAAATCGCAGCACCGAGCCTTCGGTGATCTCCCCCTCCCCCGGAGGGTGAAGGAGCTCCCGACGACCCGAAACAGCTCAAATGGTCTATTGGATGTGGACACTATGCGGGCAGTCAAGAATGACTCCTTGGCTGTTCGTATAGCCACGGTACAGGCCCTAATTGAGGCGACACATCGAGATTTCCTCCAGATGCACTCGCCTCCTTCTCACCCGCTGTCATGAACTCACAACACCCATTCGAAATGACTCACAAGGAGCGTCTTGGATATCACTCAAAAACTTTACTGATGGAAGTCAAGAACAAGGTTAAGGCCGAAAGTGGCTGGTACAGCAATGCACATTCCTTTATAGCTACCTCCCCCACATTCAAACAGGCAGTGCCCGCCCAACATAAACCCCGTGCTTTATTCCCGCCAATATTCTAGGAGCGTTTCTTCTCAGGGCCAAGCGAACAGGTGCTTATCTGGTGTTATTGTGTCATGGCCCAGATTCCCAGCCTTCATCCATAGGCTGCAAAACTGGGTCCTGACACCCGCTTCATCTCTGCCAGCTCCTCAGAGAACCAAGACGGCGTGACTCTGCGCAATGAGAGGGGATGTTCAGGAGCAATCATGTCTATCACCCTGGACATCTCGCTGTTATAGCGATCGACCAGGGTGTCGACAGGATCGCCAGCCTCCATGACAGGAAGAACCCCAAGATTCCTCAGAAATCCATCTGGATCCATCTGGATCCATCAGTTTCCCGTGGCAGACCATCTTAATTGGTCCACCACCCCTGCGAAGGTTAGTGGCTGCAGCAAGTCTAAAACTGATCAGATGATGGTCAGACCATGACAAAGGAATAATATTTTGCTCTTCCACTCTGACACCTCCACTGTCCGCAGCAAAGACTAGGTCCAGTGTATGTCCAGCCTGATGGGTGGGTCCAGATATCACTTGTGACAGCCCCATGGTTCCTTGTCTGGATTTCCAGGAACAGTGCGCGATTTCTCAGCGGCTTTCCTGCCCGAACAGCCAGTCCCGGGCTTGTTCATTACTACAGGCACGGCACGCGGGGGCTGCTCCGGCTTCGCCATCCACTCTCACTGTTTGGAGGCTTCCTCGTATGAGTGACTACCCTACAGTGAGCATTTCCACTGAGTTGTTTCTGCTCCTGCGGATATTATCATTTTGGGACCTTCCCTTACTTACTTATCCTTTCCAGGGACTGTTTTTCAACTACAGGGTTTCAGAGACTTTTATCTCTCTCCTCCTGAGTGTGCTGGCCGCCTTAAGACTTGTATGTTGATTTGGATGTATACCACATTTCATCTTGTAAGACTTGATGTTTATTTGAATGTATGCCACATTTCATATTGATGATGCTATGAAATTCACTGTTGATATATAAAGTCTTTACGTGTGTGACAATTACCTGCATAGTTATTATTTCCATTCAGTTCTACTGTGTATTTTGGACTTAGTGCTAACACGGTCCCCTCCTGTTGTATAGAGCCCCATGGTTGTCATGGCAACCATGAAATCATGAGCCGCTCCTGTTAAAGTGGTCTCTGCATGAATATTAAAGTCTCCCAACACGATCAAACGTGACCACATTTGCGAGCTCTGGCAGGGAGACTGCTGTGTCACGGGGTGGACAGTTCACCAGCAAAATCCCCAAACTATCACGGGTTTCCACCCTCAGGTGGACACACAAACCCAGAAGACTGTGGAACAGCGCATCTGATCATGGAGATGGACTGCCGAAAGACTACTGCGACCCCTCCTCCCCGCCCCCCAGGCCTAGCCTGCTGGTGCACTCCAAAACCAGGTGGACATAGCTGGGTTCAATTGACTCCCCCCATTTCGTCCAGCCAGGTCTCAGTGATGCAAGCCAGGTCCACCCCCTCATCCAGGATCAAGTCCTGGATGACAGCTGTTTGATATATCAGCGCTCCGCATGGCCACAGTGATAAAAGGACTGATGAATTGCAGTCATAAATCAATTAGGTAGTTTATTTACACTTTATATAGCAGCACATAGCAAACACGTCCGATCGCTCCGGTGGCTATTGCTGTCTCCTGTTATCAGTCCTAGGCACGCCCCCGGCATTCCAAAGGTGATGACTAAAATCCAGTCTCCTATCAGGAAGTAGGAACTAGTCCACGCTAGAAACACTGAAACACTCTGTGATCCATTTAACTGCATCCATGCTGGACAGCATTTCAAACAGTACATAGTCACATAGCCAGCTTTAAAACACACACACTATTAAATCTCCCACTACACACAGCACCAACATGATATACATTTAAGGCAGAGATGGGGAAAATGCAGGTCACGAATTATATCTAGCCTCCAAGAATGTCTTCTCCTCGTGTTCCACAGTGTTTTGTACTGATTTTTTTTTAAAAGCTAAAATGTCTCACTTGGGGGTGATTTCATCATCCTGACTCACCCATTCCCACTTACCCCTTAGACCAGGGGTGCAATTACCAGCCCTCCAGGTGTTTTGGACTTCAACTCCCAGAAATCCTAACAGCTGGTAAACTGGCTAGGATTTCTGGGAGTTGAAGTCCAAAACACCTGGAGGGCCGGTAATTGCCCACCCCTGCCTTAGCCACACATTTCTGCTACTAATTTTGCTACATTTTGTGCAGGTTAGACTTAGGAGAAGCCTTTCCCCTCCAAAAGTAAATGAATGAGAGGTGAGTTAGATAAGTTACTTCCTTTCTGATGACAGAAGTCAAATAGTGATATCAATGTTGGGAAAGGAACAAAAGTCTATGTTTACTCCCACTAGTTTCATTGAAGCACAACTGGAGTGCATTATGACTCCAGTCTGAAGAACATCCATATTTAGACAGAGATTCATAAAAATTCTCTGGGTTGGAGTTTATCTTGATTCTATTTAGCATAATTGCCATTCTCCCTCCTCCCCTGTGATTTAAGAAGAAAAAGAAAAACAAGAGAAGCCTCTAGGGAAAAAAAACTACAATTATTGTTTTATGGAACCTGGATCAGAAGAGGAATGTGGATGTAGTTCTCTTGAGTGAAGAATGCCTTAGAGATTTCAGAGTATCTCAAGATACTATGAAGTATCATAGCATTGAAATATCAGAAGCACCTTAGGAACAGAGTTGAAAGAGCAAACACTGTTTGTGGTCAATTTCCATGACAAAAAACATCAGTGCAGTACTTGTATCTGCCCCTGAGTAAGTCCAATTTCTAAAGTGGGAAGAACAAGATCTTATTCTATTCTGTATCCAAGATTATAGAATTTATTTATTAATTTGTTTTTATATCCGAATATTCTTCGTAAATAGTCAGAGTAGCTAACAAATAATATTAGATATGGTACAATACACAAATATCATTGAAGTTCTGAATATAAAAACAGAGATATATAATACAGTAAATATATGTAAAATAAAAATATAATAAAGGAATTTATATTACCTTTAAGAAAGAGCTCCGAATTACTTTAATTACTTTGTCTTTAAAAGTTTGTACTAGAAAAAGTGCTTGTAGACTCTGTTGATATTGTTTCTCACAAAATTCATTCAAAGTGTAAGTGTGGGAAGTGTCTACCTAATAAAACAGAGAAAAAAATCAAACCAATGTCAAACTTTTGACTCACATGTGAAAGTATGTTATTCTCAACATACACAAAGCAACTTGGTAAAAAATTGTTTTAAAACAAGAAAATGTATTACAAATAATGATGGGAACTTACTTTTTCAAGCTAGCAAATGTGACAACTATACAGAACATAAGAGTCGAATTAATTATACTTAGTATAATTTAAGTCCCAACTAAGAATGAGGAAAAAACAGTTGACATTTAGGGTAGCATCTTGATTAGTTCTTGTGACTGTAAACTTGTAACTTTTGGAAATCTGGTTTATGATGATTAGTAATAAAACACAATTCCAAAAACCTAATTCTCAGAAGGGTATCCAAGTGGGTACAAATTGGGCGTTCAGGAAATGACTGCAGTGCTTTCCCAGAGATTTGTTGTGAACAGTTATGGTAGAACACTGAAGGATGTCTTCAGTCATCAATCTCAATGTGTCCCACAACCAGGAGAGTTCTGAGGTCAGCATTTGCCAGCCTCCCAATCTACAGAAGCTCAGAAAACCTTCAGTTGGTGTACTGCTTGGCTTATGAGATGAATTGGGTGGGGTGGCAGCAGCAGAAATAGTGATGACAGAGTTCAATTATTGGAGCTACACTTGATGATGCAGGATTCTGTTCATTTTCTCTCCCGTATCAGCTAAAAACAGAACTACATACTAATTTATAATTAGGGTAATCACATTACAATATATTGTTACATTTATAACCTATTTTTTTCAGTGAATTCAAGGTACCACTTTACTTTCACAGCAATGTTATGAAGTAGATTGGACCGGATCAAGTTCACCCAATATTGCATTCCTTGGTGAATAACTGGAGTATGCATTAGTCTCCTAGGTTCAGTGTCCCATAGCAAGCAAGTTCTCTTTCTCTCAGAACTCCTCGAGCCACAAAAGATATTTTGAATCAATTGAGCATTTAGTCATCAACTGACTTTTACAGAAAGATTTTTAAAATGTGGGGTGCTTTTACTTTATGTTTTTAAATCATTTAAGTTGCTTTAAATACCATATGTGTCTGGGCTTTCAGATAATACCTTATTTGACTATCTGTAGTTTTTAAATTATTCATGTTGTCAGCTGAGATAAGTAAACAAATACGTTTAGATTAGGGGTTCTTTGTATTCTAAATATTGTTTCTTCTCACCTTTATAAAATGAATAGGTACATCCTCTGAAGATTTATTTCTCTTAGGGCTACTCACATCCACGCACAATGCTTGGATATAAAGCAAGCATCTTTGTAATATCTCATCAACAAAAAATAGTTGTTTGTATATAACCATTCTATAAACAAGAAGATTGAAATGTTAAATTCTTTTTACAGAAATATATTTGATGTCAACTTATACTTGCATTATAAGCTGCATACTGCATCTTCAACTTAATGATGGGACTGTGTATACTTGAAAAAAAATACCCCTTATTTGCTCTATTTTCCAGATCCACATGGATTCACGTTTGCTACATTAGCAACACATGAAGTAATCACATCTTGGCAAGTCTGTCTTTGGCATGCACACGTGTCTCCTGGGCAAGGACATCTTATAATCATCATCATCCTTTTTATTAAAGATAATTAAAGACCATCTCCCCAAGGGACTCAGGATGGCTCACAGAAGCACTCCAAGTGCTACATGTAGACAACAATACATAAGTATAAATACAATGACCTAAGTATAATCAAATTTGAAAATTATAAAATTCCTAAAACACAGTTTAGGAATTTAGGCTTGATGCAAGTTTACTTGCAAAACACTCCTATTTGTATATCGATGGCCTCACAGCAGTTGCGACTTCCCTTTTTTTCTTTCCCATCATTAATGAGAATCTAAATATTTCCAGCTAAGGTGTCTTCAACCATTCTGTGGTGCAGAGATGTGTTAACACTGATATATGAGTACACCGATCTGCTATTAGCCACACATATATTCTTGGGATGTTTTTTAAAATTAATAACAAGTGAATGTAAAATTAAGCATTAAGCCATGCACAAATCCACTTCCTGGCAGAAACAATCATATGACCTGTTGGCTTTTGTCAACCAATTTGGGTCACCCTCTACACCTCCTCCAGCACCAATGCAAATACCAACTGCTCAGGACTGATACACAAAACCAAACCTCTGGAAATCATTTGGATCATTATTCAAAATGCTGGGTGGAAGACAAATCTTGTTAAAGTGGTTTAGGGATCAAAGATCCAATTGAGATACAAATTTTCATGAACGTTGTGTGTCAAGATAGTAGGCAAGAAGAAATATGGGTTGCTTACCTGTAACCATAGTTCCTTGAGTGGTCACCTGTGAATACATACATTTGATATTTGCGCTTGCGCAGACAAACTTCGGAACCTTCTAGAAAGAATTCTAACCAGCCCAGCTGAAGCCCCGCCCACCACTCCTCCACCGCATATATAGAGAGTGGGAGGGGCTTCAGCCCTCACTTCTCTCCAAAGTTGTGAGAAATAACAAAGAAAATGTGAGGGCATGACTAGAGGGGAGGACGGGTTGGCTGTATGTATTCACAGGTGACCACTCAAGGAACTATGGTTACAGGTAAGCAACGCATATTTACCTTTTTGTGGTCAACTGTGAATACATACATTTGATAGAATAGCGAGCTACTGACCTTGGTTGGTGGGAGTCATGCCACCACAGAGAAGAGGACTGCTCTTCCAAAATCAGTCTGTCTCCTAGAAACCACATCTAGTTTGTAGTGGGAGACGAACGTGTGATGGGAAGACCACGTGGCCGCATGGCACACAGCATCAAGCGAAACGCCCCTCAAAAAAAGCCGCCGATGTGGGACTTCCGGTTGGTGGCTGCAAGGTGGCGGACGTGTCCACTCGGGCTCCGAGGGGCAACTCCAAAGCGACGAAGCCAGGGAGCTGATCCTTCCCCAAACAGAAGCGGATTGAGGCTTCTAGGGGTGCACCCCCAAGACGCGCACGGCCGACGGTGTCAGCGGAGGGCCCCCCTCAAGGAGGCTCGCCAGGAACACCCGGCAACGGCGCGCAAGGGGCAGGCGAGTCGCCATTGGTATTGAGACCGACAGGTCTCAGCTACCGCCACCAGCCACCAGTTCAAAAGCTGAAAACTTGAAATCAGGGGAAAAGACTCAGAAAAGCAATAGTCCTCAGGCACCAAAACAGGCTCTCACTTAATTTCGGCTACAGAGGGAGAGGAAGCTGGGTTGCGGCGCGGCAGAGAGAACAGCAGCGACAGCTGCTCCCGCGACAACGGAGGGAAACTGACAAGGGAAACGACAAGGAGATCGGGGAAGCCAGGACCTAGGAAAGACCGGGAAAGGTAACGGAACCACCCCCCCCCCCCCCCCGACTCAGAAATAAAGAACAACGCAGCAGCAAGGCAAACAGTAAACAGTAACGCCAAGAAAAGGGGACATAAGGCATTGGGAAAGCTCCGGAGGGACAACCCCCGGGAAAAGCACCTCCCCCCCCCCTACGGTAAGGGTTTTGAGAAGGCCAGTAGAAGCCATTCCACAACTGACCTTGAAAACGCTGGGCACAGCTGAGGGAGAGTGACGGAGACGGAGAGGAGGAGGGCCGGAGGGTGGCCTTGGAAATCCTCTCGGCCCTTCTCCCCCGCCTTCCCCGGCGGAAGCACAAGAGCGCGCGAGGTGAGCGCGCAGCGAAAGCCCGTGAAGAAGAGCCCAGTCTCGAAGGCCGAATTCTCGCGAGAAGGGGTGAGGAACGAACGAATCTAAACAGGAAGTAAACAAGGGAAAGGTCCTTGGGCGCTGATCAGGATAGAGCACGGGGAACGGAACAGAACAGGACGACCCGAAGGCATAGAGAGGAGAGGAGATTAAAGCAATACAAAGCATCCAACCAAGGTAAGACCAACGCCCCCGAAACATATACTTTAGATCCCGGATTAGGAAATAAGGAAAGGACACGCCAATAGAAGGATAATTAGCGACCACTCAGAATCCTCCATAACTGGTCAGCTGGGGAACAAAGGATAATAGCGGCACGACGACACGACCGGGGAGAGACGAAGAACTCAGAAAAGTTCCCGGGGCCCACCTAACTATGAGCAATATGAGAGGGAATCCCGCTAGAATGCAAACATTGAAGGTGCCAAATAGAAGGAACTCCCTCCCAGAGGATGTAGGCTTCAGGGAGATGATGGAAGAAATAAAGAACATCTCAAGAAAACAGGATAGGCAGCACATGGAACTACAAAATGAAATCAAAACAATGAACAATAACATAAGAGAGGATCTAAAGGCGATGAGGGAAGACCTCGAGAGAGTCAAACAAGACAATCAAAGGATGATTAAAACACAGGCCAAACTTGAAGTGAAGACGGACCAGTTGGAGGCTACGAGCCAGAAGATCCAACTGCAAATGGAGATGTTGGAAAATAAGGCCCTAGAATATCAGTTAAGAATTCGAAACCTGGCGGAGACGGAGAATGAAAATTTGAAAGCCATAATTATGGATGTATTGGCTGAGTTACTAGAGAAGGAAGTAGAGACAATAGAAAACGAGGTGGACAGAACATACAGGATTTCGACTAGCTTCGCAAAAAAGAACAAAACCCCCAGAGACACGATAGTGACTTTTGCAAAAAAATCTTTCAGAGATGAGATACTCCAAAAACAAGCCAAAACTGCAATGTACTATAAAGACAGGAAGATCATCATTCTCAAGGAAGTCTCCCAGCAAACTTTGGCGAAAAGAAGGAATTACAGATTTCTAACGGAGGAGTTACAAAAGCGAAAAGTCAAATATAGATGGGAAAAAGGCGAAGGCATAACAGTAACGTGGAGAGAAACCAGATACTGGCTGAACACTGTGGAGAAAGCAAGGGCTTTCTTTCACCAACATATAAGAGACAGTAGGCAAGAATACCCGCAATATGGCACTAAAGAACAGAAGGGAGACCCAAGAAAACGGGAAGAGGCAAAGCAAAGACAACATGACAATGAGGAGGGAGAATTAGAAGAGGAGGAGGAAGGAGTAGAAATGACGGACTTTGAGGAAATTGACTCCCCAGGGGTCGTCATGAAAAGGAATCTCAAAAGACTCCGGAAGTTTTCGCCGGAAAATTACCAACTAGCGATTCCGCAAGACGAGATACTCGAAGAAGACTCTGAGACAGGGGACAATATGCAAAAGAATGGACCTTAAAATCTACTCAAACAACATAAATGGCCTGAACTCCCCCACTAAAAGGAGACTCACCTTTGAACACTTAAGAAAGAAAAACTGCGGGATTACCCTACTGCAAGAAACCCACGTCGCCAGCCGACACGTTAAACACTTAGAAGCACCAAAATTGGGAAAATTATATTATGCTTCCAGCGAGGAAAAGAAAAAAGGAGTAGCCACCTATATCAAACCAAATATCCCATCTAGTTTGGCCTTTAAAGACATGCAGGGCAGATTCGTAGGGACTTTGGTAGAAATAAATAACTCAAAACTGCTGATTTGCAATATTTATTGCCCGAATGGCCCTAAGACTAAGTTCTTGAGAGAGCTTAAGGCACAAATAGAAAAACAAAAATACGACGAACTCATTGTTGCAGGGGACTTCAATGGGGTAGTGGACTCGGAAATAGATAGATCCGGCAGGGCCGGTACACCAGGAAGTAAGGCCAAGAAAGGGGGACAACTCCCCAAGGAATTTCTACGTTTCCTGGAAAAAGAAAATTTAATTGACATATGGAGACATCATAAGGGGACAGAAAGGGACTACACTTTCCTCTCTGGAAGACATGGCACCTGGTCCCGCATCGACATGATCTGGGCTCCGGGGAGCCTGTCGACAAGAGTGAAAAACATAGAAATATCACCGTGCATACATTCCGATCACTGCCCCATTGAAATGTATATTAAGGGAAAGAAACGACAATACAGGTGGAGACTACAGGACAGCCTAGTACAAAAGGCGGAAGACATTGAGGCAATCAGAAAGCTTTTAAAAGAATACCTAGAGGTCAACGCGGGAGAAGAAACTAGTAAGAATACGCAATGGGAGGCTATGAAGGTAGTGATGAGGGGACATTACATACAGCTAAACAGCAAAAAGAACAAACTGCGCCAACAAAAAATTAGAGAGCTAGCAGACAACATTAAAATGACAGAAAATATTCTTAAACATAACCCTAGAGAGACAAAGGCCACCAAAAATCTCAAAGCCCTAAAAAAACAACTACTGCTACTAGAAACAGAAAACCTGGAACGACAGATGAGGTACATAAAAGCCAAATATTTCCAGAACGCAAATAAAATAGGAAAATGGTTAGCCTCCAAGCTGAAGGAAAAGAGAGCCAAAACGTGCATAACTAAGATAGAGAACGAAGGAAGCATAATAACTGAGGAAGGAAAGATAGCGGAGGCATTTACAAGATTTTATAGAGAGCTATACTCAAGGGATAAAACATCCAAGGACGCAATTACTGAGTATATTAGTAATCTAAAAATGACAAAAGCTTCAGAGGAGCAGAGAAACATACTTAATGGACCGATCACGATGGCAGAAATCGACATTGGAATAAGCAAGCTAAAAAACAAGAAATCCCCAGGACCCGATGGGTTCACTGCCATTTTCTATAAAACATACAGAGAAGAGCTAGGGCCTCTTTTGAAAATAGTCCTTAATGGTATAAGAGAGAATAGAAAAATGCCCCCCTCATGGGAAGAAGCAAACATCACCTTGATACATAAAGAAAATACACCAAACACATCACTCAAAAACTACCGGCCAATTTCACTTCTAAATACTGATTACAAAATATTTACAACTATAATAGCGGAAAGAATCAAAAAATTCTTAATAAATTGGATCTCCCCTGAACAATCCGGCTTTTTACCTCAGCGGCATATCAAAGACAACACCAGAATCGTCATAGACATATTAGAATATTATGAAAGGCATACGGAAAAAAACATAGGTCTACTCTTTATTGACGCGGAAAAGGCCTTTGATAAGGTCAGTTGGGAATTTTTAAAACTGCTAACCAATGAAATAGATATGGGCTACTACTTCCAGAACATAATAGAAGCACTATATACTCAACAAAGGGCCAAACTAATAATAAATGGAAAGGAACACACAAAACAAATTAATATCAGCAGAGGAGTGAGGCAAGGATGCCCCCTCTCACCCCTATTATTTATCATGATTATGGAAGTACTAGTCCAGGACATAAACAAGGACCAGCAGCTGAAGGGTACGAGAATCCCACCGCAACAACATTATAAACTCCGCGTATATGCCGATGATGTGGTATGCTTCATTGAAAACCCATTAGAGAACACAAGGAATTGGCTAAAAAAATTAGAGACATTCGGAGATTTGGCAGGCTTCAAGATAAATAAACAGAAAACAAAGCTGTTAACAAAAAATATGAAAAACATCGAAAAACAAACTCTATCACAAACCACAGGCATAGAAATCACGAACAAAGTAAAATACCTAGGGGTAACCTTAACCTCTAACAACACATCATTACTCAAAAAATAACTACGAGGCACTCTGGGCAAAAATCCAGAAGGATCTAGAAAGATGGAACCACCAAAATATATCCCTGCTAGGCAGGATAGCCACGGTAAAAATGAACATTCTCCCTAAATTGTTGTATCTATTCCAAACACTACCAATTATTAGGACAGAGTTCCTCTTTAAAAAATGGAATACGGCAATCAGTAAATTTCTGTGGAAAACAAAAAGAGCGAGAATAAAAAGGAAATCACTAACAGATGACACAAAAAAGAGGAGGTATGGGACTACCCGACCTCAAATTATACCAAGAAGCCGCCAACCTGACCGCAATAAAAGAGTGGATTACACTAAAAAATCAGAACCTACTACAATTGGAAGGTCACGATATTCGGTATGGCTGGCATGGTTATTTATGGTATAACAAGAAAGCAGTGGAAAAAATTTCAGCCACCATATAATCAGAGCCTCCCTATTAAAAACATGGGAGAAGTATAAGCATAGGATTTACGGAAAACTCCACTGAGGGTCTCCCCAATGGAGGCCTTCCACAGGACAGAATTGGCTAAGGGTCCGTGGCTCACATACAACCACATCTTAACAAAGACGGAGGAAAATAAATGGGACATCAAAAAAATAGAAGACTTAAGACAAATAAACACAAACTTGACATGGCTAAACTATCATCAGATACATCAAGTATTTCAAAAAGACAGAATACAAGGTTTTATGGAGGAGAAGGACCACTGGGATCGAATAATAGAGAGGAAGGATAAAAACATCAGCCTAATTTATAAATACCTATTAAATTGGGCAACGGAGGAAGAGGTGGTGAAGGATTGTCATATAAAGTGGGCCAAAGATTTGAAACATACTATTCTGCTGAGCCAGTGGGAGGAAGTGTGGGGAAAAAAACTAAAATACACAGGGGCAACAGACGTAAAGGAAAATTGGCTGAAACTACAATATAGATGGCACCTGTGCCCAGATAAGCTATCCAGGTTCAATAAAAACATTTCCAACAAGTGTTGGAAATGTAATAAGGAACCAGGAACATTTATACATATATGGTGGGAATGTAAAAAGATTCAAAAATTTTGGCAAGAAATACATAGGGAAACACAAAAAGTGATCAAGGCAAAATACAAATTAGACCCCCAAGTATACCTACTGGGCTTTACCGCACCACATATAAACAAAAACCAGGACAGGATGCTCTTTCTGTTAAATACAGGTGCCCGTTTGCTGCTGGGGAGACAATGGAAACAGAAGGATATCCCGAGCCTGGAAGATTGGATCTGGAAATCCATGGACATGATTCAATCGGATGTTTTATCTCAGAAACTGAAGGAGAGGGGGGAAAGAACTGACTGGTCGGGCTTCCGGGAATATATGAAGAACAAAGGAATACCCTTTTTAATTAACATACAGGAAATGTAACTACCACCAAAAACATAATAACTTGCAGCCAAATACTTCCTCTCCTTTCTCCTCTGCACCTCATACTAAGCCCCACGATATGGGCAGAGAGAACTGGGTAATATATAGGGAACCTATAGCAAAAAAGATACAATGAACCTGAGGGGTATTGGGAAGTCGGTTTTTAAGTGTACTCACCCCTTCCCTTCTTCCCTTTTTGTGTGTATCCCCTCCCCCCCCCTACCTACAAACCCCATCTCCCATTGACCCTCCCCCTCACCCCTGATGTGGACGGATTTACTTTCTTCTGTCATTGCACAAAACTCAATAAAGATAATTATTAAAAAAAATAAAAAAAAAAAAAAAAAAAAGCCGCCGATGTGGAGACCGCTCTCGTTGATTGGCCCTTCAATTGTTGTGGAGGCTCCTTCCCGGCCATGCGATAGATAGGCCAGGCGAATCATCAGTACAATCCAGGACGATAGTCTCTGGGAAAACACAGGAAGGCCACTGGCGTCCTTCCTATACTTCACAAAAAGTCTAGGGGACTTTCTGATGGAAGCAGTTCTGTTGATGTAAAAGGCCAAGGCCCTTCGAACATCAAGAATGTGTAGGCCCCTCTCCCCAGGCGTAGAAGGATTCTGAAACAAGGAGGGTAGCACTAACTCCTCCGACATGTGGAATCTAGACACAACTTTAGGAGAAGGAACGAAATGTCCGTCCTTAAAACAACTTTGTCCTTATGAAACTTGGTATAAGGAGACTCAGCCCTCAGTGCGCATGACTCACTCGCACATCTGGCCGATGTGACTGTCACCAGCAATGCAGTCTTCCAGGACAAAAAAGAAAAATCAACTGATGCCAGGGGTTCAAAGGGTGGCTTGGACAGAACTAACTCAAGGCTCCATAGTGGAGTAACCGGAGCAACTGGTGGGTTGATGTTTTGGAAGCCCTTATGGAAGAGTTTAACCACCGGGTCCTCAAAGCAAGATGGAAGACCCGACCGCCTGCGATACCAGGAAATGGCCGCTAGGTAGCACTTCAGGGAGGAATGTGACAAGCCCTTTTCAGAAAGGGAAAACAAGAAATCTAGCACCACGGAGGTGGGAACTTTTAACGGGTCCAAACCTTTAGGGGAAAGGAACTGAGCGAACAGAGTCCACTTGTATGTATAGGCCCGTTTAGTCGAAGCTTTGTGGGCAACTTCCACAATGGCCAAGACTGGAGCCGATAGGTGTGACAGCGCCGTTACCTGGGAGGCAGGACCCTCCAAGCTGTCAACCGTAGTTTCTGGACCTCAGGGTACAGCACACGGTCTTGTTGTGCTAGTAGAAGGTCGTCTCTGTGAGGCAAGGGGACGAACGCACCCCTGGACATCTCCAACAGGATGGAGAACCACTGTCGCCAGGGCCACAATGGTGAGATCAGGATGCACCGTGCCCTCTCCCTGCAGAGCTTGGCCACCACCCTGAAGAGGGGAAAGGGTGGAAAGGCATACATCAGGTCTGTGTCCCATGGGATCAGAAACGCGTTGCCCAGGCATCCCTGAGCAGGATTCGCGTGTGATTGGGAGCAGAAGATTGCACACTTCTTGTTTTGTCGGGTAGCGAAAAGATCGATCGTTGGGGTGCCCCAGGTTAGAGTCGATCCACCTCCTCCTGGTGCAGCAACCACTCGTGATGGGTGAGCGGGGCCTAGCTCAGTGCGTCCGCTAGGACGTTCTGCTCGCCTGAAAGGTGCAGCGCTAGTAGGTAAATGTCCCTTGCGATGCACCATTCCCAGATGTTGAGGGTTAGGTTCAGCAGGGTTTTGGAGTGTGTGCCCCCCTGTTTGTTTATATAGAACATGGTGGTCATATTGTCTGTGATGACCTGGATCACATTCTCGTTGATCACTTTCTCGAACGAAAGAAGAGCCTTGAGGACCGCTAGGAGCTCCAACACATTGATGTGCAAAGAACGTTCCTATTGATGCCACATCCCGAGCAACTAAGTTGCCGGAGTGTGCCCCCCACCCCATCAGCAACGAGTCCGTGGTAATGGTTACCAATGCTGTTGGGGGGGGGGTCGAACGGGGTCCCTGCACACACATTGGCCGGCTCTAGCCACCATTGAAGGGAAGACTTGACTGGCTGCAGGAGGGACAGGAGCATAGCCGGACTGTCTGTTATAGGGCGGAAGACATCCAGGAACCATGACTGCAGGGGCCGAAGGCGCAGGCTGGCATAGGGTGTTACAGCAGTCATGGAGGCCATATGGCCTAGAGGGACCTGGACCTGCCTGGCCTGAAGTGTTGGGCTGTGGATGGCCTGTAGCAGTAGGGAGCGGAGAGCCAAGAACCTGTCGTAAGGAAGGTATGCCTTGCCCTCCATCGAATCCAGCACAGCCCCTATAAACTGGATCCGCCATGTAGGAGTCAAATGCGACTTGTCTGTGTTCACCACTAGACCTAGGAACTGGAGGAGAGACATTGTGGTCAGTATGTTATCTTGTACATGGATATAGGAACTCCCAACAATAAGCCAATTGTCCATATAGGGATAGATCATAACCCTTTGGGTGCGGAGAAACGCAGCCACCACCGTCATGCACTTAGTGAACACACGGGATGCTGTGGATAAACCGATGGAGAGGACGTTGAAGCAGAATGCTCTATCGCCCACCATAAACGAAAGGAATCTCCGGTGATAAGGGGCAATGGCAATATGGAAATAGGCATCCTTAAGGTCCACTGTGGCGAACCACATGCCTTTGTTTAGGAAGGGAAGGATAGAGGATAGGGTAACCATCCTAAAAAAATTTGGGACAATGAACTCGTTCACCCCTCATAGATCCAGGATGGGCCTAAAACCGCCATCCCGTTTGGATACAACAAAGTATCTGGAGAAAAAACAGGTCTAAATGAGGCTCGGAGAGGGAGTAAAATGTCCACGGGGAATTGGTGCATTCGGGATCAGATCAATCGCACAATCATAGGGTCTATGGGGGGGGGGGTAGTTGATCAGCCTCTTTTTCACTGAACACTGGGAGGAGAAACGCTGACGGATCGGGCAAGTTTGGGCCAGATGACCCTCCCCCAAACATGCCAGACATAAGTCATGGCCGTCATCTGGATAGAGGTTTGGGCAGCTGGTGCACCTCTTGAAGCTGGTAGAAGACATGGCCGAATCGTAACGGAATGGTCGAAGGCAATCCAAAAATCAGGGAATAGGAAAAACTCAGTGAAGGTACAATCCGAGTTCAGGAATGGAGCGGTTAGAGTCGTTAAGTCTGTCCGAAAGGTCAGTTCACGTGTAATCAGTCCAATTAGCAATTGTAAGATACTAGAAAAGCACAAAGGTTCTCTACTGTCTGCTTTCTCGAGTGCGGAAAGAGAGAAGTGAAGGGCTGAAGCCCCTCCCACTGGCTATATATGTGGTTGGAGAGTGATGAGCGGGGCTTTAGCTGGGCTGGTTAGAATTTTTTCTAGAAGGTTCCGAAGTTTGTCTGCGCAAGCGCAAATATCAAATGAATGTATTCACAGTTGACCACGAAAAGGTAACTATTTTTCTTTTGGTCTGTGTAGACAGGAACATGGGTTGCTTACCTGTAACCATGGTTCCTTGAGTATTCACCTGTGAATGCATACATTAGATATCTTGTGCTTGCGCAATAGAATTTTGGAACTTTCTAGACAAAAATTTAAGCTCAGCTGAAGCCACGCTCACCCTCCTGAGCATATATAGCCAGTGGGAGGGGCTTCAGCCTCCAATTCTCTCTTGAACGCACAATGGCATCTAGAGACAACCAGAGGCATGACCAGAGGGGAGGACGGGCGGGCATGTATGCATTCACAGGTGACCACTCAAGGAACCATGGTTACAGGTAAGCACCCATGTTTGCCTTTTCGTGGTCATGTGAATGCATACATTAGATAGATTAGCGAGCTACTGACCTTGGCAGGTGGGCGTCATGCCACCGCAGAGAAGAGGACTGCCCATCCAAAAGCCATGTCCCTCTTGGAGGTTACATCCATCTTATAGTGGGAGACAAAGGTGAGCGGAAAGGACCAGGTAGCCACACGACACACCGCATCCAGCGACACGCCCCTCATGAAGGCCACCGATGTTGAAATAGATCTTGTGGAGTGGCCCTTCAATTGCGTAGGAGGGTCCTTTCCCGCCCTCTGATACGCCAAGCGAATCGTCTGGGCAATCCAGGAGGAGAGTCGCTGTGAAGATACAGGAAGGCCACTGGCATCCTTCCGATATTTAACAAATAGTCTGGAGGACTTCCTAAAGGAAGCAATCCTATTAACATAAAAAGCCAGAGCCCTTCGCACGTCCAGGAGGTGCAAAGACTTTTCTAAAGAGGTCTCTGGGTTCTGAAAAAACGTTGGTAACATCAACTCTTGAGAGGTATGAAAACGGGACACTATTTTAAGAAGAAAGGCAATATCAGTACGTAAAACTACCTTGTCTTTGTGAAAGTTTAAGTATGGAGCATCCGACCTCAAGGCGCATAGTTCACTAGCGCGCCTAGCTGAGGTAATTGCCACCAGGAATGCTGTCTTCCAAGATAAATGAGATAAATCTGCTGTGGCGAGAGGCTCAAAGGGGGGCCTAGTCAAAGCAGAAAGAACCAGGTCCAAACTCCAACTGGGTGTAACTGGGGTTACTGGTGGCTTAACATTCAGTAGGCCCTTGAGAAAAAGTTTTACCATTGGGTCTTCAAAACAGGAGGAAAGACCCGCCCTTCTCCAAAACCACGACAGAGCTGCCAGGTAACACTTGAGAGAGGAATGGGAGAGTCCTTCGTCAGACAAGGATATTAGAAAATCCAAAATAAAGGAAACAGGAGCCTGTAAGGGGTCGATGCCCTTTGAGGAGGCAAACTGTGTGAATTTGGACCACTTATAGAGGTAAGACCTCTTAGTAGATGTCTTATGAGCTGCTTCAACAATAGCTAGTGCTGGAGCAGACAGAGAAGAAAAAGTGGTCATAATGGGGGTAGGACCCGCCACGCCGTCAAACTTCAGTCGGTCGACTTCCGGGTATAGAACTCGGTCTCCCTGCGATGACAGCAGGTCTGTCCTGTTCCGCAGGCGGGTGAACACTCCCCTGGATAGCTGTAGTAGAAGCGGGAACCACTGCTAACGTGGCCACCATGGTGCTGTCGGTTGGTGAAGGGATAATGGAACATATAATCCCATATATCCACAGTTAGCAGAGTAAAAACAGCAAAAAGTGTCTGATGGATTATTGGCAAGATAGAAGCAAAAAGAACAAAGTTTGGCTTTATATAAAAAACACAAACTTTTATTTTCAACATATAGCTTTCAATAAACAAAAAAGCTATACCATGCTCTTTTAAATAGTCCGTGTAGATATTGAAAAAACAAATCAAACAATGCAGTTCTTCTTCAATATATTCTTCTACACAGTCTTTAGCAACAAGCATCTGTGTTACCATATCAGTGTTGTTGCAGCTCACGAATGCATTTCTTCAGATTACAGCATTCCAGCATTCCAGAAATACAGGATATCATTTACTCCAGGCTTCAGCTTCCAAGCATTTACCGTATTTTTCGCACCATAAGACGCAGTTTTTTTCCTCCCAAAGTAGGATGAAAAATCAGCCGCGTCTTATGGAGCGAAGATGCAGGCAGGGAGGGGGGGGAGGCGCTGGAGCAGAGGGGGGGGGCGGTGATATACTCACCAAAAGTGTCCTCGCTCCGCCTCTTGCTCCTTTTCCTTCCCTCCGCCCTTTGATCACTCGAGCAAAGGGCGGGGGGGAAAGAAGGAGCAAGAGAAGGAGCGAAGCAGCGTCGCGTCAGAGAGCTCTGACGCGACGCTGCCTCGCTCCTCCTCTTGCTCCTTCTCCCCCCCCCCCACCCTTTGCCTGGCGCGTGAGCTGCTGCCTCTTGTCCGGGGAAAGGGAGACGGGCGCGCGCTTCCCTCTCAATCTCTCTCTCTCTCTTTCCCTTATTGTGTGTCTCCCCTGCTTTGCTGAAGACTCAAGCCTAAGCGGTCTCGCGCTGCCTCTCCTCCTCCTCTTCCAGCAGGGATCCTGACAGATGGCGCAACCGCAGCAACCACCACCTCACAAGCATCGCTCCTCAGCTCCGCCCGCGCGCGCGCTGCCCTCTCGTGGCGCCCCTTGCGTCCGCTTCCAGCGTTGGAGCTGGAGGGAGAGAGGGAGGGGAGGAAAGGGGCTCGTGACGCGAGATTGACACCCCAGGCTGGCCAATAGGAAGGCGGGGTTGGAGGGAGATCCCGATCCTCATTGGTGGTACGCGAGGCGAGGCGGGCGCTCTTTGCACATCGCATCAGCTGCTGCTCCAAGGAGGAGGAGGATGGGGCGGGTCTCTCTCGCTCTCTCTCTGCGTTGGGAGAGAGAGAGGGGTTTCCAGCCGGCCGGTTAAAGGGAAAGGAAACACAGAAAAGGAGGAGGGAGAGGAAGAGGAGGAGGAGGGGAGGCTAGGTTTCCTTTTCCATGCTCTTTGTGATGCTGTGAATGGGGAGGGAAGCATAGTTGGAAAGCTCTATGGAAATATATAGAGAGTTGGAAAGCTCTCTCTCTATATATGGTATATCAATATTTTAATTCATGTTTATATACATCCACATTCAAAACAAATATTAGGATTTTTAATTTTGTAAATCAATATTAGGATTTTTAAAATGTGTATGTTTCTCTCGACATTACTTCGCGAACGAAGATTCTTTTTTTATAAAGGTGTTTATTGGAGATTTTCAAATAACAGTAAAAGAGGAGGAACAATTTGGGGTATAGGACAGTAGGAAAGTTTTAAGAGGGGGCACCGAAGGAGCTGGGGGGGTATGTAGAGTGATGGTAGGAGCGAAGGGGGCTGAGGGGGAGGGTGTGATACGCGGGGGAAGTGGGGAGGCGGGATGGAGTGGGTGAGGCAGGGAGGAGGGTCTGAGCAAAACTTGGAGGAGGGGTAGATGCTGGGGGGGGAGGGTAAAGAGGGCAAAGGGGAAGGGGGAGATAAGGCTTCCGGTGTCGATTGTCTTTTGGTTTCTACTCTTGAGAACTCTGTGGGAGTTGAGTGGGGGTTCTTCTATCAGAGCCATATACTCTAGCTGGCCTTAGAGTTAATGTTCTTACCATGGGCAGTCTGAGTCTTAATTGTTGAGTGGAGGACATCTCGAGCCTCCATGTAGTCTGTGAATAGAGACCAGGTTGTTCTTTTTGGCCTTGTGCCTTCTGCCTCGTCTAAATAAAAGGTGAGTTTGTCCATGTCTCTGATGTCCCCAACCTTGTTCTCCCACTCTTCAGTGCTTGATGTCGCTGCATTCTTCCAGCTTCTTGCGAAGGCCATTCTCGCCGCCGTAGTTAGGTATATAAATAATCTCTCCATGCTCTCATCTGGAAACACATCTTCGCAGGACAGTCCTAACAGGTAGAATTCTGGTTTCATTTCAAAGGGTGTCTGTAGGATCTTCTGGACCTTGTGATGTATGGCTCTCCAGTACGTCGTTGTCTCCGGGCATGACCACCACATGTGGAAAAAAAGTTCGATTTGGGAACCGCATTTCCAACATTTATTCTGTGTACCCTTGTACATTAGACTTAATTTTTGCGGGGTCATGTGCCATCGGAAAAACATTTTGTACCAGTTTCCCTTTAGGTCCATTGCGTACGTGAACTTTAGTTTTTCTCTCCATACTTTTTCCCATTCATGTAGCAAGATTGGTTGGCCAATGTTCTGGGCCCATCTAATCATACAGTTCTTAACCAATTCTGTTTCCGTGGCCCATTCTAGCAGTTTCTGATATGCTCTTGTAATTTGCTTCCTTTTGTTCTTCAAAAAGGCCTTCCAGAACCCCTCCTTTTCTGCAAATCCCAGCTGGCTGTCTTTTTTAAACCAGGTTTTTATGTGTATGTATTGGAGCCAGGTAAGGTCTTTGTAGTGGACTTTTAGTTGTTCCCTTGATTTCAATTGTCTCTTCCCCTCCCTTATTATAGTCAGGTCTGCATAGGTAGGCCATTGATTCCAGCCCAAAATGGTCCTTTGGTGGGCTTCTATGGGTGAAACCCATAGAGGTGTTTTGGTGTAGAAGGAGTTTTTGTATTTCTCCCATATTTTCTCACTGGGTGGTCCTTGAAGTTTTTTTCTGGCTTGGCCTTTTCGTACCACAGATGACTGTGCCAACCGTTCTTCAAACCAAATCCTTCCAGGGCTAGTAGGTCTTCATTCTTTAGGTCGACCCAGTCTTTCAAGGCGACCAGCCCGCAGGCCTCATAGTATAACTTCAGGTCCGGGAGGCCTAGCCCACCTCTTTCCTTCCGATCAGTCAAGATTGTATATTTGATTCTTGCCTTTTTATCATCCCATATGAAGCTCAAGACGTCCTCTTTCCAATTTTCGAAGGTCCTGTTGGTGCTAATGGTCGGGATATTTTGAAACAAATACAGCATCCTTGGCAGCACATTCATTTTTATGGCCGCCAGTCTGCCCATGAGGGAGAGGTTTGCCTTTTTCCAATTGGCCAAATCCTTCTGGATTTTTTTCCATAGTACCTCATAGTTATTTTTTAGTAACTGCGAGTTTTGGGCTGATAAGGTAATGCTGAGATATTTAACTGTTTGGACGATTTGAAATCCTGACTGACCTAGTTTTTCTTGGAGGCTTTTAGACATATTTTTTGTTAGCATCTTTGTCTTTCTGTTGTTTATCTTAAAGCCGGCCAGCTTACCGAATTTGTCGAATTCTGAAATCCAGGTCTGTATATTGTCAATCGGCTCTTCAATAAAGCAGATCAGGTCATCTGCAAAGGCTTTGACCTTGAAGGAGAATTTTCCTATCCTCGGGCTCTTGAGTAGTTTGTTTGCCCTGAGCCTTCTAAGTAGGACTTCGATTGACATTATGAATATTAAGGGGGAGAGGGGACACCCCTGCCTCGTTCCTTTCTGGATCTGGATTTTTCCTGTTGGTTGGCCATTTATCCAAACCTTTGCATTTTGATCTTTGTAAATCGCTCCTATGGCATTTTAAAAGTTGTGCCCCAAGTCCATCTCTTCCATTAGCAGTTGGAAAAAGCTCCAATTCAGATTATTGAAGGCCTTTTCCGCGTCCAAGGCCAAAAAGGCCACTTTCTTGTGGGGGTTTAATTGGTAGTATTCGATTAGATCGATGACCGTTCTAACATTTTCTTTAGTTTGCCTGTTTGGAAGGAAGCCGTTCTGATCCGGGTGTATCCATATATTAAGCCAAGTTTTTAGCCTCTCGGCAAAGATGTTGGCAAGGATTTTATAGTCATTATTGAGCAGTGAGATGGGCCTGTAGTTCACCACATCTGTCTCATCTGTGCCGGCTTTGTGAATTAGGATTATATTGGCCTCTTTCCAGGAGTTTGGCATCACCCCCTTCGTTAGTACCCTATTGTAGATTTTCTTTAGAAATGTGATGAGCTCACTTGTAAGAGTCTTGTAAAATCTAGCAGTTAGGCCATCTGGGCCTGGCGCTTTGCTCATATCTAGACCCCTGATTGCTCTTATTATTTATTCCTCGGTGATCTCACTGTTTAAGATCGCTTTATATCTGGCTGGAATTTTGTCTAGGTGTTGTTCTTCAAGATATTGCCTGACTTCTTCCTCTTTGGTCTCTTCATTCGCATAAAGTGTGGTGAAGAACCGTTGGAATTCCTCCTTTATCTTATCTTCGGCCGCTGACATAGTATCTCCAATTCGGATTTTGGTGATGAATCCCGCTTGTTTTTTCATTTTTATCTTTCTTGCCAGCCACCTGCCTGGTTTGTTGGCATTTTGGAAGTATCTCTGCTCCAGGTGGTGTTTCTACTTCTTTAGTGTTTCCAGAGTTTTGACTAGATCCCGATTTTTGGTTGTTCTTTCAGAGTTTTCTCTGCTTGCCAATGTAGTCCTGGAGCTCTTGCATCTCTTTCTGTCGTTGTTTGTTCCTGATGACGTTGTGTTGAATGAAGTGACCCCGGAGTACAGCTTTGCAAGCATCCCAGATCACTTCTGGGCTCGTTTCTGGGGTGTCATTGATTTGGAAGTAATCTTTGGTTATTGATTTATATCTTGAAATGTCTTCTTCTTTTTTCAGGAGGTTATCATTGAAGCGCCATCTTCTTGCCGGGTGTTTATGGTTGAACATTATCTCTAGTGGGCAGTGGTCTGAAAGGTCCCTTGGCAGTATTTTTATCCGCGAGATTTTGGTTGTCAGTGAGTTGGATGACCACACCATATCTATTCGCGACCAGCTTTGATGCCTGTGCGAGTAGTATGTGTAGTCTCTCTCCCCGTGATTGTGCCAGCACCAAGCGTCCTGCAAATTTAAGGTCTCCTTAAGGCGTAAGAAAGCCTTTGGGAGGGTGCTGATTGAGTCCATTCCTGCCCCCTTTCTTCTTTTGGTTTTGTGGGATTTGTCAATTCGAGAGTCCATCACCCCGTTGTAGTCTCCCAGTACTAGCAGATCATCATACTCCTGGCTGTCAATGAGGGTCTGGAGATTCTTTATAAATTTAGATTTGGGACCATTGGGCACGTAGATACTGCATACCAAGAGCTTCTGTAGGCCGATCTGTATTTTCACTCCTACTATTCTACCCTCTTGGTCTTTGAACGCCAATTCTGCTGGGAGTTTTTTGTTGACATACATTACCACTCCACATTTTTTCCCCTCTGCCAGGGAGTAGAATGCGTTACCGATGGCTTTGTTTTCTAGCAAGTTGGCATGAGGCTGTTTGATGTGCACCTCTTGGATGGCCACTATGTCGTAACGTTTCCTCCTCAGTGAGTTGTAGATTTTTTTTCCCTTTTGGATGCTGCATTCAGACCGTTGGTATTGTTTGAATAGCATGAGATTTGCAATTGGAGATCACACATCTTGGGCAATTTCGGGGGGAGCCAGTTCGTCTGTGCCTTTATCCATCCGGAGTATGTCCGAGTCACGTTCTCTGCCTTGGGGTCTGCGGTTGAGCTGGGTAGACTCGAACTCGGGTGAGTAGATACGTCTCTTCTTGTAGTTTGCATTTCACCAACGGAGGAGGCAAAAATCGCCCTCTGGCCGGGAAAAAACGGTTGGCACTCTGAGCAGCCTCAGAATGCCTGACCTGCTGCCATCTTTGCCCAACCGGAAGCCCGTATTTTTTACGAACGAAGATTCTTTAGGAAGGACTCATCACACGCTTTTTACAAGCGCGGTGATGACTAAAAAGGCCAATCTGAGATCAAAGGGCGGGGGGGGAAGAAGGAGCAAGAGAAGGAGCAAGGCAGCGTCGCGTCAGAGGGCTCTTTTTTCCCTTTTTCCTCCTCTAAAATCCAGGTGCATCTTATCAGCAGGTGCGTCTTGTGGAGCGAAAAATACGGTAAATGCATTTCTTCAGTCTACAGTATTCCAGCATACCAGCATCAACAGCAGTATATCAGCCAGGAACCTTCAGTTAGCACAATAGCCAACATAGACATTCAGAATCTGCAAAAGCCTTCTTCAGCATACACACACACACAGTATGCACACTCCACGATACTCCCAACGTACTTCTCCTTCACAGCAGCATTACAGCCACAGCTCCAGCCACAGCCAACAGCCGCAACTGTAACATAGAAGCTTTTATGCAAACACAGCTGCCACACCTTACTTGATTCAAGAAACACTCAGCTGCATCTATTCATTCTTAAAACAAAAGCCTTACTCCTAACATAAACTCAGAGAAACAGTTACACATAACTCAAACAATTGTTTTAAATCTTTACAGTCTGACAGGTGCGACCACAATGCAGTGAGACCTCTCCTTGTGGAGCTTGGCCACCACCCTGAGCAGTAGGGGAAATGGGGGAAACGCATACATGAGGCAGAAGTTCCATTGGATTAGGAAA